>JAJEJO010052274.1:0-117052 GCA_020662805.1 Glaucomys volans
AGAGGTTTATTAATTGGGTTTATAGTTTCAAAGAACATTGTTTGGTTTTGTTGTTTCTTTGGTTTTCCTACCCTCTAATTTGTTTATCCATGTTCTAACTTTTATTATTTCTTTCCTACTTATTAAGTTTGTATTTAGTTTTAATCTTTCCCTAATTCTTTAAGATATAGTATTGTTACCAATTTGATATGTCATTATTTTTAGTGTGTGTTTGTAGTTCTATATTTCTGTTTGTGTTGCATTCATTACATTCCAAAAATTTTGGCAAGTATGCCTTTATTTTTATTTCGTTGTCAGTTTTAAATTTTCTTTTTTTAAAAAAAATGTTCACTTTCTAACTATTGATTGTTGAATATTAGTTTCATTTTCAAGTATTGAATTTTCTATATTTTTTTGACTTCTCATTTTATTCCATTATGATCAAAACAGATTCTTTAAATTATTTAAAAAATTGAAATATATTATGATCTGTTTTGAGGACTATCCTGCAAAGCATGTAGGATATATGTTCTATCCTACAAAGCATTCCATGTTCACTTAAAAAGAAGACGTATTTTGGTATCATTCAGTGACACTTTCTGCACATGTTATTAACTCTAGTTGTATTACAGTATTATTCAAGTCATTTGTTTTCTTCTTGATATTCTAAATGGTTGTTCTATTCATTATTGATTGTTGGTTATAGAAAAAGAGGGCTGTATAGTTATCTACAGATCATTTTAAAAATCCAGTCTACCAATCTTGCCTTTTAAAAGAGAATTTAATATATTTACATTTAAAGCAATTACTGATAAAGTTTAATACACTCCTGTCAATTAGCTATTTCTATTTATATTTCATATATGTTCCGTTTTCTCTGTTGTTACATTTTTGCTGTTTAACTTTGGAGTATAGTATTTTGATTTCATTCTTTATTTTATACATATATATAAAGAATATATATGTGTGTGTGTGTGTGTGTGTGTGTGTGTGTGTGATGTGTGTGTGTTTTAAGTTATTTTCTTAGTCACGAGCTTAAGTATTTGTTGAACTTAAAGCAACCTAGTTTGAATAGTTCTAACATAGTTTTGGTAGTATTTACGTACTCCTATTCTATTCAAAGGGCTATTCATCTCCCTTTGAATTTTTATTGTCACAATACTTTTGTTACATCTTTATACATTATATATCTTTTAATATATTCATGATTATTGTCATATATAATTGCTAAAAGTATAAGGTAATAAAAGAAAGATACAAACCAAGAACATAATAATACCAGTTTTTATATTTACCTAGGTTGTTACTTTATCAATGATTTTTTTTTCTTCTTTTGGGTTGTCGAGTTACTGTCTAGTGTCTGTCACCTCAGCTTGAAGAACTCCCCTCAGCATTTTTTGTAAAATAGGTTTATTACTGGTATAATTTCCTTCAGATTTCATTTACCTGGAGATATAATAACTTATTCTTCATATTTGGAAAATATATTTGTCAAATAATAGTTGGTTGCAAGGTTTTGCTTGGCTTCTTTTGTTTTGATTTTGTCTCAGGAATTTAGGTATAGTGTCATACTAGTTTCTGGCTACAATGGTTTTTGATCAGAAATAAGCTAATATTCTCATTAAGCATCCCTTGTACATGCATGACAATTATGTTCTCTCTTACTTAGTTTAAAATTCTTTTTGTTTTTAGGTTTTGAGAATCTGATCTCATTTCTCAGTGGGTTTATCTCTTTGGGTATATTCTTACTTTAGATTTTCTTAGCTCTTTGGGCATGTGTATGTATGTCTTTCATGAGACCTAGACATGTTTTGCTTTTATTTTTCCAACTGTTTTTGTGATCCCCCTTTCCTCTCTCTTTTCCTTCTGTAGCTGCTATTAAGCATAAATTGGCTGGTTTATTGGTCTCCCACATTTACTGGTTACTTTTACTTGCTCCTTTATTGCTTTCAGCTTCTCCAATTTGATTCTTTCAATTGTCTTATTATGCAATTTCCTGAGGCTTTCTTCTGCTTCTCAGGATCTGCCACTAAACTTTCCAGGGAGTCATTTCCACTATTGTATTTCACAGCTGTTCTTTTGCAAAAATAAAAATTCTGTTGATTCTTCTTGTAATTTGTGTCTCTTTTAATAGTAGCATCTTGTTTATATGTTCATATATTTTTTGTTTGAATTGTTTTATTTTTTTCCTGTAGCTTTCTTTAGTCCATAAGGCATACTTAAGACAGACTATTGAATAAAATTTCTGTGCCTCCTTGGGAATATTTTCTGTAATTTTTAAATATCCTGTGATTGGTATTTTTTCCTGTTTCTTTGTATGTGTTTTAGTTGAGAATTGGACAATGAAAATACTGTAATTTGACAGCTCTGTAAATATAATCCTCTAATTCCTCTGGGATTTTTGATTGTTTGGTGAAGTCTAGAGCTATCTCTTTGCAAAGTGCATATAGTCATTAAAGTTCTTCTTCTTTGATCTCTGACTTGTGTGATAATAATTTCACTAAGATTTTCTTAAATTCCCACTTTCAAACAGAAAAGAAAAAAATACAGTCTCTTTTTTTTTTTGGTACTGGGGATTAAATCCAGGGGCACTCGACCACTGAGCCACATCCCCAGCCCTATTTTGTTTTTTATTTAGAGACAGGGTCTCACTGGATTGCTTAGAGCTTTGCTAAGTTGCCGTGGCTGGCTTTGAACTCGTGATCCTCCTGCCTCAGCCTCCCAAGTGCTGGGATTATGGGCATGCGCCACTGCGCCCAGTTTTACAGTCTCTTTTAAGTCTTTTGATGGATGTATCATGGAAAACCACTGTGACCCAGGGCTGAAACCAAGCAAACATATATGCCAATTCTTCAGGAGTATTCCCTTCAAAATGCAAAAGTATTGGGAAACAAGTACCTCACTGCCTGCCTCAGAATCCACCAGATACTCCTGAGATGCACACTACTTTTGTTTCCCTAATTTTTGCAAAGAATGGGCAACAGTAATGCTTTTCCATGCATACCATTTTCTTGTGTAAGAAATAATCTACCTATTCAGATACAATGGTTCTGAATTATTTGACTCTAAATTTCTTTCCAGCTCTTTTGTTCCTGTGGTGGAAGGACTGACCCCAAAAGGTTTCCTCCTTTGCTATTTTATAAGACAGCACTCTAGAACAAAGTCCTTAAAAAAGCCCATTTCTGAAACCAGTTCTCTATGGGTCAATCATGTTTCTGGATATTTTGTAAGCAAGGTCACTTTTATTCAATATTATATTGTGTTGTCATGTATGTGCCCAATAATCATTGGCAGATAGAGTAATGTCTAGGTTTGCTGGCTGTATTGAATGTTAATGTTTTCCTCTTAAAAAAAAGGGTGATTTACTTTTATCTCATTTTAACAAATGAGAATTTTCTAAGTTCTTGGTTCAGAATTCTTTTCTTTCTTTCTTTTCTTTTTTGTTTTTTTTTTTAATTTCTTGGTGTTGCTAAGGCTTCTGAAAAAGGGCTTTTCACATACTAAGTGTGCGACCTAACACTGATTTAACTCTTTTCCCCAAGTTTGGAATTCTTCTGTAATTCAACATATCACCAGGTTTTTAACATGTTGCCCTGTAGAAACTGGCATTGGAGAAGGAGTTAAGAAAATGTGATATGTTTGCTACTTGTTTTTTGCTATATAAAACTGATCTTCCTTTTGATACAAAAATCTCATGTCTTCAGCCAGTTTTCATGGAACAGAAGCAGGTAACTAGTTAGCTTGCCAGTAAAACAAAATATCTCTCCCTTAACGATTCTGAAATGCTTAATATCTTCGAGGAACAGCAGGAAGTCCAATGTGAATTGAGTAGAAAAAAAGTGGTTGCATTTTTGGAGGTTGATGTTAGAGAGGAAGGAAATGGAAGGAAGGAGACATATCATGTGGGATTTTGCAAGTCATTGAAGGAAACATAAATCTATCTGTAATGAGTGAAATGGGAAGCCCTGAAGGATATTAGGAAGAGAGAGACATAACCTAATGGACATTATAAAAGGATGAGTCTGGCTTCTGTGGTCTAGCAGTTTGCTGGACACATTTCTTAAATAGCTCAATGGATGAAGACTCCTTAATGAATTTCTCTCTCTCTCTCTCTCTCTCTCTCTATCTCTCTCTCTCTCTCTGCATGGATATGTGTGAATATATACGTATGTATATATGAATGTTGTCAAACATGGGCAACTGCCATCCCCTGAGAAGGTTGTGGTTGATCAGCTTTAGAAAATAAGATGAGAAATTCAGTTTTGATATGATATATTGTGTTTGAAATGTTTACAAAGTATCTAAGTACAGTTATCAAATAGAAAGTTGAATATAGTACTGGTTTTGCCATAGCATTTGGTAATCAGCATATGAATAGCATTTGAAACACTGTGTTATGCAAACATTGGCTTCTATTGTCTATAAAAGTATTCATTTTAACTTCATTTTTGAAGAACATGGAATGTATTTTGACAACATTGTATTCTTTCTTCCATTTGGGTGTGTATTTGTGTGTATGTTTTTAATTAGTGATCAAGTGTCAACCTGATTTTTGCTGCCTGAAAGCTATCTATTATTTGTTTCTGAAGCCACTTTAAAGATTTGATTTATCTTGATTTAACAAAATATTTACTATTATATATTTATACCTGTGACACTTTCTTTTCTCTTTGGGATTTAAAAATCTTGAATCTGTACATTATCTTGAGTTAATGACTTTTATCTTTAATCACAGTCTCCTCCAAGTCTGTTTCTGGTATATTATCATCTTTCTTTTGGATTTTCAATTACATATACATTGGGTCACCTCAATGTCTTCTATATAACTTACAATATTATCTCTTTTTTAACTTTTTGCCCTTCAGCTATCCACTCTAAATATTTTCTTATGATCAGAATTCTATTTAGCTAAAATTTTTTTCAGCGTCAGCGTAGTGTAATATTAAATCCATCTTTGCTCTTAGTCATTTTACTTTTTTTTCCTAGTTTATAATCATCAACTAAAATTTTCCATTACCTTATTGGCTGCAATGGTGAAATCCATTGTTATCTCTAAACATTCCAGTTTTGTAGTTTCCTTTTGTGCTATTGATTTTTCTTTATGTTGTCTTATTTCCTCAGATTCCTACCTATACTCCCTGCATCTAAATATTATAGTTGTAAAACTATTTTAGAATATATTTAAAGATTATAATAACATTTTGCTCCAGGTAAATTTTTGTATTCTTACTTCTAAGGAGATAGAGGGCACGATCACTCTAGTATCATCCTAAAGCCATATCAGAAATTGATATGATTTGCAGATGTGCTACAGTTTCTGTAATTTTATGAATTATTCATTTTCATAAGATTCAGACTTTCAGGGTCTCAGTTCTTTGTGATAGGATCACTGGTCATCCTTTTCCAAAGAGTGGAATGGAATCCTTCTCATCTCTTTGGGAGTCTGTCAAAGCTCCATTCTTCCTCCTGGATTTCAGCTGCCATCTCCAATATTAACTGTCTTTAGAAGAATAATGGTATCACCTGATTTACTTTCTCTGAGTTTGCTTTTTTCCAAGCTCTTTGGTAATTATTTGCTATCTTAACTTTACAATACCTTTACTTATCTAAGATTATTAACATTTCTTTATTTCTCTAAGTGAGGTTTGTTTCAAACCATGCATGACTATCAAAGAGATCTGCTCCTATGAGTCTTCAATTAAATCTTTGGATCTGCAATCAGAAAATAAATCTAAGCTATTTAAAAGACTGATGAGTGCCAATACATTGTCCTTAACATTCAGGTCAGTGTTAAATAAGAATGTTCTACTTCTCTTTAGGTAATCTCAGTGTGTGTGTGTGTGTGTGTGTGTGTGTGTGTCCTATCCTTGCTACTTTCCTGCTGGCTCAATTTGTACTTTAATCTCCAATGAGATTTCCTCAGATTTTCAGAACCATCATTTTACTTGATGCTCCCTAATACTACAGAGGACATAAAAATTATCACAAATTCATGCACTGGCTTGGGGGATATCATTCATTAACAAGTCAATGAAATAAAAATTTTGAAAAAGGTATTAAACATTTCAGCTAATGATGTTGAAGCAAGTGTTAGATGAGATTTGTAACTAGAATAGAAAGAATGTAATACTTGTTCTTCAAATCATTATTGCTTTTTGTCAGTAATGGCAGAGTAAATCGTCATGCTTTACCTTTTACATATATCTAAATGTATAAGGAAATCATACAGTTCATTTCATATTAATATATGTGCCTGTGTTTGAGGAATATTCACGATACTGTATTAGCCTCATACAAATGTTCTGCATTTCAGATAACCTCAGACTCTAAGTTGCAGAAGCCACATGTTTTAAACTGTGGCATTTTTGCTCAGAGAAACTTGTATCACTAATTGTAGAAGCATTCTTCTGGCATGTGAAATGTGAGAGGGTCATAAGACCTATCTGCTCTGCCTTTCATGTTAAAGATAGACTATATGATCATAATTTTAAAACAGCATATCATGCATGGGTCTTAGTTCAGCATTTGTCTCTTTATATATATTTTTAAATTTTTGTGTTATAGAATTCCTAGTCTTTTGGATAGTAAAGCTGTATAACTTTTTTTCCTTTCCTTTTCCTTTTGCCTGAGGCAAAGTGCTAGTATTTGATTTATCTTCTGTACTTGTCTTTCTTTTAACAATATGAACTTTTTCTTAGACAAGTGCAATGCTGTGTGTGACCCCACAGGGAAATAGTTTTCTTTTTAAGGAATGTGTACAAAGTACTTAATAAGTCATGTCATTCCATGATTTACTGTATATTATATTTTCAGTGACTACAGTTAACTTTCTTGGTCTCTAGATGCCAACATTTTAATAAAAACAAGACATTTTCAACAAAATGTCAGAAACAAAGTGATCAAAGTGCTGTGGGAGCAGTTTGGCAACAGTTTGAGCTTTGAATTTCCTATTCACTTTCCAAAACATTCACTTAAAAAGCATTTATTGAAGCTGAACTGCCTTTATCAGCCTGATCAGAGCTCCATAAAGAGCATGCATGATTCAACTGCCTTCCCAAGCTTTAAAAAATATAACTTTGATATATGCCTCACAAGTGCAGCACAATAGTTTTCATGCTCACGTTTGTTAAGATTTAGTGCAGCCATTAAAGAACAGAAGGGCTCTTTGGTGGCAATCCTCAGACATACCAAATATCCCAAAGCAAAACCTTCTACAAATCAGAGATTAAGGTACTGACAAAAATTTCCACTTGATTGCAGTTTTCCCCTTTAAACCTTATATCAGGAGTGACTATCTTTTCGATCAAATCTCTCAGAGAGGTGAATAGATAGGTTTTTCCCTCTTGGAGGAAAATATCAACTGAGAGATAAAAAGTGACATTTTATGTGCCTTGTCCAAGAGTCGGTCGATTTATTTAAAAAACGGTGTGTGAGCCTGACCTATACATGAAGTTTGTGGCATGTCTCTTGTCAAGTATTGATCACTTAAGTCTTTACTGTTTGCCTATTGCAATGTAGCTAATAATCTCTTTTTGTTTAGTTTGTGGCTTTGAATTCTTATCATGGCTTTGCTGATTTCTCTGGGACCTATTAGATCTTGCTTTTGCTGTGCAAATGGCTATGGAAATTAAGCTTGCTGAAGCATTTTTCCTGGGCAAACTCTTTGTTTTCCATCAGTTCATGTGTCAAGTGGTTTGCATGCAGATAGAGTACATTTGCAAGCAGCGGGCGCCATCAATCTTCATGACTTTGCTATATACACCATTTCACCTCTACCTGGTTCAAAGGGAGATTGTAAAGGATGGCTGAGCGATCAAGCTATTCCCTTTGACAGACATCAGGTATTTCTATCTAACTCACCTCAGCACTTTGGGGTCAACGCTGGGCGCTTAGAAAATTGGACACTAGATGATGTGGTAAAGTGTCCTTCACAATTCGACATGTCGGCATCTCTGTTAGCTTTCAAAATTGTATGTTTTGAACTTCATTCAGAAACCAAAGGCAAAGCTCTTCTTTTGCTTATATGTACCTCCACTCATAACATTGTTGAAAGTTTTGTTGGGTTACTATAATTGTATGACTTCTTGAATGATTTTGTCTAGTTATTTGTCATGGAAATAAGAAAAGAAAATTACCAAAAAAATCCATATTTACCATGGTTATTGTAATTGATTTTTTGCATTCTAAGATGAGCTACAAAAAAAGAATTAAACTTCAATGTTCTCAAGGCAATAATTGGTATAAATGAAGGAAAGTATGTATATTGCATTAAAAATCTCATTGTACAAATTATTTTTGTATTTACATTAATGTATCTCTTTGCATTTATGATATAGATAAACAGCTGTAGGTAAATACATAGAGATATAGAGATATATAGAAATGATATGCTAGTCTATCATGAATCAATATTATTCAGAGTTATACTTTATAACATGGTGTTCCTTTTGCTTCCAGCTCATAGTATAAAGAAATAGCTCTACTTTAAACTTACTGAAGTCAGCTATAAAGAAGAGTCACAGGTTTTAATTTGTAATTTTTGTTGAAATTATGTAAGTATCAAAATGTTCCTTAAAGAAACTGTTTGTAGAAAGGAGATAAGGAGGTGGTGCATTTATTTACTGTTTTCATTTGCAAATCATGTTCAATGAACATTTAAATTTCTTATCCAAATTTCAGATAAATATCAGGATTATATCATGTATGCACATGAATGAGGATAATAATGAAAAAAAATGTAAAATTCACAGCTCTGCATGTCATCTTTTCTATTAATAGTGACATAGAAAAATTCAAACTTTTCCCAAATTATTACATACTATTTTAGTATTTACATGTTTTAATGCTTTGGTTTACAAATAAACAGATTTTGAAAGTTCCATGAAAACACATAAAACACTCTAAATTCTGAATTCCAGATAGAAGAAACAAAGTCAGAGTAGTGAAAGCATCTCCCTCTTGATGCTTATGGAAAACAGAAGCTACAAATTAGAATATGTTAGATGATGTATTTTAAGTGTATATGTCACTTCTGTATTATTAATAATTGCATTAAAAATAGCAGTTCCTTTGTGTTAAAAAGTGAACATTCCCAGAATTTATATAATAATTCCTCTTTAAAATATGCAATATTACAGCTTAGCCCTATTTTTTCTGAATGGTTACGTTTTTAATTAATGGATTGAAATTAATAAATTTACTAAAAACAGTAAAATGTGTAAACACAATAATTTATAATCCTATTCACTCATTTCATCTTCTTTAATGAATAAATAATTGGATTTCTAAAATTTTATCTACCTATTATGATTCCTTTCCTTTGAGGATTTCTTGTCCTCTTTGTCTCACACTCTACATCTAATTATGTGGTGGCAGAATGGAAGGGTTATATCCTGATGCACTCTCTAGACATAGTTGGTTAGTCCAAAATGAAAATGAGGATTATTCCTTGGAATTTGGCCAGCAGAAAAATTAAAGAATAAACTGATTTTAGAAGAATTAATTTCACTATATTCAACATGTTTAGCATCTAGCATATGGTATGTGTTCAGTAAGTGCCAATTATTATTATTAATTTTAAAAAGTATTCAGCATAGATTAGAGAGCAAGAGAATAAAAAAATCTGAGTTTTAAACTTCAAAAGTCTGTTATGTAGGCAGTGCAAAAAGAGGCTCCACATGTAGCAGCGGGAACAGAGGCAAAGTTGAGGACTGAGCAGAGGATTCAATTGTCAGAACTGTTGAGCTCCAAATAAATCTGGTGTGATATGTGAAGAACATAACTCTGGTTGAGAAATGATGGAACCCTGATGGATGGAATAGATAAATCTGGCTTGATTCACTGGAAAATCTAGGATATTCAAATTCCTCTGAATTTACAGGTTTGCAGAAGCAGGTCACACCTTCAGATTATGCATTAGCCTATATTTCTTGTCTAAGATGTAGAATTCCCCCTGTTTCATGATAGTACAACTCCTTCCCAAATTAGTGTATGTCTTCTCTTGTTATTAAGATGATAATTAGAGTTAAGTTACAGTATCCTCTGATGATGTGCTGGATCTTATCAGAGAAGAAGAAAAGAGATTAAAAACCACAGGATGTGAAAGACAAAGCCTGCATGTACCACCAGAAAACTGGAAAGTACATGAGGGTTTAAATTTTGAGGTTCTTTGATCAAGAATGAAATAACTGATTTGGGAGCATTGCATTGGTATATAATGTTTGACAATTTGGAAAAGACCCCAGTACATATGGGGGTCTCTATTACATAGACTAGCTACTAGGATGACTTGTAGTAACATTTAAAAAGTGATGGTCAGTGCAGATAATATTGAAATGTCAGAATTTCCATCCCATACTGGGAAAAAAGATATTAAAATGCCCAGAAATTGGGCTTGCTGTACTGACTTTTTTATATAAAGGTCTAAAGCTTATCAGATGTTGCAGGGGAAATTTCAGATAATACACCATTTACCTACTAACTCTTCTAGAAATATGCTAGTGAGAGGGACACCAATATCACCCAGAGCTGTCTGAGGATTCTGTATGTAAGTCACTCCTGACAATTTGAGGACCACTAAGGATCTTAGAATACTGAGAGCACAGGATAGTAGGATTCTGGAACAATGGCATTTAAGGATTTACAAATGATAAGTGGCAGGGTCAAAGGGCATCTAGGGAGCCTATTCCACAGACTGTTATAGAAATAGCACCTATAGGAATTAGAAAATGGTACCTAAAGGAAAAATAATTGAACATGTAACAAGGGTCCTACTTATTTTTAAACATTCAATGAAAGCAAAAATGGATGACTAGGAGGCTGAGGAATGTCAGCATCTCCTTCCCAGTTCCTAGGGCTGAAACTGTTTTTTGACCTAGATCTTTTGATTGAAGAGGTGAGATTTCAGGAGGAAGAATTCCGCAGCAGCAATGCAGGTACCCAACTCAGTTAACTATGTACTAGATTTCAAACATGTTGAGGACTCTTGGACAGAAGAATGTTAATAACTGAGAACATGAGGAATAGTAATAATCTCTTTGTTAGATTAATATAGAATGTGTAATAACTAGAATCCTGTCCAAGGTTGGACTCTCAACATCCCCTCTGGTTATTTTCCTGGCTCATGAATATATAATCAGAATAGACATATTAGTAGGTGACATGGGTTCTCTGGTCTGTGGGATAAAAGTAAAGGAAAAGTAGAAGCCTCTAAAACTTTTACCCTCAGCCCAGACAAGAGAGCAATTTAAAATAAAACAAGCAAACAGAAAGTGAACTATATTTCCTCAAGAGTTTATAGAATTTTATTACCACTTTTAATGATGAACAGGGTACAGGGATTATAGTTTGTGTCATATCCCCATTTAATTAACCAGATGTGTCATGGAGAATGATAATAGATTGCTGCAAACATAACTAAATTGTGTCCCCAATTACAGTCACCATACCATTTACGGTACCTTCTATGTAGCACATGACCTCAGATAAATGGTATGTGGCCATTCATTTTTGGAATGTGTTTTGCTTTTCCTTGTTCATTGGAAAAGAAGATCAAAAGAAGTTCATGTTCACATGGAGGACAACAATATATACTATACACAGGTATGACTACTCTCTTGCTGTCTATATTAATAGAGTCCAAAGAGATATGCACTACTAGATTACCTTCAGAGTATCACAGATAGCCCTTTTATGATTTCTATCATGCAAATCAATCCTGGTGTGTAAGAACAAGCCATTAAATTGTAGACCATATTGTGACAACAAGACTCAGAGATTAGGAAATAAGCCTTGTGCAAATGTGCCTACAAAATCAGTGAAGATTTTTTTTTATTATGGTTTGGATATTGAATGTCCCCAAAAGCTCCTGTAACACAGGAGGTCAAATCATTAGATTATGAGAGCTCACCAGAATGGTCTAACTGGGTGATAATTGTAGTCAGGTGGGACATGGCTGGAGAAGTGCCCTGGAAGTGTACATCTTGTCCATGGCCCCTTGTATCTCAGTTTCCTGGCTGACCTGAGATGAGCAACTTGCCTCTCCATACCCTTTGGCCGTGCTGTTCTGTCTCACCTTTGACCAAAATTAATGGAGTGGGCCTATCATGAACTGAACCTATGAAACTGTTAGTCAAAATAAACCTTTTCTCCTCTAAGTTGTTCTTGTCAGCTACTTTTGTCACAGTGATGAAAAATTGTCTAACACACCTCCAAAGGAATAATTAAAATATTTTACATCACACATCAGTAAGGAGTAATGTCCAGGAGGCCTCTTCAAGTCCCAGAGGCAGCATATGCTAGACCTGGGGAGACTGCTCCACACCATATATTGAGTAATAAGAAAAACTACTGGCTTTGTGTGAAGTTCTGAGCAGAAGAAAAACTAACCTTTTATTCAGTAAATTTGATCTAAGACAAGGTAAGATTGTGAATATTAAATATGGCAAATTTTAATTAAAATATATGTGCAGTTTAAAATATGATAGATGAAGAATAAGATAATACTCTTGTTTATAAAAGAATACAATTTTACTTAGCATACAGTCAAACACACACACAAGAACTATGGGACAACATAAACTTTTAAAGCAATATGTGAAGATTAGTATGGACATGCATAGATAAAGGGCAAAAGTACAAGAAGCAAAATACTAAATATTTTGCTTAGAGAATAGAAACAAAAAACAGCTAAACTCTAGTATGTGTACTTTGATGGATAATTATTTGATTCAAGGATAAGAATTTGCATAGATTTTGATGATCTTTAAAATCTGAAATACATTATATTAATATCTAAACAGCATATAATTTTAATGATTGATAGTGAACTTTATCTAAATGCTAGATGTGTGAATACCTCCCCACCTTATATAATCTCAGAAATTAATTCTATCTCCAGTAATGTGTTTACAGAAATCCCTGCTATAAATGCTTCTGCTTTTAAGACAGGTGGTGCTCTCAGCTTATACATGAGGGGTAGTATCAAGAATAATTGTTTGAATGTATTAAAGGACAGCGACATACAATGTGTTCTAAGAAATAACTCACTCTATTTTTTTAAACTGTGTTCTAGGGGAGCTAAGGGATAATGGGTGAAATGTGTGAAATGTCAAGAATAATTGATAAAAGTGATAATGTTAAATATGAGCAAAGCAAATAATTTTTTCTTTCTGCAATCTTCTTGTTCCATTTTCTCCTTTACTACTAAATGTCATCTTTGTTCTCAAAGTATTCAAGACAGTGCTAGCAAAAGGGTAGTATAATTGGGGGGTAATTTTACATTCTATTTGGTAAAGCTGGTGTTTGGATATTTCCTTTTGAATAGCTTCACTTAAGAACCCATTTTTTTCTATACTTTTTAATGGTCAAAATTTAGTAAAATAATGTGAAAGATGTCAGCTATCCAAAGGGAGAGTATGTATTTAGTTTTTTTCAACACCTCTCATAATTTTTTTTCATTTTTTGGATGATTTATACATAATTATTCCAAATACATGCATACATTTATAACATACACACATATGCAATATACATATCATAATATACATGCATATGTACATTATGTATGTGTGTATGTTATATATAATATACAGGTATTATTTATATGTGCCTTTGAACACATATACACATATACATTTGAATAATACAAATTTAAAGTAACACTAAGAGATACAATAATTTTATCCTCATTTGTAGTTAATTAATACCAGTAAATTCAAATATAAGAAGAAGTTTTGATTTTCTTTTGTAATATAAATTGCACTACACATTTTGTGTTTACAATTTTCTCCAAGGAATAATTAGAGCAGAAAAATCACACTTAAACAAATAATGTTCTTTTAATTTCATAAGGTCAAAGTACTTTACACATTTCTTAGAATTATTCTAAAAACTTGAACTTGAAAAATATTTTAAAAACATATTTTGTAAACCCTTTAAGATCAATATATGTAATTTTAGAAATGTAATGCAGTAACTTTAACATTTAGTCAAAGGGTTAGATAATTCAAAGAAACAAATTCTTTGAAAATAGAAATTTTATAACAGACAAGAAGAGAAATCATAAGAAACTTGGCAGTATGCAACAGAGGAAAGAATGTGTTATGTCAGGATCATCTGCTTCACCTGTAAAGAATATTCTTATCCTGTAAAAAATATTCTGAAGAGGTAATAGGGATACAAATTATGAAAAACATGTTCTGTATCAAGTTTATGTTTTCTGTGGGCCTAAGGCATAAATCTAAATGTTTTTTACAAATATTTGTATGCTTAAGTGTGCTAAGTTTCATTAAACAAGATATGCACTGTTTGTTGTTCGATAAACACATGGAAATTAACAAGTGAGAATCATGATATGGGACTCAGTTCATGAGATAACTAAGTGCTCTTTTAAAATAATCTTTATTGTGCATATTTAAGGTGCACAACATGATATTATGGGATACATAAAGTAAGATGTTTACTATGGGGAAGCAAAGTATCCCTTCTCAAAGTTACTTCATTTGACAAGAACTGACAAAATCAACTACTTAACAAGTATCTCTAATCCCAAATAATTTTATTAACTATATTTCAAATAGAAAGATACCTTTAGCAGGTCAAAGGAAAGCAAGAGTCTTCTGAGGGAATCTCAGTCACAAAGTAGCCATGTAGAAGTGGGCCGGCAGTGTGTTTGACTGGAGAAGAGAGTGCAAACAAAATCACTGTGGACAGAGAGATGAGCAAAGTGGTAGACAGTAATAAAACGGTGCAAGTTCTTCCATTTCCTGGGAAGTAATTAGAATTTCTCCATGTACTTAATAAGACGATATTTAAGAAGTTTTACAGTGTTTAGATTTCACTAAAGGTCAGGCCTGGGACTCAAGTTCAGAACATGTAACCATAATGAAGGTGAGAAATGAAGGAAGCATGAATTACATTCTCAGTGAGAGAGAGCTAGGGAGAGGAAAATCCTGGCCCAGAGTGAATCCTTGCAGATACTTGTCTTATCTCTGATGGGACTAAGAAAAAAAGCAAAGAATTAATGGGAGAGGAAAAAATAACTACTAGTCATTTATTTTAAATAATAATGTTAAGGAATAGTACCTAACTTAGAGAACAATGATATCAATTCCATTTAAGCTTTTGTTGTTGCAGGCTTATGTGTCTCTCTTTTTTCTAGAGCTCCAGTTTCTTGAAGTCTGAGAGTTCTTAAAGATACTGACACTGTCAGTTGTCTCAGTTTTGATAAATATGATCACTTCAGTCATAAACCATAGCTATACACTTCTACCCATTTTTATTTAATTTTACATGCTATTGAAATCAAGGATAAGTATTCTAGTGTGGAACACATCAGAAGACAATTATGTCCTAAAAACAAATTTAAAGAATATAATAAAGCATTACAAATTTTGTCCTTAGGAAATAAATTTTAAAAATAAATAAATAAAATTCAAGATTATGTTTGCTTTTGACCAAAACATAAGCAGTGGCTTATGCATGCACACTAGCTTCATGACAGATTGGAAGGTAGATGAGGTTTTGTGTTAAAAGTCACTTTTGTCTTAACTGTAGGCAACTTTTAAAATTATTTTCTTATATTCTGTTTTAATTTCATGGCATAACAAGTTTAAATATTAAAAATGATTTTAAAATGGTCTGTAATTTTCTATATATCTATATATCAATGTATGGTATAACCTAGATATCATTTTTATAACTTTTATTATGGTTGTTTTCCACTTAAATATTTATCTAAAAGGCATAATTTCTATTTTTGGTGTAGGCAGCATAGTAAAACAAACAGATACAAGGGAACAAGATTGTCCAGTGTAAATAAATATGTATAAAATGCTTAGGAAACAGCAGATCATGAATGATTATTCTATTTTCATCTTTAATATTATTAAAATGTGCAGTCAGTAGCATTAAAATTTTGCCAGAGGAAAGCAACATAATCCCTTTTGCTGATATTTTAGATGGTACACGTTGAAAACCAAATACTTAATTGTTTATCTGAATACTTGCTCTGTTGTTTTTCCTATATGGATGTAGAATACACACACCTGGAGCCGCCCATCTTTCATGGCCATATGCAGACTTCTCTTGTGCATACCTGTAGGTTGAAGAATCCACAGTGAGATAAAAAATGAGGCATTTATCTGAATGATCTAATTTCCTAAAGTACTCTTCTTTTATTGCTTTTCTATTTGAAAGTTTATTTTAATATACGTAAACATAAAATTTTGCACAAACATAAATATTATATGCAGGTTCTTTTACTTGTAGCTTTGTCTTTATCATTAGTTTGCGTCCTACCATCTTTCTCACTCTAATTTGCCACTTTCTCTTTCCCTATCCCCTAAACACATCTTAACAATAGTCAATATTTTTAAAAAGCACATATATATATATATTAAATGCACTTATCAACATATATAAAGTTTATTTATGTCACTGTTTTTTAAAAACATTAGAAGTTATAACTTCACTATTCTGAGTCTCACAATTTTTTTTTTCAGAAACACCTTGAACATCCATTCAAATCATTCCTAAAACATTTTGGTCATGTTTTTTATTGGCACCTTATCTTCATATGATTGCATATTGTGTGTATGTACTGTACTGTACCTTTTGTTAACTATACATTATTACTGTGCCTTGACATTCACTTTTCCCTATTAATAGGGAGACTATAGTTATCTGGGTGCGCAAAGCAATCTAATTTTACACTGGAACTTACATTTTTTACTTCCCAAATATTCCCAAAATAAATACTTTTATTCTTACTTTATAGCTTCTAGATTTCAAGCTTTGAATAAGGGATCTATCCTCTCACCATCAGTCTCACAAGTAACAAATTCTGTTTCTGGGAAAAGAAATGAGTGAACTTTTTTATATTCCTCTTATTAAGTACAACTAAAACCTCTGATCATTATGTATAAAAGATTTAATAATGTTCTTAAAGCTGAATAGAATAAGACAGACTGACTAGTACTCTTGGGCTCTGAAGACAGATACACAGAGAAGTCCTTGAGTTTTCTTTTTACTACATATATCACAGAATAAATGCTAGAGAAGCTGGCAAACTGCAACAATAGCTGCAGACACCCACAATCACACATATGTACACACACACACACACACACACAGCCTAAGCAAAAGCCTGCCCTCTCTATCCTCTATCCTCAACAATAGGAAAATGGTTGCCTAATGAGATATAAAAATTTAGATAATGACTTTCCAGCAGCCAAACTCCACTGAAATAACTGTGGTCCTACCCCAATCACACCACAGAAATTTGAATGTGAAGCTTAGATTTCTACCCACACCAGGGTGCACTTAGGCTCACCCACCAGCCCACCAAGGCATTATCAGAGAACATTGAGGAGGGATTCAGTGCCTTCATCTTCAGGTGTAACAAACTCCAACCTCTCCAATGTGCTGTTAGTGGACACCACATGGGGATAGTAACAAAGTCTTCCCATGTCAAGGAGCTATCAGTAGACATTGAGTGGAGAGTGAAATTTGCAAGCTGATCAGAAATAATGAAGATCCCGCCACTTAGAGCATCAACAGAAGCTGAGGGGGGAGACTGGAAATCTCCCTGTCCTTGGCGTCAACAAAGCAGCAACTGTTACCACCTACAATGTGGGATCAAAGAAGGCAGCTAAAATGGAAATTTGAAATAATATCGAGAGACTAACAACATATTACTATTATTACTATTATCCACCTATTTCCATATTATTCTTTCACCTCTCTCATGAACTTGTATGTGTTCTTTTTATGTTATAGATTTTGTCCTCTTTGGAAGAGTAAATATTGATATACATTTTTGTGTGTTTATTATTCACACATGGCTTCTGTTTATACTACATTTTGCCAAACTAAAGTTTAAGACTGCAAAAGATAAATATTTTGTTCTTATTTTATATCTTCTAGATTTCAAATTTTGCTAAAGAGATCTTTCATATCACTGCCAGCTCCAAACTACATGCAGATATATTGAAAGATGTTGTTATAATTTTGATATTGGGTTAATTTAAAAATGTGATACATAGATAGGTAAGTAGAAGATTTGCATTTTTCTACAAAAATATCAGTTGTGCAATGAATATTAAATAAATCACACTTTGTTTTTTATAGAAATTAAATGGCATTGCTTATATATATTTTCTTAGTATTTCAGTTAAGGATTTTCTTTTCTGTTCTATTCATAAAATAAATCTACATTTGATTACATTTCCATAAATTCTGATACCATGTATATCATCTTCATTGATTTCTCTGGTTTTATATTCTCTTTCTCTTTCAACTTCACAATAAGTAGAAATCATTAATTATATACATAATCAAACTAAATTCAAATGGATATGTAAATATATACAAAACTAATATTTGGAGAACTATATTTTCTTTGGCTCAAACCTGGTTTTTTATGGAAAGAGTAAAAAATGAAGTTTCTGCTCCCAGTATTGGCCTACTATCTTCTTCAAGCCAATTCTTCTGCTAGTAAAATCTCTAAGCTATGCAGAAACAGCTCTATGGAGGCATTGGATAGCAACCAAGTACAAACAATGGAGGGAAGTTAAGACTTGGAAAAAAGGAACTTTACTAAATAAATTTCTATATTTTGTTTCATAGTGTTTTCAATTTTTGAAATGAATTTTATTCCTGATTATCCTGAGGTAGTTGTCATGTGGTTCGATGAACCTTGTTTATAAAATCTGCTGTCTTACTTTCTGAGTACTGGAGAACAAAGTTGAGGCAATTATCAGAGTTAAAAATTGAAGGAGATAAAAATGAGATCAAGAAGTTCACCCCAAATTCTGAGGATAAACTAAGTTTAAATCTCTGGATAAATCAAACATTTATGACAATTTCCAAGTGACCAAGACAAAAATAAGGCTCATACAATCGAACTTGTATTTCAGCTGTCTCCTACTTCACAAGGGTCAAGACTTTGTAATTTGAGTTCAGTCAATCATATGTTTTAAGTTATAAGATACTTTGTATAAACACATGATTCTGTTATATTCCTCCAGAGAGTGTGTATGCCTGTGTCTCTTTCAGACAGAAGTATGCAAACACACTGGAAGAATATATCAACCTCTTTCACATAATTAAAAACAATTTCATAGTTAAAATGGTCTTTCTGTTACTTTATGTTTTACTAGTTAAAATTATTTAATTTTGCATTTGTAGTAACTATTATCCATGATATTTTCCTTGACATTATGATGATTAATTCTATAATAAAAATAAACTGCCTAAGCCAAGCACTGTGGCCCACTCCTATAATCCCAGCAGCTTGGGAGCTGAGAAGAAGGATCAAGGTGAGACCCTGTCTCTATATAAAACACAAAATAGGGCTGTGGATGTGGCACAGTGGTTGAGTAGCCCTGAATTCAATCCCCAGTACCAGAAAAAAAAAAAGCTGCCTATTCTTTTATGTATTTAATGATTACTTACCCATATTGTGAATTATTTTGCTTATCAGATTTTTTTAAATTTAGACTACTGTATTTCCTAATTATATAATTCTAATATCAGAATAAGTTATATTATTCCTACCAAAATAAGACAAAATGTAGAAAATAGGTTATTTTCTAGCTTTTCTGAAATTGTTAGAACATGACAATCTGTTTACTGATAAGATGACTTGAGGCAATCTTCTAAAGTTCCTAATTTCAGTTGATATCATTTAATTCCTTAGCTTTTTACAATAAATATTTTTGATTCTTATACAAGGTAATATTTCTCTACTATTTTTTTAATGGATCATTCTTTAGGAAAGATTTTCTTGTCAAATAACATTACAAAATTTATTAACATAAGAATTTGTATCTTTATTGAGTGAAAGCTAGATAGCTAGATTTCTGGTATGTATCTATGAAAGCCAAATTTTACATTGATAATAAATTCTGCTTGACGTTAGTATGTTACATCCAATATTAAGTTATCTGTGGAGCTTTTAATATTTAGAAAATTTCAATTATTTTATTGATTTTCATTGATTTTATTGAGGCACAATTGACATAAAGTAAAATTCACATATTTTAATATAATGATTCAATGATTTTGGAAATATTTGTATATTATGGCTATAAAAACCTCAATTATAAAACTTTTGCAACATCCTAAAAAGTTCCCATCTACATTTTGCAACAATGTAGTTTTGCTACATTTGCTAATTTCTGCTTTGGATACCAATTATCTGATTTTTACCATACATAAATATATCTAATTACATAAATATAAAGAGTATCTCAAGATAGGAATATTGATTTGTTGTACACAAATATTTCTCTTGAAATTTGGACACATTATTGCATGAGCCAGTAGTTCACATTTTCTTATTTGTTTATTTGTACCAGGGATTGAACCCAGGGATGCTTTACCTGAAAGCTACATTCCCAGCTCTTTTTTATATTTTATTTTGAGACAAGGTTTTATTAAGTCACTTAAAAACCTTGCTAAAGTAGCTGACGTTGGCCTCAAAATTTTGATCCTCCTTCCTCAGTCTCCTGAGCCACTAGGATTATAGGCATACGCCACAGTACCCAGTTCATACTTCCTTTTTAAGTGGCTCATTGGTGTCCCATAACATAGACAGAGCACAGCTTACATAGTCTTTGACCTGGTGATATGTATTTGGGTTAAATATAATTTAGTCTTAGTATGTTTTAGAAAAATATTTTCATCTCTTTTGATAAACATGTAGTCATGTAAGTGCTGGGTTATATATATGAAAACTGTTTTCCAAATTAGTTGCATCATTATGTACTTTTTGCAATACTGAGAGTTCTAGTTGATTCATAACCAGGAAAACAACTGGTACTGTCAATGTTTTAATTTTATCCATCTAATGATTATGAGATTTTAACTCATTGATTTTAGTTTGCATTTCCATAATAAAAATTCATGCTAACTATTCATTTATTTGGTTATTAGATATTTGTTTATAATTTATATAACATTTGCATAGTGTCTTTCTTCCATTCATAGATTTTTAGTAATTTATTGACATTTAGTCATAAACATCCTCTTCATATTCTAGACATAAGTCAAGATGTTTATATAGGTAGATATATGTATAGATAAAGTCTATTCCTGGATGTGGTTTGCTTTTTTATTTTTGATTTTATGATATCTTTTGAAGAGCCAGTGGTTTACAATTTCAAGATAATTAAATTTGTCACTTATATGTTTAGGATTTCTTCTGCTTAAGTAATATTTGTGTGCATCCTGTGAAGATCTCCTGCTGTGTTCTCTTTTAGAATTTTTAGATCTTTTTGCTTTTATGGTTTTGGCTATGGTCTATCTAATTTATTTTCGTGTATCATGTGAAGAGTTGGTTGAGGCACTTTTTAAAAAATTCCTATATGTCTATGCAATTGCTTTCCTTAATCTTTCTTTTGTAGTAACAGAGGCAAATTACCAGTTAATTTCTGATGAAATCCAAGGACCTCATGATTCCAATTTTTCTCATATTTTATTAATTCATCATTAATTAAATAATATGCTATCAATCTGCTAAAATGATGAATAAATTTAATTAAACATCTCTGGAAATTTATGTTAAAATCATAACTTTATACATTTTGTATTTATATACTGTCTGACAAACTGCGCATAGAACATTTCACAGGAGGCATTCTCCGTAATATTTAGAAGCTCAACAGATTTGCAGAGCTTTTGAATCTCTCAGTAGAGTTGACAGCAATTGCAGGAATACTGATTGTTCATATGCTTTTTGAATACACCACAGGCAAAAAAGTCTGTACACTGATTACCAAGTGTTCATTTTAATATTAACCTGTGCTTCTTTAAATATCTCCTGTCTTTAGAAGTAAAAGGATCTAAAAAGTCATTTGTGTTTTCAAATAACACTGGATGGAGAAAAGTTTCCTCCAAAAGGTTAAAAGAACCCATAACTCTTCAAATAGAGAAAACACAGATGATCTCTTTTGGTAATTGTTAAAGGTCATGTTTTAATCTAGTGCCTTAGACTGATAATAGGGAACAGCCAGAAGACTGTAGTTGAAGGTCATAACATCACACTGAACTCAAAGTATATTACCATAAAATCAATTAAATATGATTTTTTTCCTTCTGAAATTACTGGATTTAACCACTACAAAAGCTTCAAATTTGATGTGTTACTTTTGGGAAAACACATAGCTGAATCTTTTGTGACATTACAACAAAGACCTTAAATAAATTAGAGGGATTAAAATAGAATTAAATATTTTTTATTTGTGGAATATTTTCTTTGACTTTTAGGGAATTAAAAGTAATTTCTTTCCATATATTTTGATTTTCAAATACAATCTTGACCAGATTTCTTAATTTTCAAAATAATGTATTCAAAATTTTTGTCTCTGCAAATCCACATAAATACAGGTAACTCATACTTGACAAAGGAGTCAAAAACATACAATGGAGAAAAGACAGCCTCTTCAACAAATGGTGCTGGGAAAACTGGAAATCCATATGCAGCAAAATGAAAATAAACCCATATCTCTCACCCTGTACAAAACTCAACTCAAAATGGATCAAGGACCTACGAATTAGACCAGAGACCCTGCACCTAATAGAAGAGAAAATAGGTCCAAATCTTCATCATGTTGGCCTAGGACCAGATTTCCTTAACATGACTCCCAAAGCACAAGAAATAAAAGCAGGAATCAATGATTGGGATAGAGTCAAACTAAAAAGCTTTTTCTTGGCAAAGGAAACAATCAGCAATGTGAAAAGGAGCCTTCAGAGTGGGAGAAAATCTTTGCCTCACACACTTCAGATAGAGCACTAATCTCCAGAATCTACAAAGTACTCAAAAATCTCTACACCAAGAATACTAATAACCCAATCAATAAATGGGCCAAGGAAATGAACAGATACTTTACAGGGGAAGATCTACAAGCAATCAACAGATTTATGAAAAAATGTTCAACATCCCTCGTTATAAGAGAAATGCAAATCAAAACCACCTTCAGATTTCATCTTACCCCAATTAGAATGTCTTTTATTAAGAATACAGGCAACAACAGGTGTTGGCAAGGATGTGGGGAAAAGGGTACACTCATACATTGCGGGTGGGAGTGCAAGTTGGTGCAGCCACTCTGGAAAGCAGTGTGGAGATTCATTAGAAAACTTGGAATGGATCCACCATTTGACCCAGCTATCCCACTCCTTGGCCTAGACCCAAAGGACTTAAAATCAGCATACTATATTGATGCAGCCACCTCAATGTTCATAGCTGCTCAATTCACAATAGCTAGATTGTGGAACCAACCTAGATGCCCTTCAGTAGACGAATGGATAAAGAAACTGTGGTATATATACACTATGGAATATTACTCAGCCATAAAGAAGAATAAAATTATGGCATTTGTCGGTAAATGGATGATGTTGGAGACTGTTACGCTAAGTGAGATCAGTCAATCCCAAAAATCCAAACACCGAATGATCTCTCTGATAAGTGAATGATGATGCACAATGCGGGGTGGAAGGGTGGCAAGAATGGAGGAAGGATAGATAGCATAGAGGGAAGGGAGGGGTGGGGGCGGGGTGGTGGGTAAAAATAATAACAGAATGTGTGACAGATACCATTGCCCTGTGTACATGCATGAATGCACAGATGGTTTGACTCTACTTTGTGTATAACCAGAGAAACAATAGCTGTACTCCATTTGTGTTCAATGAATCAAAATTAAATAAATTAAAAAAAATAATAAATAAAATAAAATAAAATAAAAACCTGAAAAGAAAAGAATTTAGGAGAAACAGAGTTTTATATTCAACCAAATATTTATAATTTCTGGTAGTTTTCCCACTAGGTCTGATTTTAAATTTGCTTTCTACTCTGTTCAACTTGACGAAAATTCTTGAACATTTCCTTGCATTGTAATCATGCTGCTGATGAATGTTCTAAGTCTTTATTTCTCTAAAAATATCAGAATTTCTACCTGGTTTGTTTATTTATTTGTTTACTCATTTATTTTGTTGGTTAAATGTAGGTTTTACAGTAATTATTTTCTCCTGTTCTGTTTTCAGCATATTCCATTGTCATTTGATCATCATGTCCCTGATGAAGATTTAGTCATCTGTCCCACCCTTGTTCCCATTTATAATGCTTATTTTGCTCTGGTTATTTTACAAGTCTCCTCTCTCCTTCTTTCTCACCTTTGGATTCAGTAATTTGGCTGCTATTTGTAGATGTGATTTTCTTGTTTTATTTCTCAGTCTGTTTGGAGTTGACTGAGTTTCTTGACTCTGTAAGTTGATGTTGGTCACCAAATTTATAGAAATTTCTATCATTCTTTTTTCAGAAATATTTCTATACCATTTTTACTCTCCTCTCTAAGAATCAAATAGCATGTTAGATGTATATAAGTATATGTTTTATATAGTCACATATACTCTCTCTATATATGATTTCATAATAGCTTTATTTATAATTTCTCCAAACTATAGGCAACCAAGACTTACTTCAACATATGAATGAATAAACGAACTATGGTATACACATACAATAGTATAGGGTTAGGGTTAGGGTTAGAAAAAATTTTTGTCTCTGTATTTGTTTACTAATAGAAGAAATACCAGATTACTTGTCTTGATAAAAAATGGACAAAGTGCAAATAAAAGTGAGACAGGGATTTAGGATAAATACAGAGAAATACTGAATTTCAAGGGAAATGCCTAAAAGCCACTGAAATGCAGAAATAACAGTTGTAAATCTTGAGCAAGGAGCCCTTGGCCCCTGCCTTTTAAAATGAGGGAATATAAGCAAGTGCTGGGAAAACTGGCCAGAAATTATGCAGCTTCACCTTAAATCCACCTCCAGTCTGGTCCCTGATAGAGTCCTCTATAAGTATTGTTCTCCTAGACCAGGTCAGGACTTCTCACTTTCCAGATGGCCCCATTCTCCCTTGAATGTTCATTGACCTTACTAAATAAACCTCTGTGTATGTCTTTGTTTGCTCCTGTGGAAATTCTTTTGTCATATATGCAAAGAACCCAGGGGTATTGAGTTGAGTTTCCTTTCTCCTTTGGGAACTCCTAGAACACTTCTCAGAGGTAGATATCTTTCCTTCCATGACCAAAGCAATTCCAAACTTATTTTCTGTGACATTGCTCATTACCTTTCTCTTAGCACATCTTTACTTCTGTATCAAATTAAACCTAAAATCTAAGAATTATGTTAAAATTTTAGCATTTTATGCTACCAAAATAAAGTTCAATATTTTTTACCATTCATGTAAAGGTTGTAATTAGAAAAATAATAATAATATAGATATAACCTAATATACTTGATAATCAGTCTCAATCACAGTGGAAGGAGTCAATAGTTTCACTGGATTGTAATTCTTCATAATAAACCCTGTGAGATAGGAATTTTTATGACAAGTTTTAAAGATGTAAAATTTTAAAGTTAAATTGTTAAAGTTTATCATATAAATTAGTAATATATAAGAACTAACACATGCTTTGTCCTTTTGTACTCTATAACTTAAATGATTCACTTCAAACCTGCCTCAGAGGCTGAGACGGCGCTCTGAATGT
Source organism: Glaucomys volans (assembly GCA_020662805.1). Lineage (NCBI taxonomy): Eukaryota > Metazoa > Chordata > Mammalia > Rodentia > Sciuridae > Glaucomys > Glaucomys volans. Next base: position 25,534 of record JAJEJO010052274.1, read on the forward strand.
ATAGGTCAACCAACACTTGAAGAATGGCTAGAAAGAAATTAATTTTAAATTAAATGCAGAAAACAGTGGATATAAAGAGATTGTGTTTTCTTAACTTTAACAAAGAAAAAGTGGGCAATGCAAATAAATAAAATTAATTACTTCATGATGCTCCTAATCTCAGCTTAAAAAAAAGAAAGTTAAAAGCTGTTCTGTAGAAATGTAATGGTTACTAAGGAAAACCAAGGGAAAGCTTGTTTGGGGAAGATTTTCCTCTATGTTTTTGCTAATATGTAGAAATTAAAGTCATAGTTTCCAAATTATAGAATATCATAGGGTTGCCAATCATTTCCAGGGTAAAGGAGAGAAAAAAACCATCATTTTTTGTTATATGTTAGAAAATAGGTCAAGTACTTACAAAGCTAACTTTCTTTTTTTTTTCTGATTGTTTGTTCCCTGGTAAGGAGAAATTAAAACTCATAGTAATCCATATGTCACAGCTCACACAGTTAATAAGCCAACAATTTTTTTTATCCAACCAGCTATGTTTTCCACAAACTTTTTGTTGTAAGGTTGAAAGGGTCATACACCAAAAACATACAGCAGGCAGGAAGCAAACTGTTTGGAAACACCTGTGTCTGGAAATTAGGAGGCTTAAAAATTATTTGGGAAGGATGCTGCTTTTACCTAATTACATATTGGTCAAAATGTGTAACATTTTCACCTTAATGAATGTTACTTTAGAGCAGTATTAGCCTTATATTAAAACTGAGCAAATAGTACAGAGATTTCTCAAATGTAACTTGTTTTCCCCATTTTAAACATTTTGCATTGCAATAGTACATCCATTAAAATTGATTAACCTATACTGATACCTTTATCATTAACTCAAGTCCATAGTTTATATTAGTTTATTCTTTGTTGTCAAGCCTTTTCGCTTTGACAAACATAATCTACCACTAAAATCTCACACAGAATACTTTCACTGCCTTAAAATTCTTTGTATTCTACCATCTGTTCATTCCTCTTGTCAAACTTGTACTAATCACTAATCATTTTACTGGTTCCTCTATATTTTTCAAAGTCATATGGATATAATCTCACCCTACATTGCCTCCTCAGACTGGTTCTTTTAATTGGTGATATGCATTTTTGGTTTCTATATGCCTTTGAATGCCCTGATAGTTCATTTCTATTAATCAATGAAAACTATACTATTGTATGTGTACAGCATAGTTTGCTTATTCATTCATATGTTGAAGGATGTCTTGGTTGCCTATAGTTTGAAGAAATTATAAATAAAGCTATTATGAAATCATATGTAGAGAGAGTATATGTGACTATATAAAATATATACATATATACATCTAACATGCTATTTGATTCTTAGAGAGGAGAGTAAAAATGGTATAGAAATATTTCTGAACAAAGAATGATAGAAATTTCTATAAATTTGGTGACCAATATCAACTTACAGAGTCAAGAAACTCAGTTAACTCCAAACAGACTGAGAAATAAAACAAGAAAATCACATCTACAAATAGCAGCCAAATTACTGAATCCAAAGGTGAGAAAGGAGGAGAGAGGAGACTTGTAAAATAACCAGAGCAAAATAAGCATTATAAATGGGAACAAGGTTGGGACAGATGACTAAATCTTCATCAGGGACATGAAGATCAAATGACAATGGAATATGCTGAAAACAGAACAGGAGAAAATAATTACTGTAAAACCTACATTTAACCAACAAAATAAATGAGTAAACAAATAAACAAACCAGGTAGAAATTCTGATATTTTTAGAGAAATAAAGACTTAGAACATTCATCAGCAGCATGATTACAATGCAAGGAAATGTTCAAGAATTTTCGTCAAGTTGAACAGAGTAGAAAGCAAATTTAAAATCAGACCTAGTGGGAAAACTACCAGAAATTATAAATATTTGGTTGAATATAAAACTCTGTTTCTCCTAAATTCTTTTCTTTTCAGGTTTTTATTTTATTTTATTTTATTTATTATTTTTTTTAATTTATTTAATTTTGATTCATTGAACACAAATGGAGTACAGCTATTGTTTCTCTGGTTATACACAAAGTAGAGTCAAACCATCTGTGCATTCATGCATGTACACAGGGCAATGGTATCTGTCACACATTCTGTTATTATTTTTACCCACCACCCCGCCCCCACCCCTCCCTTCCCTCTATGCTATCTATCCTTCCTCCATTCTTGCCACCCTTCCACCCCGCATTGTGCATCATCATTCACTTATCAGAGAGATCATTCGGCATTTGGATTTTTGGGATTGGCTGATCTCACTTAGCATAACAGTCTCCAACATCATCCATTTACTGACAAATGCCATAATTTTATTCTTCTTTATGGCTGAGTAATATTCCATAGTGTATATATACCACAGTTTCTTTATCCATTCGTCTACTGAAGGGCATCTAGGTTGGTTCCACAATCTAGCTATTGTGAATTGAGCAGCTATGAACATTGAGGTGGCTGCATCAATATAGTATGCTGATTTTAAGTCCTTTGGGTCTAGGCCAAGGAGTGGGATAGCTGGGTCAAATGGTGGATCCATTCCAAGTTTTCTAATGAATCTCCACACTGCTTTCCAGAGTGGCTGCACCAACTTGCAATCCCACTAGCAATGTATGAGTGTACCCTTTTCCCCACATCCTTGCCAACACCTGTTGTTGCCTGTATTCTTAATAAAAGACATTCTAATCTGGGGTAAGATGAAATCTTAAGGTGGTTTTGATTTGAATTTCTCTTATAACTAGGGATGTTAAACATTTTTTTTATATATCTGTTGATTGCTTGTAGATCTTCTTATTATGAGTTCAGTTTAATATGCAGATGCAACATATATGGAAGTAATGGAACAAGATTTTTTCCAAATGGATTATGCCATTACCAGCATCTTATAACATGCTTTCTGAGCACTATAGCATCAATCTAAATAGTAGACTTAAAGCATGTGATCCCTTCGGCATGCTTGAGAAGCAAACAAAAAACTCTAAAACAAAACATAAAATTAAAAACAATAACAAAAACCTAGTGTTTAAAAAGTCAAGTAACAAACCAATTCCTAAATTTTTGTTATCTTTTCCAAAAAATATGAATATACAAAAGCACATTTTTCTGTTTACCTTTCTGATTTCTTTTAAATTCATCTTCTAATATCAAGCACTTGTTAAGAAATCTGTGATGTTATCACGTTTAACTGTTTCTGAGCTTTGCTACTTTTATTTAGACCCCTATTTGGAACAAATTTATTTGAAATAATTTTCTATGAATATTTGCATTTTAGAGGAATAATGTAAGTATGTATCTATATCAATATAAATTACAAAAATATTATCAATTATGTTATTCTTAAACAGTGTAAGGAATTTATATTCTCAATATTTCCTTAAACTTTTAAATATCTACTGCATTTTCCTTGCTGTCTTCTCTATTTCTGATGAGATAAATTATAGAAAAATGCCTTCTTTCACAAAAAATGCTATTCCATAAATTTTTATGCTTTTCTTTCAGATACTCAAATACCTCACACATAAGCATATTTTTCTCAGTTTTATAATACATTTCAATGTCAGTTTTTATAAAAGTATGAACCAGCTCACTTCAATTTATAACATAAATCTAAAATCAACTCATGATGTTTTTATTTCATTAAATATAAACATAATAGCTATAACAATTCTGATGTCACAGTTTTAAAAATTAAGATTACATTGGCATAAATATAATATAGTCTTGGATGCAGAACATGTAGAATGATTATGAATTATACCATGATTAATTGAATACTGTTCTGTGCCTGATATTCTTATAAATTATTTCTTAGTCTTACTAATGTTTTACAGTGTAGGTATTATTATCTCAATTCTATATTCAGTTCATTGTGGAGACCCTATTTCATTCATATTAATTATAAAAATACTGTAGCTATTCCAATCTACCTTGCTAACTCCTTTCCCTTATTCACCTGTACTATATACTAAAGTGTTTCTTCTCAGCTCAAACAACATATCAGCACCCTGATGTATGGTTTAAAATTCTTTCACACTTTGGCCTGTAGTAGATTCAATTAACCAAATATGTCAAGATAGCTTAGCTAGTTCCAGAAAGCCTTCTATCTTATTCTAATGCCTTAGTTTCTCAAAATTTAAGACAAATCTTTTGCACATGAGATTTTTGGTTGGTCAAGAAATGGTCCCCCTATAACTGCTCACATCCTAGTACCAGAAATCTGTGGATGTGTTACATTTCCTGGTAAAGGGACTTTGCAGGTGTAAGGTAAGAAACCTGAGACTGGAAGTTTATTCTGGATTACCCAGGTGATCCTAATGGAATCACAGGAATTCTTATAAGAGGAAGCCAAGAACTTGAGAATAAATGATAGGAGATATGATGAAAGCAAGAGGTGGGAGTGATACAAAGAAGGGGCACACTTTAGGCAACGTAGGCCATCTGTAGAAGATAAACAGAAGCAATGAAATTGCTTTGAATGTAATGCTGTTAACGTCTTGATTTTATTTTTCCTACCTCCACAACTAAAAAAAGAATAAATTGATGTTGGTATAAACCAAAGTTTATGATAGTTTTTTATGTCAGTAATAAGAAATGAATAAGTATTTTGATACCTGAAAGTGGTTACAAACACTTTTAAACTATGGAAATGGACTGAAGTGGGAGGATTGTAAGTTCAAGGCCAGCCTAGGCAATTTTGCAATACACGGTCTCAAGATGTAATTTTAAAAGGCCTAGGGATGTAGCTCAGTTGTAGAACACATTATTAATATGTGTGTGATCCTAGATTCAATTCCCAGTATAAAAAAAACAAAACAAACTATGGAAACAGTTTTCCAGTTATAGGACAATCAGAAGCAGAAGCATCTTCAGACACACAGAGACTATGCACTAGTTGTTATGAACAGATTGCTGATAGAAATATGGACATTAACATCTGTTCTTAAGAGATCCAAGTGCCTTGAGGACCATGGTAGAAAAAAAAAATCTTATCCATCCTCTAGAACCTGAAAAAGACAACAAAATTTCTCCCTCCATGACCTTTAGAAGGAATCAAGCCTACCTGCATGTTGACTTTAGCCCTTTCAGTTTGATTTCAGAGTTTTGATTCCTGGAACTTGAACATAATATATTTATGCTTTTTAAGTCACTAAATGTGTATGAATTTTTTATAGCAGCAGTTGAAAACTAATACAAGAAATGACCACAGCTGTTTTCTACATTCTTTTCAAACCTGTGATCCTTTCATGTGCCAAAAATGACATCATAAGGAAATATTAGTCTGTAAGGATTGAGATTGCTTTTAGGAGAAGCAGCTGGAGTTTCCAGAATTAAATGTGGTAGAAGAATTCCATAAGATAGCCATTTTTGTCATGTCTAGAAGTAATTTAAGTTGATAAAATCTACTAAAATTTCAAAGTGTAAGCTATTACAAGGTAAATATATTTCATCTTAATATTATCCACTAAAATTCACTTATGACTATTCTTTGTTAAGACATCAATAAAAAGGGTCTGTGTTTACTTTAACAACTAACACCCAACTTGGGTAGGACAGTCACTCCATGACTGATTAATAGGTCTGAGTCTATCATCAATAAAATTACAATGAGTTTCTTTCTATTTTGATAATGTAACATTATATCACTTGATTCTAGAAAGTCCTAATGACTGTCAAAAAAAATTTTTGTTTTCAAATTTTAAAAGATATCATTAGGTATGAATTGCCATTTTCTTATAGTAGCCTGAACTCTGCATTTATGTCATATCAAAGTTAACAAAAAATAAAAAAAAAGATTCATGAGATAATTTAGGCAAAACAGTATAACTATGCATCACAAAATCAATAGCAATTGATTCCAAATGTATATCTGATAAACTATTTTAAATATAGCCCTGGATATCAACTCAGTAATGTAAAATATTTTCCTCCCTTAAAACTAAATAAGCATCAACATTTATTATTAGACTATTCACAATATTTGAACATAAAAATAGGTAAAATTATTTTTAGATAAAAATATTAATATGCTCCATGTTTGGAGATATACATATGCATAGACACACAGACACACATATATATACACACTTATGCATATGTATGCAATACTATTTAATTTATTGATAAATAATGAATGCCGTCACCAGAAAGGTTCAAGTCAGCTATCTCCACCTTTACTTTATTTAATTGCTACATTCCTGCCCATTCCTCCCTTTTTTTTTTGGAACCAGGGATTGAACTCAGGGACACTTGGCCACTGAGCCACATCCCCAGCCCTATTTTGTATTTTATTTAGAGACAGGGTCTCACTGAGTTGCTTAGGGCCTCGCTAAGTTGCTGAGGCTGGCTTTGAACTTGCGATCCTCCTGACTCAGCCTCCCAAGTCGCTTGGATTACAGGCGTGCGCCACCGCGCCCGGCTCCATTCCTCCCTTTCTATTCTACAAAATAGAAAATTTTCACTTGCTACACCTAAAGAGACCACACGTTTTCTATCATTAAGAGTTTATAGTCATTTAAAATGACTGGGATTGATTTGAGATTCAATATATGTGCTTCCACACTTTCAAATCATTCCTGAAGCAACTTTAAATTCAACATGTATCGGAATGCATTTGTGACATTCTATGTAAATATAAATCAAGAAGATTGCATTGTTCCTAATATATGATATTATATATTATAACTCACCTCCAATACAGTTGTAACTTCTAGTAACCTATAATGGAGCTTCCAGTTTCTATTACCATACTCCTTGCACCTACCCACAAAAAAGTGCAAGTTATTTCAGCTAAGCAGCAGATTCTTTTCTAAGTAACCCCAGTGCTATTCCTCTGACAGATACTCCATAAAACTAAAGTGAGATGTTTTATCAATATAGGGTTTTCATCTTATCATAATTGCTTCATAAATATGGAAGGATATATTTATTCTGTATCTCTCTCCTTTCTTAACAGTACTCATTCTCTTCCTGAAAATGTATGTTGATTTGGAAAAAATACACGAACTTTCAAGAATGATGAGTTAGTTTCTATTCATCTTTTGTTGGGCAAAACATTAATGGATATTAAAGGCAGTGTTGTTTTCAGAATGGGCTTGCTCAAAATGTTGACAATGACAATCTTAAGAGTATTAATATACAGTGCCTAAGTTTTTTTTGTCTATTCTATTGCAAACAAATAATAACTGCACAAGGATACAAGAATATGTTCCCAATATTTTAAGTAATTGTTATTCTTTACTAACCTTCGAAAGTCTCTAAATATTCTAACAGAAGTCATTAATAAATTGTCATATACTGGTGACTAGAGACAAAGAACTTGCAGCATATTATAAAAGTGTTCACTCAATAATACACATAACATTATGAAAAATTGAAACATGCCTAACCCTACCATTGCAAATGTGGCCTAGAATGAAAATACTTTCTTGCCTAAATAATTTGAAAACATAATCTTAACTTTGAAGCTCTTGCAATAATATGCTAAGTTACATGCCAAAGACACAAACATTGTGAAAATAAGAGTAAGATGAATAAGATCTTAGAGGTCACAGAGAATAGGGGATGAGGTTCGTCCTTGAAGATTCTCTGGATCCATTACTCTCTGCCATTTGTTAGTTGTGTAATCTTTGTCATATTATTTAAATTCACTGTACCTTAACTTCCACATCATTAAAATTGCAGTAATGTCAGTACATTTTCATATGGTTGCTGTGAAGATTAACCTAATTTATAGTTTTATAGACTTCTGAGCAGGGACTGGTACATAGTTTAGACTATGTAAGCATTAGTTACATACTTTCTTAAAAAAATAATGCACCATTTCATCAAATGCCCAAATTCCATAGATAATTCCATTTGCCCTTTGCAGATTTAGAAAAAATTGCTCTCAGACTAAATTAGAAAGTTAATTAGCAGCTGTGAGTAATTAAGGTACTCTTTAAGCTCCAAGGAAATATAGAAGAGGAGACATCCAGGTTGAAGCAGTTGGTACATGGAGAATTGTGTTATTTTAGACAATAATAAAAGGTGAAATAGCAGTAGCTCTCTTTCCAACAGGAACGCACTGGGAATTTGTGAAATCTACAAGTCCTATTAAAATTAAATTTAATGTCATAATTATATCTTTGAAAACAACTGCCATTTAAAATCATGGCACATGGGCCTCTGGACAAATTGTACTACTAGGACATCGAGTAGCTATTAGTCATCTTATTCATGAATTCATTCAAATATTTAACTATTACATACAACCAAAAATACATGCTGTATAGTACATGACTATGTGGAATTCTAAAGTTTTAAAGTTCTGAATAAGTTATCTCTGTGAGAGAAAACTTTGAATTGACTCAAGCATTTATTATAAACTCATGATGAAGGTAGACATAGGGAAGTAATTTTAGGGAAGGAATCTCTTCATAACCACTTAGAATATGAAGAGATAACCCTGCATAATGGTAATTTTGGAGGGGAAATGCAATTTTTAAGTAAGTCTCAGTAAAATGAACATAGATCTATGCACTAATTATATCAGCTTGCATACTGAATTTAATCTCTTGTTTGACTTGTGGTCCATTAAGATACAGATATGGCCATAGACTACTGTACCAGAGATATTTTCCATTTTATTTAATTGCCTTAGGTTTACTTCTTACATGCAAATAATATAAGCACTGAACAGAGATTAGTGCACAGATCACTAAATAAGTAGCAAAGAGATCAGAGTACTCATCCAAGCTGTGCCATAACCAGCAGTGTTATTTCAAACAAATTATTTCAAATGTAAAAGTTACAATGAGTTGAATATCTCCTGGTGTTATATGACTTAATATTTTTGATAAATTAGTAATGCTGTTTTTATTACAATGGATAAAGACCAGTGATTTTAAATACAGTATTCAAAACCACTTAAACCTTCAGGGAAATGCAAATAAAAGCTACATTGAGACTCCATTTCACCCTAATCAGAATGGTTTCTAGGAATGAAACAAAAAGTCAATGTTGGTGAGGATGTGAAAATCTGTCCTCATGTATACAGTTGGTGGGAATGCAAATTAGTACAGCCACTATAAAGAACGGTGTGGAGGTTCTTCAAAACACTAAATAAAACTACCATATGACCTGGCTATCCCACTACTTAGTATATATCTGAAGGTAATGAAGACAGCATTCAAAATACGTACCTCTGTAATTTATCTTCATTGCAGCATTGTTCACAATGGCCAAGTTATGAAATCAACCTAGCCACCTGTCAACGGATGGATAGGAAAATGTAGTGTATGTACACAGTAGAATATTATTCAGCCATGAAGAAAACTGAAATCTCATTTGTAGGAAAATGAAAACAAAAACTGATTGTCATCATGTTAAGAGACATAGAGTTAGATATAGAAAGACAAGTATTTCATTTTTTTCTTTCATATGTGGAAATAAAAAAAAATTAACCCGAAAGCAAAATAGAAACTGTTAGGGAAAGGGAAGGGGCCTTAGTGGAAGGGAGAGAAATGAAAAGGAAATAAGTAGTTAAAGGGAGAGTGGATATGATTAAAAATGACATATACATGAAAATGTCACAGTGAAACCTGTTCATACAATCAATATGAGTTAATATCTATTATAAAGCTCTAAGGGAAGAAGGTTGTTTCGTATGCTCAATGTACTCTGTATTCATACATGGAGATATGATAGTGATTGTACAAATAATATGTTAATAAATGCATAAATGTGTATATTTATGATAAAAGGCTTTAAAAATCACAAGATAAAATATTAACCCAAGTCTACACACTTTAGTTATCAGACAAATAACTCCACACTGGAAATGCATAGACACAAGTTGAAAGCCCTGACTTTCAATTGTGTCCTTTTTGAAGATTCTTACTACATCTTCCCACGTTGAACATTAATCTTCCTTGCCATGATGTGCTTTAGTTATGACTTAAAATGAGTTCAAAGGATTTTGTCTTTGAGCAACTAGAGTTAAAATAATATGTATATGAAAATTTAAGGTAGCATGGTCTTTGAATTCATATTGATATGTCTGTCTGCATGTATTATAGATGCAAATATTTCCCTTTATTCTCTTCCAGTGTTCTGTATCTTTGGTCTGTTTCCTATCAACAATGGAATATAAAGCATCTGCTCTCTCGAATATGTTGATCAATACATGCATTTATCTATTGCTAAAATAACAAAATATGTAATAAACCATCAGAACACAATGATTAAAAAAAATTCTTTGTAATAAAACTGCAGATGGGAAGAGTAGTGATAATTTGGGCCCTTTTTGGTAGAACTCACCTAGGCTTATTCATACATTTGATGTTGATTGGCAGTATTCTGTGACTGGCCACTCTAGATGGTTTTCTTCCACGTACTTCTTACAGTCCTACTATATTTTTGCTATCTCATGTTAGTGAATTCAAGAGTAAGTGAGCCCAGTTATGCAATGGGAACAACCCATGCACATGCTTCTCAAGCCTCTGCTTGTTGCTAATATCTGGTTAGACAAAGCAAGTCACAAGAAAGATCCAGGGTCAGAGCAGAAGGGCATTACAGAGTTAATTAGGGCACAAGAAGTCATTAACTGGCACCACTAATGCCACACAGCAAAAATTATCTTGAAATCAATGTGGATCATGTGAATTTTCTAGCAAATACCTTTCCTTGTTTGAACATATACATTACTAAATTTATATCAGTTTCTTAATGTAATAAATCTGTTATGTAGTCCTTTTATATTTTCTTACTATAAAATCTATACTTTTAAAAATAAAAGCATGAATTTATTATTTTGAATTTGCATTCACAATGATAAATATTTTACAAAGTTTTACTTTGTATGTATGTGATTACAATTTTAAAACAAAATTTATCATGAACTATATATACATAGCTACCATATTTACACTGCTTATATGTATATAATTTTTGCACATATATACATTGTTATATGCTATATAAATATTTGAACACACACAAGCAGTATAATATACATATATTCTTTATTGTAAATATTTCTCCACATAATTAAAAATATTGACACTATTAATAATAAATCTATATGTTCCAATACATATACATATATTATAGTTCTAACATTTCCAATATGATTATTTAGTGGTAGTATTTTTGGGTTAAAATATAAATGCAGATGAAGTTTCTAAAATATTTTTATGGATTGTACGCTGATTGTTCCCCAAGGATACATATGTTGAATGCTTAGTTCTTAGTGGGATTGCTTGGAAGATGACATGCAACCTTTAAGGGTGGGACCTGGTGAGGCAGAGTTCCTTAGGTGATTAGTGGAACTGCCTTCAGAAGAGATGATGAGAACTATTGGGAACCCTGAGTACTGGTAAAGTGTGTTGATATTAGAGTGAGGCAGAGCTTTGAACCACTCTCTGGCTTCCTGTCTCTTGATGTGACCTCCCCCAACACACACCTGCTGTTTTGACACTGTCTCCTATTACACTCTCACCAGAAGCTGAACAAATTGGGTGTCTTCCATGTTGGGCTTTGAATCTACACAAGTATAAGGTAAATGGAACTCTCTTCTGAGCCTTCTTTAGGTATTTTGGTGCAGTAACACAAAACTAATTAATATACATATGATCCCATTACTGACCATGGGAATGTTTTACCATCTACCTTTCTAGTACCCTTATTTAAAAACACAGACTTCCATTCCTTCTCAACAAGCTGTGGGCATTTAATTGCCTATTCACAAGTCAAACAGGTTTTTCTTTTTTTCATTACTGTGAAACACAACCTTTATCAGTTTCAGTGTTTGTCAAATTATTCAACTTTTCTCCAATTTGTTTCCTCTCCTGTAAAATTGGTATGACTCCACTGACAATTTTTGGAGAGCGTTTTGGTGAGAATTAAATGCAGTAAGAGGTATAAAACACTGAAAGAGTTGTCAAGATAAAGCAAGTCACAAAAGGTGCTTGGTTATTCTTTTTTTCATCACCACTAAAACATTTGCTAATTTCAGTTTTTATGAATTAGGCATTAAAATGTGTTAAATTTTGAAAATATTTAAACAATGGATGTTCCTCATTTTCTTGTCAAAATATTAGACCTTTTATAGCAAACATAAATTCATCATATTTTGCATAACAGTGATTTCACTGACACAGACAAATCTCTTCCCTGGAAATAAAATCACAAACACACATAAAATGCTTTACCAGTTCTCTAGATATACTTTAGTCAAATTGATAGCTAAACCATAAGTAGTAAGATTGCAGATATATAAGTATTGTTTCTGAAACTTTGCAAGTTAGAAGAGCTGGAGTAACAAAGGAGAAACTTTATTTTAAGGAAAGAAAGAACAGGAAGAATTCTTGGAACCAATAAATAAGTGACAGGAAATCTAAATAGCACAGAGAATCAGAAAGGTAACTCAGAAAAGAACAAATCAATTCACAACTTCAATCCCGCTCCCTGGCTTAGGCAGGGAATCTGACACTGCAAGCAGAAGGTAAGCCAGAGAGTGCAAACCACCACAATATTAAGAGCAGACTGGCAGTCATAACTGGAGCAGAAATTCACAATTCTTACAAGCTTTAAATTCAGTTCAAGGATTTAATTTGAAAGTGACTCCTGCAGCACAACAAGCTAGCTTTAGAGCAAAGATTCATTACTTTACTCAGCAAACTCCTGTTATAACCAGGAGTCACCTTGAGAAGAGTCCCATTGTTAGGGACTAAACTACTCTGAGGATCAAAAAATAAGAATTATCACAATTCAGGGTCCCTGTGAAAACCCCATCACATTGACATGACTTGGTAGAGTGTCTGACACAAACTTACTGAGAAGTTTAAGCAGTGCAATACACAGACAAGGAGGCGGAAGGGAGTGGAGAGCACAGTGGTCAGTGATCCAATTCTGTGATGAGAAAGGATACCAGCCAGGAATGGCTTCTAGAGGGGGATAGATCCAAAAACACTGAGCCCATGGCTGGCAAAATTGATTGCTTCTCAGAGTCTACATTGCAGCACAAAACTCAGGAATGTGACTGATCCCCCAATCCTGAAGATACTCTTGGCAATTTGTCATGTCCCTGAGAGACCTCTGGGCAAAAATATGCCCACCTGGCATGGCCTACATACCACTCGCTCTTCTTACTGCAGTAAGAAGGACTTGATGCAGCCCAAATGACCCGCCACCAGGTGTACAGACAGAGCCTCTGGAGAGATTGCATTTCCACCCAGTACAGTCCACATTCTGTTGAAACTCTTTCAGTGGAAAGGACTTTGGTGGCCCCAGTGTTCATCCCACACCTGACTGTCAATACAAAAATCTTTGGAAAGAATACATGACACAGTCAACATTCTCTGAATCTGTGCAATGGTAAGCTTGGGCACAGCCTACCTAACACAAGTTTTCTTTTGGGCTAAGTGGATCACAACAAGCTTTGGTTGTAACACATTACCCGTCTCATACCTGAGATTTTAACATTAGAAAACCCAGAAAGAAGCATCTCCAGCCTAAGTATCTCAAGTAGGAGAAAGGTTTTACGTTTTTGTCTCTCCTTTTATTCTATTTTTTATTATTGATATTGCTATTTCATTATATTTTATACTCTAACTGGATCTTTTCTTCATCTCTTTTCTCATTTTTCCCTTTTATTAAAAAGTTGCTCTTATCCTTATTTTCCTGCATTATCTTCTTTCTTAAAATTTTCCTTGTATTTTTCCAAAATCAATTTTACTTTTATTAATTTTTAACTTTTTATTCTATTCTATATTATTTTGCCATTATTTTCTATTGGTTTTGTGTTGGTTGGTTTTATATGTTTGATAACTACACTTTAATATCTGGTTTACTTTTATGTCATTATTACCGTTCTTTGTTTTCTTCTTTCTGAGCAGTGGTGGAGATGAACTCTGGCACTTCAAGCATGTTTTGTGGCCACTTAACTATATATATCCAGAGAAATTGAACTTTACTCCAGCTATAACCTGGCCACCCTTAAACCTCACTGAATATTTCAATTTAAGAAGACAGGAGATAAAAAACTCCAGGTAATGAGATGGCCCAAAATAGGCATAGCTGGGGGCCTGAATATCCACTTCTAGATATTCATCCCTATAGCAACAGCAGAGAGAAACACTGCTACTGTGGACACTGCACTTACAAGGGAACTCGGCATAGGCTGCTCCCATACTCTTTCAGGTAACACATGCTGACAAGACTGGAACAGTAGCAACAGAGAACACCCCACCTACTTTCTACAGCACAACTCTGTGAACTGCTAGAAGGATGTCACTCTTAAGAGACCTATAGAGAAAGTAGGTCCCTCAGGCTGTAACACAATATTCACTGTTGCAAAAAGTACTGATCACACCCCAAGAAGTCACAAACTACACTGAAAAGATTAGGGATTAAATTCAGCCCTGCACAACACTGATACCCCAAGCCACAGCATTAAGAGATGGCCGCTCACTAAGAAGTCCCTCACATAAAAGTGGAAGAGTTATTAATTTTAATAGATGTATAGATATCATTGTAAAAACACAAGAAATGTGGAAAAACAAGGCAAACTCAATCCTCCAAAAGTTCACAACTTTTTAATAACAATTTAGATATAACAATGGGGATGAAATGGCACACAAAGAATTCAAAAGACTGATTTTAAAATGATCAATGATTTTAAATATGATAGAAATAAACAACTGATTGAATTAACAAAGCCAATGCAAGGTATAAAAGAGCAGTTCAATAAAAAGATTGAGATTCTGAAAAAAAAATCTTGAACATGAAAAGCTCAATAACTCAAATAAAATCTCTCAGGCTTTCTAAAGACTAGATCAAATAAAAGAACAAATATTAGGGCTTGAACAAAGGTTGAGGAATTATCACATTTTTTTTGTAACAAATAAAAATAAGAGTTACCAGAACATATAAAGTCCATTGGATACCATTAAAGACCAAACATACATACAATTAGAATATAGGATGGGAAAAAAGATATAGGCAAAGGGCATCGATATCCTATTCAGTGAAACAATAGCATAAAATTTCCTAAATTTGAGAGACATATATGGACATCCAGGTAAAAGAGGCATGTTGAACCCAAAATAAATATGACCATAAAAAGAAAAAAAATCTTCTCCAGGACATATTATAGTTACATTGTCAAAAGTGCAGAACAAAGAATGAATATTATAAGCTACAGGACAAAAATGTCTAATCACATATAAAAGCAAACTGATCAGAATAATAGATTTCTCAACTGAAGCTAACAGCCAGCAAAAATATACAGATAATTCAAGTGAAAGGATGAAAAATGGTATTCCTAGCAAATGGAATCCAGAAGCAATAAAAAATAACTATATCCAAACTTCAGTATCAGAAGAGACAAAGAAGGTCAATTTACATGGACAATGAGAACAATCTGCTATAAACATTGATGTGACTGCATCACTTTGGTATGCTGATTTTAAGTCCTTTGGAGTTTATACCAGATTGAGATAACAGGGTCAAGTGGTAGACAACAATTCATCAATAAGATATAACTACTATGAATATATATGTACCAAACATCGGTATACTCATTTTATAAAACAAACTACTAGACATAAAGGAATAGCTAAGGACCCAAAATAGTAAGAAGGATCATACCTCAACACAATAAGGGCTATATAAGACAAAAACATAGCCAGCATCATACTTAACAGGTAAAAATTGAAATTATTTCTTCTAAAAGAAGGAATAAGACTGGGCAAACATTGTTACCCTTATTCAAAATTGCACTTGAAAATTTGACCAAAGCGATGAGGCAAGAGAAAGAAACAAAATGGATACGAATAGGAAAATCATAAATTATTCCTGTATCATATGATGTGATTCAGTACCTAGAAAACTCTAAAGATCCCACCCAAAGACTTAGAATACACAAATTGCAAAGCAACAGGACATAAAATCAACATGCAAATATCAGTAACTTTTCTGTGCACCAAAAATATACTTGCTAAGAAAGAATTTAGGAAAACAATGTCGTTCACAACAGTCTAAAAAATCAAATACATAGGGCTAAACTTAATTGAGAAGGTGGAAGGCTTCTACAATTGAAATTATAAAACACTGAAGAAAAACTTGAAAAAGACCCTAGAAAATGGAAAGATTTTCTATGTTTATGTATTGGGAGAATTATATTTTAAATTGTCAGAATACTGAAAGTTATCTTCAGATTCAATGCAATTCCCATCAAAACATCAATGGCATTCCTTACAGAACTAGGAAAAACAACTATCCTAAAACTCATATGGAAGCATCAAAGACCCCCAAAACTCAAGCAGTCCTAAGGCAAAAGAGCAATGCTGAAGATATCACAATATCTGATTTCAAAAACTACTTCACAAACATTGTAACAAAACATCATTGTATTAGCATGAATACAGTCACAAAGGCCAATGATATTCAACAGAGGTAACTGAAATAAGCACACATGCATCAAAACCATCTGATTCTCAACAAAGGTACCAAAAACAAAGACAATTTATTCAACAAATGGTGCTATGCAAATTGGATATCTACATGTAAAAGATTGAAAGTAGATCCCTAATCCTTACTATGGGCAAAAATCAACTCACTATGGATCAAAGACCATAATATAAGTCCTGAAACTTTGAAACTACTTGAGGAAAATATGGGAGGAAATGCCTCAAGTTATTGGCACAGATGATTTCCTGAATGAGACTCCAATAACTCAGAAAATAAAAGAAAGAAGTGACAAGTGATATTACTTTAAATATAAAAGTTCTGCAAATTAGGAGAAACAACAGAGTAAAGAGACAATCTCCAGAGTGGGAAGAATCTATGCCCATTATTTATTTAATAGAGGATTAATATGCATAATCTATAGGAAGCTCAAAATATCGACATCAATAGAACAAGCAACTCAATCACTAAATGAGCAAATGATCTGAGCAGATACTTCTCAAAAGAAGTACAAATGGCCAATAAGTATATGAAAAAAATATTCAATATCTTTAATCATGAGGGAAATGCAAGTCAAGAAGAATCTTTATACACTGTTGGTGGTGACATGAATTTAGACAACCACTATGAAAAATAATACAGAGTTTCAATTAAAAAAAAACCCACAACCTAAAAGTGGAGTTACCATACTATCCAGCTAAACCACTCTTGCATACAAAAGAAAAACCTGCATATCAAAATTCTTTGTGCCACTATTCATAATAGACAAGATTTAGAATCAGTATAAATGTCCGTAAATAGATGAACAGATTTTGTAAAATATGGTATGGATACCCAATGGAGTATTATTCAGCATAATGCAGAATAAAATCATTTGCAGGAAAATGGATTGAATTAGAGGATGTCACATTGCACAAAATAAGCCAGACACAAAGACAAGTAGCACAAGTTTTCCCTCAAGTGTGGAAACTAAAAATTAAGAAAAGATAGCCAGAAGGTATAATAGGAACTTTAATGGAAGATGAAAGGGACCAGGCAGAGAGGGGAGAGAGGTGAGAGCAAGAGAGAATATAACAGGAAGGGTGGATGTGATCAAAGTGTGATATATGTACATAAAGAAATGGAACATGAAACCCATTAATCTGTTAATATGCATTAATAATTATAACACAAAAGAAAAATAAAATCCACCTTCACCTGTATGAAAGCAAGGTAGTTAGGGAGCTCACCTGGTATCTAAGTAACCATATGTTATCAAGAGAGTTATGACCTATGTTCTGTACACTGATATGATTAACAGATATATGTATAGCTTAAAAGTTTCTTAAGCTCATCAGTTTGAAATTTGCAAGAACCTGGTTTTGCTTTGTATTTCAGGTTCTCTTAGCAACATGTTTCTTAGAATATCTTACATGTAAAGCACAATTATATATTCACAGATATTCTGCACACTGCTGGTTCTATTTGTATTGGTATTCATTAGTTGATGATGACATTTTGATAAAGATATGTAGCCAAAATCTCGTTGTGTTTCAATATGCCTTTAAGAAATTCTCAAGAACCATGACTGATTTCCTTTATATGTGATGGTTTACACTGATTTCTTTAGGACTTTTTAAGCTTGTTTTCTATTGTTATGGTTTGAATGTGAAGTGCCCCCAAAAGGTCCTCATCAATGCAGGAATGTTTGGGGGTAAAGTGATTGGATTGCAAGGGCTGAAGCCTAATCAGTCCATCCTAGTTTGAATGATTGGGTGGTAACTGTAGGAAGACAGTGTGTGGCTGAGGAGGTAGTCGCTAGTGGTGTTCCCTGGAAGGGTGCTTCATCCCTTAGGTCCCTTTCCCTTGCTTCCTGACCACCCCATAAATTGAGCAGTTCTCCTCAGATGTGGCCTTCCTCCATGATGTGCTGCCTCATTTCCAGCCCAGAGCAACGGAGTCAGCTGTCCCTCTATGGGCTGATACCTTTGAAACCATGAACCCCAAGTAAACTTTCTCTCCTCTTGTTCTTGTAGGTTATTTTGTTCACAGTGAGACAAAAGTTAGCTAAAACAAGTAGCATTCAAAACAGGTACCAATGCATGCAAACAGCTTCTCAACTGTGTCCTTAAAACTTGTATTTAGGCCAGGCATGGTGACTTATGCCTGTATGCCCAGTGACTCAAGAGGCTGAGACAGGAGGATCACAAGTTCAAAGCCAGCCTTAGTAACATAGTGAGGTCCTAAGCAACTTAGTAAGATCATGTCTCAAAATAAAAAGTAAAAAAGACTGGGATGTGGCTCAGTGGTTAAGCGCCATTGTGTTCAATACTGGACCAAAACCAAAAAAAAAAAAAAAAAATACATTTAGACATGTTAATTTAGTGTAGAAGCATGATTATTTATCTTTTGAACATTTCTTTTATACCAAATATAACTTCAGGATTTATGATTGCAAATTAAACAAAATCTTATATACTAGCTTTATGATCATGTCTTTTAGTTTGAAATTTTAAACAAATGACTCTTTGTTTTATTTTAAAAAGATGCATGAAAACACAAAAGATATGATTGGTAGATATGATTGGTATCATGTGCCATTAACATTCACAGTGTCCTGTTTCAATACATGTATACATTGTATAATTCTTCAATCAGGTTAAGCATATTTATTTCCTCAAGTATTTATCCTTTGTATGGTGAAAGTTTTCAAAATCCTTCTAGCAGAATATTGCTATTATTTATTGTTGCCCCATAATGCAATAATATCCTAGAATTTCTTGCTGCTATCTTATGATTACTGTAACTCAGTATCCATTTATCAATATTCATCCTATCTCTCCCACCCTTACTTCCCAACCATGTAACTCTAACTTCTTCTATTAGATCAAAATGTTTTGATTCCACATGACTGATATCATGTGGTGCTTGTCATTCTGTGCCTAACCTGTTTCACTCAATATTATGATCTCCAGTTCCATCTATGTTGCAACAAAAGACAGAATTTCATTCTTTATATGGGTGAATAGTATTCCACAGTGTATATGTATAATATTTTCTTCAACCATTCATTGGTGGATGTACACTTAACTTGTTCCCATTTACTGACTATTATGAATAGTGCTGCATTAAACATGGGAGTGCAATTGTCTCTTCAAGATGCTGATTTCATTTTCTTGGATTACATACCTAGTGATGAGATTGATAGATCATATGGAGATCTTTTTTAATTTTTGAGAAATCTTCACCTGATTATCCACAATGGCTATCCTGATGTACATTCCCAATAACAGTGTAAAAGTGGTAAAAGTGGACTTTTTTCTCCATGTTTATTCTTTTACTTAACGTGTTTTTGGTAACAGTCATCCTTATGGACAAGGTGGTACCTCACTATGTTTTTTATTAGCATTTCCTAGTTGATTAGTGATGTTGAACATTTTCTCATTAGTTCATTGTTGCTGTGAAAAAAAAAAAGAACCTGACAAGAACAACTTGAAGGAGGACAAGAAAAATGAGAAGGAGGAAAAGTTTATTTTGGACTAATGGTTTCAGAGGTCTCAATCCAGTGTCAGCCACTTCTCTGGGCCTGAGGCAAGGCAGAACATCATGGCAGAAGGGTGTGGTAGAGGAAAGCCATTCAGTCAAAGGCAGCCATGAAGCAGAGAGAGAGAAACGGGAAAAAGGCTGGGGTCTGTCTGATATTGTCCAAAGTAATGACCCACATGATCCACATCCTCCAGCCAAGCCCCGTCTACTTGCAGTTACCAGCCAGAGGTTCATTCTGCTATCCATGGATTAATCCATCAAGTAAATTGATGGAGGTTAGAGTCCAATGATTGCAAGGACGAGGTCAGAGTCCTAATCATTGCCTAAAATCATTGTCTCTGAACCTTTCTGTACTGGTGACTATATATCAGGATCTCTAGCCCTTCTTTAAAAGTTGAGTTTCTTATATATTCTGGATACTACTCCCATTCCATGTGAGTGGTATGTTTTCTCCCATCTTTTCACCTTCAGTTTGTGGATGTCTTTGCCTATGAAATGAGTCTCTTGGAGACAGCATATTGTTGGTTCTTTTTTTTAAATCCATTTACCAATCTATGTGTTTTGATTGATAAGGTTAGGCTATTATCTTTCAAGGTTATTGTTGAGATATGATTTGTATTTCCAGTCACTTTGGTTTATTTCTCATTTTTAATTTGAATTAGTTTCCCTTTTAACTGATTATTCATTTAGTGTAGTTTCTCTTTGCCTTGACTTCTACTGTTCTTTTTCATTTAATCTTTTTTTTAATTTATTTAATTTTGATTCATTGAACACAAATGGAGTACAGCTATTGTTTCTCTGGTTGTACACAAAGTAGAGTCACACCATCTGTGCATTCATACTTGTACACAGGGCAATGGTGTCAAACTAAAAAGCTTTTTCTTGGCAAAGGAAGCAATCAGCAATATGAAGAGAGAGCCTTCAGAGTGGGAGAAAATCTTTGCCACACACACTTCAGATAGAGCACTAATCTCCAGAATCTACCAAGTACTCAAAAATCTTTACACCAAGAACACTAATAACCCAATCAATAAATGGGCCAAGGAAATGAACAGGCACTTTACAGAGGAAGATCTACAAGCAATCAACAGATTTATGAAAAAATGTTCAACATCCCTAGTTATAAGATAAATGCAAATCAAAACTACCTTAAGATTTCATCTTACCCCAATTAGAATGTCTTTTATTAAGAACACAGGCAACAACAGGTGTTGGTAAGGATGTGGGGAAAAGGTTACATTCATTTAATCTTCATGGAATATTTTGTTGAGAATATTCTGTAGAGCAGGCTTTGTAGTTGTGATTCTTTTAATTTTTGTTTATCATGGAAGGTTTTTATTTCATCTTCAAATCTGAAACTTAACTTTGCTGGATATAGGATTCTTGATTAGCATCCATTTTCTTTCAGAGTTTGCTATGTTATTCCAGGACCACCTAGTTTTGAGGGTCTGGTTTGAGACCAGCTGACATCTGTATTGGTTTCCACCTATATGTAATCTGATATTTTTCTCTCACAGCCTTTACAATTCTATCCTTATTCTGTAAGCTACACACTTGTTATAATGTCCCTTCACATGGGTCTTTTGTAATTTTGCACATTTGGGGTTCTGTAAGCCTCCTGTATTTGGTCTTCCTTTTAATTCTGCAGATATGGGAAATTTTCTGATATTAATTCATTGAAAAGATTGTGCATTCCTTTGGTTTGTATCTCTGTATGTTCATCTATCCCTATTAATCTTAAATTTGGTCTTTTCATGTTATTTCATGATTCTTGAAAGTTCTGCTCATGGTTTCTTAAATCATTTCTCTATGTTCAATTCTATTTTCAAGATTATATATTTTGTCTCTATTGTCTGAGGTTGTATCTTC
Organism: Glaucomys volans; assembly: GCA_020662805.1. NCBI lineage: Eukaryota > Metazoa > Chordata > Mammalia > Rodentia > Sciuridae > Glaucomys > Glaucomys volans. The sequence continues at coordinate 47,403 of JAJEJO010052274.1, forward strand.
TAATTGTTTTACTCTGCTGGTGATGCCTCTATTGATTTTTTATTTGGTTTATTGTTTCCTTTATTTCAAGGATTTCTGCTTTTCTTTTTCACAATCTCTGCCACTTTATTGAAGTGATTTTTCACTTCCTGTATTTCTTCTCTGATTTCATTCCTTTACCATCCTTTATTTATCAGACAAGTTTAACTGTGTACATTCTACACACCTTCTCTGACATTTCTTCAACTGTGGTGTGGACCATTTCTAGGTGGTCCTGGAATACTAGGTGGTCCTCCAATACTCTGTTATTGGAGTATTTTGGTTTGCTTACAGTAATTTGTAACCTTGCTTTTTTATGTCATTTGTGTGTCTGCCCATCTAACAGTATGGATCTGAGGCAGTAGAGTTTCTACCTTGTGGACTAATACTGTCCCTGAAGGTTTCCAGTACCTCACTGTTTAGGGGGAGACAAATAATAACAACCAATGCAAACAACATTCATTAATCCAAATATTTCCTACTATGACATCTGTAATGTTAATTCTCACAATAAACAGAGGTGATGTGATCAGTTATTGGCTATAATAAAAAGAGCAAGTTTGCAAAAGGGTTTATAATGTTCCCATGGTGGACAGGGAGAGAACAGAAGTGATATAGGAATGTGATGATTATGAGGGAGGAGGAAAGATGAAAGAAGTAGAAGATTAAAGGAAGAGCGAAAGAGAGAACAGTAGAGATTGGCTGTTAGTTGAAGAAAAAAGAGATTCAAAGGAAACTGGAGAAAAAATATTTATGGAGAGAGTAATATTTTTAAAAAATTAAAAATAAAAATGAAAGAATATAAAACAAACTAAAATATACTAATCAAACATCCTAGTTCACAAAAAAACTAATCCACAAAAGATAATGGCTTTAAAACTGCTAGAAATGAGAGAAAAAAAAAAACATTAAAACAAGTTATAAATGTCTATGTACCCTCAAGGTCACAATTAGAGAAAAAGGTTCAAAAAAAAAAAAAAAAAAGAAAAAGAAAAGAGGAAAAATCTTGATGAAAAGTAAAAGAATTCTTTCCATTGGAGTTCAAAATATCATCAGGTTCTTGTCTCAGCAGTTTTAGGTGGGATAGTCTGGAGCATTCTTCTCCACCCTCTGAATTGCTGGAGTGAGAGAGGTGATCCTGTAGGCAGAATTCCTGAAGGCAGGATTTAGATTTAGGCAGGATGCAGGCTTCTCACTCAGTGCCAGTTGTTCTGGAGATTTTAAATCAGTGCACCCCCAGCACTCAGTACTTGCTGGTCTATGCTGGAAAACTTTACTCCAGGGATCTCCCCTGGATTCCACTCATGTGATAGGGGAAACCCATTGTTACTCCCCTCTGTCATCTGTGGACCGCACATTTCCTGGTCTTGGATTCAGTCTCCAAACAATCCCTCCCACCACTGCCCATTTGAATTCCTGGATGGATGCATCTCTCCCAGCAGGTCCTGCAGCCAGTCAGATCTAAGGGGGGAGGAGCAGGTGGGTTTCTGCAACCAGTTGTCTCCTGTGTAAAACTCTCTCCAATTTTGATTTTCTCTTGGTCACTTAAGCACACTCTATGTCATGCAGTATGTATTTACTTGGCCTATATTCTGGCCAAAGTTGGGTTTACCAGAAATCATCTTCCTCGGTTGCCGGACCCTTGCCACAACTGCAAAATGTTTCCTTCCTTTGTCCTCTGCACACGCCTGGAGAGATGGCAGCTTTGCCCACAGATATCATTCAGTGCATCTTTCAGGTTTGTTGGGTAATGTCCTTGGTGTCTAAATGCTTCTTACACAGACTTGTCTCAGGCCTCCTTTAATTCCCTTTAATGCAGGTTCTGTTAATTCCTTTATCCCTCTATTATGCTCATGGAGGAATTGCTCTGGTGGGTGCTTCTGACCCAGTCTAGGCAGAAGCTGTGCTGCTGGGAATTTTTCCCTTATTTTTTTACACCCAAACTCCAATGTCCCAGGTCTGCTTTTAATGTGCAGTTTTAAATCCTAGAAAAGTCCCCCACCCCTTTTATTGTTAACCCACCTTGTACAGAAGCTGCCTGTCTGCTACCTTGTTTTCATACCATGGAGCAGCCAGGAAAGCAACCTCCTCTATTCCGCCATCTTGGATAAAGTCCTCTTAATGTGCATTTAAAATACTTTTAAATGTTAGTGAATTCTTTTAAAATTCCATGAAAATTAAGTTTTACAAAATTGAAGAATCTTCAAATAATGAGTCACTTTTTATTTAATAGTCTGCATCAATTAAATTTTGAAGCAACACAACTTTGTTCATTGTAATTATAGCCATCGTACCTCAGAGAACAATCGAAGCTTTCAGGAAGCCTATATTTTTTTGTTTTCAGAATTGATATATGAGCTTGAGAAAACAAACTGTGGAGCCCAGTGCCACCACAAGCAACTCCTGCACCCAGGAGGCCCAGCCCAGAGACCCAAGCCCAGCCCAGCATAATCACTTGTGACTCCCACACAGAGGAGGCCCTGGCCAACAGTCTTCAGGATAGAGGCTTGGCCCTAGCCCATGGTCTAGTGCCCATACTGTGGTTGACCATCTATCAACATGTGAGGGCGTCCTTGCCAGCTAGCATGGATTATTCCTGATCTGGAGGCCATGATCCCTAGGGAGGCAGCACCCTTCTTGGGATACTACAGTATCAAGTTCCTCATAGGCATCAGGATAATGAAGACTAGGAGGTGTGAACAATACAGTATAGCTTTATTGTAGATTTTTTTAATAGTAGTACTATTACAATTATTCCTATTATACCTACTATTATTCCTACTTTTCTTTTCCTTTATTAATATTTTTCTCACCTTCTCTATTTTTCTCTTATCTATCTGTCTCCTTGAAGACTCGTTCTCCATTTTCTCATGCTAATATCCAATTTATTTTAATTCCGCTTTCACTACTCCTAAGACATAGTACCTCTGTAGACTCACATCTTATCTCATTAATGTTATATCCTATACCCCTCCCCATTCTCTTTGTCTACCATTAGCAATTGTGGTCCTTTTTGCAAACCTGTTGGCTAAGCTGTAGATAATAATCGAACTCATAATCTCTGTTTATTAAGACAACATGGTTAATATCTTAAAAGGGACCATTTGAGTTAAGGATGCATATTGTTTGTGTGGTGTGCTGCTAACATTGATCTCTCTCTTCAAAATTAGGTATTGCAAATCTGCAGGAATACTGTAAGTCTATAGGGGGGAAACTGCAATACCTTGGATTTGTACTGCTAGAGGTGAAGATACATGAACAACATAAGAAAACAAACCCAGATGCTACATCAGTAGAGTCCAATGACAGCAGGGTAGAAGAAATGTCAGAAAGGGAGTTCAAGCGTACATAATTAAAATGATCTGAGAATGAATGATCGCATGAATGAACAGTTAAAAGAGCAAATGCAGAAAGAAAAAGATCATTTCAATAAAGAGATAGAGATTCTGTGAAAAAAAACAAAAATCCTTGAAATGAGGGAAACAAAAGACAAATTAAAAACTCAGCAGAAAGCATACCAACAGGCTAGATCACTTGGAAGACAGAATCTCAGACAATGAGAACAAAATATTTATTCTTAAAAACAAAGTTGACCAAACAGATAATTTGGTAAGAAATCATGAATGGAACCTACAAGAATTATGGGATACCATGAAAAATGACATTAAAGAATTTGGGGGATTGAGGAAGACACAGAGATATAAACCAAAGGAATGAACAATTTATTCAATGAAATAATATCAGAAAATTTGCCAAACCTAAAGAATGAAATGGAAAATCAAACACAAGAGGTTTCCAGGACATCAAATGTACCAAATTACAACAGAACCACACCAAGGTATATTATAATGAAACTATCTGACATACAAAATAGAGATAGAATTTTAAAGGCTGGAAGAGAAAAGCATCAGACTCCATTAAGGAGGAAACCAAAATGGATATAAGCAGATTTCTCAGCCCAGATCCTAAAAGCAAGAAGGGCCTGAAACAGCATATTTTAAGCTCTGAAAGAACATGAATGCCAACAAAGAATCTTATACCCATCAAAACTTAGCTTCAGATTTGACAATGAAATAAAATCCTTCCATGATAAAAAAAGGTAAAAGAATTTACAAATAGAAAGTCTAGCATTACAGAATATTCTCAGCAAAATATTCCATGAAGAAGAAATGCAAAACAAAAATGTAAGTCAGCAAAGGGAGGAACTACCTTAAGGGAATAGTCAATTAAAGGAGAAACCAAGCCAAGTTAAAAACCAAAAATAAGCCAAAATGACTGGAAATACAAGTCATATCTCACTAATAACTCTGAATGTCAGTGGCCTAAACTCATCAATCAAAAGACATACACTGCTTCCGGCTCCATTTTGCGGCAGCTCCTGGAGTGCTTTGGCCTGGGGTGGCCGGAGTCCCCAGCCCCAGCAGGGATCTGAGGCCCTTCGGAGTCATTTTACAGCATCCCTGGGAGAGAGCAACCACCTGCCACTGCCTGAGCCCCCAGCGAGGAGTTCAGGTCCGCCAGGGCTCTCAAGCCCAGTGTCCCCATCACTGAGCACAGTTCTGCACCCCCACCCCAACTTGGCCTAGTGCCTGGGCCCACACCCTGGCCCGGGGTCTAGCACCTGTGCTGCATCTGATTGTCTATCAACACCAGGCCGCCTCTGCCCAGAAGCATTGATCATTCCCAACCTGGAGGTAGAAGCACCCTTCTTGGGCCACCACTTCATTAAGCACATTGAAAAATAAGAGGTTTGAACTGTACAGTATATTTAATCGCAGAACATTTTTTAAATTAATTGTAATACTAAGATTATTCCTAATATATTCACTATATTCCTACCTTCTTCTTTTATTATTATGCTTATCACTCTATCTCCCTCTTATATATCCATTTCCTTGGAGAATCTCTTTTTCCTCATGCTAACAATCTATTTCTTTTAATTCCACTTCCACTATTCATATGACATAGTATATCAATAGTCTCATTTCTTATCTCATTAGTGTTTTGTCCAATACCCCTCCTCATTCTTCCTGTCCAACATTAGGATTTGCAGTCCTTATTTAAAACTTACTGGTTAAGCTGTAGATAATAATTTGAACTCATCTCTGTTTATTAAGAAAACACTGTTGATATCTTAATAGGGACAAATATATTAAGGACACATATTCTATATGTGGTGTGCTGCCAATATTGATCTTTCAATTCAAGGGGAGGTATTGAAAATAGGCAGCAACCCTGTAAGTCCTTAAGGGCAAACTGCAATACGTAGGATTCACACTACTAGAGGGGAAGATACACTAGCAACATGAGAAAACATGGGAAGAAAACATCCCAAACAAACCCAGATACTATACCAAAAGTACCCAGTGACAACATGGCAGAAGCATTGTCAGAAAGGGAGTTGGACATAATTAAAATGATTCGAGAAGCGAACGAGGAGTCAATAGAGCAAATGCAGGCAATGCTAAAAGAGCAACTGCAGGAAGCAAAAGATCATTTCAATAAAGAGATAGAGATTCTGAAAAAAAAAAAAAAAACAAGCAGAAATCCTTGAAATGAAGGTTACAATAAACCAAATTAAAAACTCAATAGAAAGCTTAGCCAACAAGCTAAATCACTTAGAAGACAGAACCTCAGAAAACGAAGACAAAATATTTAATCTTGAAAACAAACTCAACCAGACAGAGCAGATGGTAAGAAATCATGAACAGAACCTCCAAGAGTTATGGGACATCATGAAAAGACCAAATTTAAGAGTTATTGGGATTGAGGAAGTCACAGAGACACAAATCAAAGGAATGAATAATATGTTCAAGGAAATAATATCAGAAAATTTCCCAATTCTGATGAATGAAATGGAAAATTAAATTCAAGAGGCTTATAGGACACCAAATGCACAAAATCACAACAGATCTACACCCAGGCACATTATAATGAAAATACCTAACATACAAAACAAAGAATTTTAAAGGCTGCAAGAGAAAAAAAATCAGATTACATATAGGGGGAAACCAATATGAATATCAGGAGATTTCTCAGCCCAGACCCTAAAAGCAAGAAGGACCTGGAACAATATATTCCAAAATATTGAAAGAAAATGGAGGCCAACCAAGAATCTTATACCCAGCAAAACTTACCTTCAGATTTGAAGATTAAATAAAATCCTTCCATGATAAACACAAGCTAAAAGAATTCACAAATAGAAAGCCTGCCCTACAGAAAATCCTCAGCAAAATATTCCAAGAGGAAGATATGAGAAACAACAATGTAAGTCAGCAATGATTAGGACAACAATGTAAGTCCTAATCACACTAAAGGAACAGTCATATAAAGGAAAAACCAAGTAAGATTAAAATCCAAAAATAATTCAAAATGACCGGGAATGCAAGTCATATCAAAATAATATCCCTAAATGTAAGTGGTCTAAACTCATCAATCAAAAGACATAAACCAGCAGATTGGATTTAAAAAAAAGACCCAACAATATGCTGACTTGAAGAGACACATCTCATAGAAAAACATACCCACAGATTAAAGGTAAAAGTTTGGGAAAAAACAAACCATGCACATGGACTTATGAAAAAAGCAGGAGTTTCCATCCTCATTTCAGATAAAGCAGACTTCAAGTCAAAGTTAGTCAGAATGGATAAAGAAGGACAGTTCATACCAATTAAAGGAAGCATAAATCACCCAGACATAACATTCAGAAATATTTATACACCAAACAATGGCACATCCATGTACATCAATCAGATCCTTCTCAATTCCAGGAGCCAAATAAACCAAAACACAATAATACTGGGACACTTTAACACCCCTCTCTCACCATTGGACAGATCTTCCAAGCAAAAATTGAACAAAGAAACCATAGAACTCAATGACACAATTGCTAATTTACACTTAACAGATATATGTAGAATATTCCATCCATCAAAAAGTGAATACACTTTCTTCTCAGCAGCTCATGGATACTTTTCTAAAATAGACCATATATTATGCTACAAAGCTACTCTTAGCAAATACAAAAACATAGAGATACTACCTTGTATTCTATCAGACCATAATGGAATGAAATTAGAAATTAATGATAAAGTTAAAAACATAAACTACTCCAAGACCTGGATATTAAATAATATGCTATTGAATGATGCATGGATAACAGAAGACATTAGGGGGGAAATAAAAAAAAATTCTTAGAGGTCAATGAGAAGAAAGATACAATGTATCAGAATCTCAGGGATACTATGAAAGCAGTGCTAAGAGAATGATTCATTGCATGGAGTACATTCAATAAAAGAATGAAAAGTCAACAAATCAATGACCTCACATTACAGATCAAAGCCCTAGAAAAAGAGGAACAGATCATCACCAAAAGTAGTAGAAGACAGGAAATAATCAAAATCAGAGCTGAAATCAATGAAATTGAAACAAAAGAAACAATTCAAAAAATTGACAAAACAAAAAGTTGGTTCTTTGAAAAAATAAACAAAATTGATAAACCCTTAGCCACACTAACTAAGAGAAGGAGAGAGAAAATCCAAATTACTAAAATCCGTGATGGAAATGGAAATATTACAACAGACACAATTGAAATACAAAACATAATTAGAAGCTATTTTGAAAATCTATACTCCAACAAAATAGAAAGCCTGAAAGACATCAGCAGGTTCCTAGAGGCATATGAGCCACCCAAACTGAATCTGGAGGACATACACAACTTAAATAGATCAATTTCAAGCAAGGAAATAGAAGAGGTCATCAAAAGCCTACCAACAAAGAAAAGTCCGGGACCAGATGGATTCACAGTCGAGTTCTATAAGACCTTCAAAGAAGAGCTCATTCCAATACTCCTCAAAGTATTTCATGAAATAGAGGAGGAGGGAACCCTTCCAAACTCATTCTATGAAGCTAATATCACCCTGATACCAAAACCAGAGAAGGACACATCGAGAAAAGAAAATTTCAGACCAGTATCCCTAATGAACATAGATGCAAAAATTCCTAACAAAATTTTAGCAAATCTCATACAAAAGCATATTAAAAAGATCAAGTGGGTTTCTTCCCAGGGATGAAAGGTTGGTTCGACATCCAGAAATCAATAAATGTAATTCACCACATCAAAAGACTTAAAGTCAAGAACCACATGATTATTTCAATAGATGCAGAAAAAGCATTTGATAAAATAAAGCACCCCTTCATTCTCAAAACACTAGAAAAAATAGGGATAGTAGGAACGTTCTTTAACATTGTAAAGGCTATCTATGCCAAGCACACAGATAACATCACTCTAAATGGAGAAAAATTGAAAGCATTCCCCCTGAGAACTGGAACAAGGCAGGGATGTCCTCTTTCTCCACTTGTGTTGAACATTTTCCATGAAACTCTAGCCAAAGCAATTAGACAGACCAAAGAAATTAGAGGAATACGAATAGGAAAAGAAGAGATCAAACTATCCCTATTTGCTGATGACATGATTCTCTATTTAGAAGACCCTAAAAATTCCACCAGAAAACTTCTGGAACTCATAAATGAATTCAGTAGAGTAGCAGTATATAAAATTCATGCTCATAAATCTAATGCATTTTTATTCATAAGTGATGCATCCTCTGAGAGAGAAATTAGGAAAACTACCCCATTCACAATAACCTCAAAAAAAAAAAAAATACTTGGGAATCAATCTAACAAAAGAGGTGAAAGACCTCTACAATGAGAACTACAGAACACAAAAGAAAGAAATTAAAGAAAGTCTGAGAAGATGGAAAGATCTCCCATGTTCTTGGATAGGCAGAATTAATATAGTTCAAATTGCCATACTACCAAAAGTGCTATACAAGTTCAATACAATTCCAATTAAAATTCCAATGACAGACCTCATAGAATTAGAAAAAGCAATCATGATATTCATTTGGAGGAATAAGAGACCCAGAATAGCTAAAGCAATTCTTAGCAAGAGTGAAGCAGTGGGTATCACAATACCAGACCTTCAACTATACTACAGAGCAATAGTAACAAAAACAGCATGGTATTGGCACCAAAATAGACAGGTAGATCAATGGTACAGAATAGAGGACACAGAGACAAACCCACATAAATACAGGTATCTCATACATGACAAAGGAGCCAAAAACATACAATGGAGAAATGATAGCCTCTTCAACAAGTGGTGCTGGGAAAACTGGAAATCCATATGCAGCAAAATGAAACTAAACCCATATCTCTCACCCTGTACAAAACTCAACTCAAAATGGATCAAGGACCTAGGAATTAGACTAGAGATCCTGCACCTAATAGAAGAGAAAATAGGTCCAAATCCTCATCATGTTGACCTAGGACCAGATTTCCTTAACATGACTCCCAAAGCGCAAGTAATAAAAGTAGGAATCATTGATTGGGAGAGAGTCAAACTAAAAAGCTTTTTCTCAATAAAGGAAACAATCAGCAATGTGAAGAGAGAGCCTTCAGAGTGGGGGAAAATCTTTGCCACACACACTTCAGATAGAGTACTAATCTCCAGAATCTACAAAGTACTCAAAAATCTCTACACCAAGAATACTAATAACCCAATCAATAAATGGGCCAAGGAAATGAACAGACACTTTACAGAGGAAGATCTACAAGCAATCCACAGATTGATGAAAAAAAATGTTCAACACCCCTCATTATAAGAGAAATGCAAATCAAATTCACCTTAAGATTTCCTCTTACCCAAATTATAATGTCTTTTATTAAGAATACAGGCAACAACAGGTGTTGGCGAGGATGTGGGGAAAAGGGTACACTCATACATTGCTGGTGGGATTGCAAGTTGGTGCAGTCACTCTGGAAAGCAGTGTGGAGATTCCTTAGAAAACTTGGAATGGATCCACCATTTGACCCAGCTATCCCACTCCTTGGCCTAGACCCAAAGGACTTAAAATCAGATTACTATAGTGATGCATCCACCTCAATGTTCATAGCTGCTCAATTCACAATAGCTAGATTGTGGAACCAACCTAGATGCCCTTCAATAGATGAATGGATAAAGAAACAGTGATATATATATATATATATATATGTATATATATATATATATATATATACACACACACACTATGGAATATTACTCAGCCATAAGGAAGAATAAAATTATGGCATTTGCAGGTAAATGGATGATGTTGGAGACTGTTATGCTAAGTGAGATTAGCCAATCCCAAAGTCCAAAGGCAGAATGATCTCTCTGATAAGTGAATGATGGTGCATAATGCAGGTTGGAAGGTGGCAAGAATGGAGGAGGGATAGATAGCATAGAGGGAAGGGAGGGAGGGTAAGAATAACAGAATGTGTGACAGACATCATTGCCCTGTTTACATGTATAGTGTGACTCTACTTTGTGTACAACCAGAGAAACAATAGCTGTACTCCATTTGTGTTCGATGAATCAAAATTAAATAAATTTTTTTTAAAAGACATAAACTGGCAGATTGGATTAAAAAGAAAGACCCAAGAATGAATATGCTCCCTTCAAGAGATGCATCTCATAGAAAAATATACCCACTGACTAAAGGTAAAAGAATGGGGGAAAAAACACCCCGCATATAGACTCAGTAAAAAAGTGGGGATTCCATCCTCATATCAGATAAAGAAGACTTTAAGCCAAAATTATTTAGAAGAGATAAAGAATGACATTTCATACTCCTTAAGAGAAGCATCAATCAGTAAGTTTCAGCAGCACATGGTTCCTTCTCTAAAATAGACCATATGTTATACCACAAAGCTACTCTTAGCAAATACAAAAAAATAGAGATACTGCCTTGTATATTATCAGATCATAATGGAATGAAATTAGAAATCAATGATAATATTTGTTAGGATATAAAGCCACTGAAAATACTGTAGGGAAAACAACACATGAAAAATATTAAAGCAGTATGCTATGGAAACCAGAAAGAGAAAAACAATTAGCTTTCAGTAAAAAATAAATAAATAAATAAATAAATAAACAAATAAATATGTAAATAAATAAATAAAACCAGGAACTACTCCAACACCTGGAGATTAAATAATATACTACTGAATGATGCATGGAAAACAGAAGACATCAGAGGGGAGATAAAAAAATTCTTAGAGATAAATGAGAACAATGATTCAACATATCAAAATACCTGGGGAACTATGAAAGCAGTACAAAGAGGAAAATTCATTGCATGGAGCACATTAAATAAAAGAAGGAAAAGTCAAAAAACTAATGACCTAATATTATATCTCAAAGTCCTAGAAAAAGAAAAGGTCAACATCAAAAGTAGTAGAAGATGGATAGGAAACAATTAAAATCAGAGCTGAAATCAATGAAATTGAAATGAAACAATTCAACAAACTGACAAAACAAAAAATTGGGCTTATGAAAGAATAAACAAAATTGATAAACCCTTAGCCACACTAAGAAAATGGAGAGAGAAAACTTAAATTACTAAAATTCGTGATGAAAAAAGAAATATCACGACAGACACTATTGAAATACAAAACATAATTAGAAGTTATTTTGAAAATCTATACCCCAACAAAATAGAAAATTTCAAGGACATCAATAGGTTTCTAGAGGCATATGCTACACCCAAACTGAATCTGGAGGACATACACAATTTACATAGAGCAATTTCAAGCAGTGAAATAGAAGAAGTCATCAAAAGCCTGCCAGCAAAGAAAAGTTCAGGATCAGATGAATTCTCAGCTGAGTTCTATAAGACCTTCTAAGAACTCATTCCCATACTCCTCAAAGTATTCCAGGAAACAGAGGAGAAGGGAACACTTCCAAACTCATTCTATGCAGCTAATATCACCCTGATACCGAAACAAGACAAAGATACATCAAGGAAAGAAAATTTCAGACCACTATCCCTAGTGAACATAGATGTAAAAATTCTTAACAAAATTTTAGCAAATCACAAACAGAAGCATATTAAAAAGATAGTGCACCATGATCAATTGGGTTTCATCCCAGGGATACAAGTTTGGTTCAACACCTGGATATCAATAAATGTAATTCACCTCATCAACAGTCTTAAAGTTAAGAATCACTTGATTATTTTAATATATGTAGAAAAAACATTTGATAAAGTATAGCACCCATTAAAGCTCAAAACACAAGAAAAAAAAATAGGGATAGTAGGAACATTCCTCAACATTGTAAAGGCTATCTATGCTAAGCTCACATCCAACATCATTCTAAATGGAGAAAAACGGAAATCATTCACGCTAAAAACTGGAACAAGGCAAGGATGCCCTCTTTCACCACTTCTACTCAACATTTTCCTTGAAACTCTAGCCAGAGCATTTAGACATACCAAAAAAATTAAATGGGAATGAATAGGAAAAAAGAACTCAATCTATCACTATTGACTGACGACAAGGTTCTATATTTAGAGGAGCTGAAAAATTTCCCCACAAAACTTCAAGAACTCAAAAATGAATTCTGTGAAGTAGCAGGATATAAATCACCACTCATAAATCAAATGCATATTTATTCATAATTGATGAATCCTCTGAAAGAGAAATTAGGAAAACTATCCCATTCATGATAGTCTCAAAACAAACAAACTTGGGAGTCAGTCTAACAAAAGAGGTGAAAGACCTCGACAATGAAAACTCCAGAACACTAAAGAGAGAAATTAAAGAAAACTTTAGAAGATGGAAAGATCTCCCATTTTCTTGGACAGGCGGAATGAATATTGCCGAAACGGCCATACTACCAAAAGTGCAATACAAATTCAATGCAATTCCAATTAAAATTCCAATGACATACCTCACAGAAATAGAGCATGCAATCATGAAATTCATTGAAAAGAATAAGAGAACCAGAATAGCTAAAGCAATCCTGAGCAGAAAGAGTAAAGCAGGGGGTATTACAATACCAGACTTTCAACTATACTACAGAACAATAGTAACAAAAACAGCATGGTACTGGCACCAAAAGAGAGAGGTAGCCCAATGGTACAGAAGAGAGGACACAGAGATAAACCCACATAAATACAGTTTTCTCATACTAGACAGAGGTGTCTAAAACATACAATGGAAAAAAAAGAGCTTTTTCAACAAATGGCACTGGGAAAACTGGAAATCCACATTCAGCAAAATGAATCTCTCACCCTGCACAAAACTCAACTCAAAATGGATCAAGGACCTCGGAATTAGACCACAGACCCTGTACCTAATAGAACAAAAAGTAGATCCAAATATTCATTCCTTAACATGACTCCCAAAGCACAAGAAATAAAAGCAGGAATCAATAATTGGGATATATTCAAACTAAAAAGCTTTGTTTTCAGTAAAGGAAACAATCAACAATGTGAAGAGACAGTCTATAGAGTGGGAGAAAATTTTTGCCACACACACTTCAGATAGAGCTTTAATTTCCAGAATCTATAAAGAACACAAAAATTTTTACACCAAGAATACAAATAACCCAATCAATAAATGGGCTAAGGAAATAAGCAGACACTTCACAGAAGAATATCTACAAGCATTCAAGATATATGAAAAAATATTCAACATCTCTAGTAATAAGAGAAATGCAAAGCAAAACTACCCTAAGATACCATCTCACCCCAATTAAAATGGCTATTATCAAGAATACAAGCAACAATAGGTGTTGGCCAGGATGTGGGGAAAAAGGTACACTCATACATTGTTGGTGGAAGTGCAAGTTGGTGCAGCCACTCTGGAAAGCAGTGTGGAGATTTCTTAGAAAACTTGGAAAGGAACCACCATCTCACCCAGCTATTCCACTCCTTAGCCTAGACCCAAAGGTCTTAAAGTCAGCATACTACAGTGATACAGCCACATCAATGTTTATAGCAGCTCAATTCACAATAGCTAGATTGTGGAACCAACCTAGATGCCCTTCAATAGATGAATGGGTAAAGAAACTGTGGAATATATACAGAATGGATTGTTATTCGACCATAAATAAGAATAAAATTATGGCATTTGCAAGTAAATGGATGAAGTTGGAGAATATCATGCTAAGTGAAATAAGTCAATCCCAAAAAACAAAGACCAAATGATTTCTCTGATAAGTGATGATGATATAAAACAGGGGTGGGAGGGAGGCAAGAATGGAGGAAGGATGGATTGTATCTAGAGGAAAATGAGGGGTGAGGAGGGGATGGGGGAAGGAAAAATAACAGAATGATACAAACATCATTACCCTGTGTACATGTATGATTACCCAAATGGTGTGACTCTTTTTCATGTACAACCAGAGAAACAATAGTTGTACCCCACTTGTGTACAATGAATCAAAATAAAAATAAAATAAAATAAAATAAAATAAAATGTGAATGACCTGCCCTGTAACCTCTGCTTAATTGAACAGTTACAATGGGCTTTCGCACATTTTTTTATTTTCAGCAGTAATCCAAAACTAGACTTGAAAAAAAGTCAATCTAGCCACAATAGTGTCTTCCACAGATGATTTTAAAGTTTATATATTAACCCATTAACATTTACTTCAATCATTCTTATTTTTTACCATATCTCCATGTACTTTCCTGTGGAACACATGTTTGAATGTCATTCTGTGTATCTATATAGATATAAATATGTGATCTGGTTAAATGTACAAGTGCTGACAAGTTCTTTAAGGCGAAATGATAACTTTCACAATAAAATCCTAGTACAACTGTTGAAATATTAAAATTCAGAGCAACTTCAAAAATCTAACTAGCAATGTGTAAATGGAAAGTTTGAAACACCACATCCCTCTGCCCCCAATAAACATTTCTGTTAATTACATGGGGTTTGAAAAAGCCTTACTTCATCCTGGCAGTCCCCTAGAGCTAATGATTGTCGTTGGGTTTAGCGATTGTGGCAGAATGCCAGCCACACTGCATGAAGAGTGGAATATCTGTTGCAATTGTCACAAAGCAACAACATCAATAAGACATTTAAAAGCCAGAGGCTTAGAATCAGGTTTGTCCCCGAATGTGTAAACAACATTTTGCTTCAAACTTACTTATAACAATGGAAAAATATGTTCTCATATGAAGAATTACCAAAAATGATCATATTTTATCACTCAGTCCTCACTAGCATTTCATGATCAATACATTAAACACTGAATCACTCTGAAAAGAGAAGTTACTAGTATTATTTTTATTTATAGAATCAGTAACATGTGAATAGCTTCCTCACCTTCTTGGAAATGCACAAATTAGTGTAGCTGTAAGTCATATAGTACATACAAATGATTTAGCCAAGAAGAATTTGGTCATAATTTCAAACATGTCTGAAGTAGGTTTAAAGAAGGGACAGAGAAATAATTTCAGAGATAATTGGAAAATGTGTAAAGCATATATTATTTACTGCTAACAGCACTGAAAATCACTGAATTTCTCATTATTTACTCGTTTGGAGAACATAGTAAATTTTGCAATTTAGCACTTTTTTTTAACAATAAAACTTAAACATAGTACAAATTTATGCTCAAAGATCTATAAATGTAGGATTCCTCCCGAAATGTCTTGTTTTTTGCTGGGGAAGAAATAAGGAATCTTAACAGGTTTTCCATGTTTTTCTGGGGAAATTGTACATAGACCATTTAATTTGTTCTAGCTTCTGTCCTACAAGTGTATCTGTGGGCAATTTATAATTTAAGTTAGTAATATGAAATTCAACTGAAAAGTTACTTGTATCTGTAAACTTTTCACAATAATAGATATAGACCATAATTGCTATCATTGTGTGTGATTTTTGTTTTGTATTTTTCCAAAGAAATAGAGTAGAAATAAAATAAAAATGATAGAGAAGAAAATATAAATAACTATTAGGAAATGCTTCTATTGTTGACACAATAGAACAACTTCTATTGTTGACACACACGAAGAAAAAGAAGAGGAAAACAGGATAGAATTTGTTAGATTACAAAATGATATAAAAATAATTACCACATATATACATTTAACTTTTTAAAAGTATTGTTAAAAAAATATCAAAAGTATCATGAACATGCAGAGAGAAGAAATGTTAAAACAATCAATGAGTTGGTGATAGCTATGCATGAGATCTGTGCTTCCTCAGACAAAATGCATTATCCAACCCAGTACAACTTTTCATTTTCATCCAACCAAACAAAGTAGTGATAACTGACAGCAACAGCAATCTTGATATCTGACATATTTTTAAAGTTTTTTTGTGAGTTAATTCATTGAACAACCTATTCAGTTCTTTCCACAACCCTATGAAATAAATGCCATTATCATTAGCATTTAGTATTTTATGAGTCAGGCCCAGAGAAGTTAAGGAATAGTTCAAAGTCATGATGAATAGAGATCACATTTGCATTTTGAAATGTATACTTTGCACAAATAGTTAATTTCTCACATTACTAGGCTTCCAGACATATACTCTCCTATCTGTATATTGTGACCTAAAATTTATATGCAGTCTCTGAAAGCAGGATGATATTTGTTGTGCAAGTGTAGCCAATCTTTTTATAACAATAATTTATAAACATGAAGCCCTAAGGACCATTTATGTAAAAGTTAATTCGATATAAAATAAAAATCAATAATAAATGAAAAAAATCAATTGATTCCAGTTCTTTTAACTTATGCTCTTGTCTTTTCTGTTGTGCTCTGTTATACTCATCCAGACAACTTTGACTTCATTTTTACTATTAAACCAGAGACTGGCAATACAGTGAAGTTCACATGTGCTACATTCCAAGTAAACTATATACCCATACACTCCCTCATTTAAGGAAATTGATTATCGTTTATGTGGTTAAATTTAGGTAAGAAAACAATGAAACTGAAGGATATTTATAGAAGACTCAATTTTACTGATAAAATATTTTACTTCTTAAACTGGATAGTGTATATGCAGGTATGTTGGGTTATGGGTAATATACTATTATTTTAAATGGTATTTTTCTAAACTTTAAAAGTATAGGTAATTCACAAATAATGCATTCAATAATTTCATAGTGTTGAAATATAATTAGTTGACATCATATTCAAAGGAATCCACTTCCACATTTCAGTACAGATGAAAACTGCATAAATCCAGTGGTGGTTGAGTGGACCATGGTATTCTGTTACACAGTACCCAGGAGATTCATTACCTTCTTGTTGTTGGTCAGTGGAGTATTGTGGGTCCTCTGAAGTTCCAGACATGAGTTGGTTGGCATCTGCATATCCATGGAAACCAGAGAGAGACTCACTTTGGAAACACTCCTGCTGCTGCTCCCAGGTGTTCCCTCTACTTGGGTGTGCTTATGGTCAGAGGCAGTCAGAAAGGTCTAACTCTTGCCTTTGAGGCTGTGCACCCTGACCAGCTGCTCCTACTGGGAGAGCTGCTGCTTCAGGTTCTTTACAGCTTTGCTGCCCTTGTGTGTTCTATTGTCTGTCTCTCTCTCTCCATCAACAGCAAGCAAGAGGTTATTAAAGAGGCTATTAAATAGGAGCTATGCATAATTCCATTTACAACCATTTGAATTATAATAAGCATTCAAAATGAATTAATTTCCAGGAAGAGATGAAGTTAAGGCAATGTGAGATAAAAGATTGCAGATGGTTTGATTATAAAGCATACCTAAGGATTTATAGATATATCACATTTTTATGTATTATTCATAAAAATTTCTGTGGTAGGAATTTTAATTCCCATTTTGCAGAGGCAGAATCTGAATTCAGAAATATCAAGTAACATTCTTCTGAAAATAATTGCAGAAATGTACTTCCTATACATCCCTGCATGATTATCCACTGCACAAGGTGAAGGATCTCTTGGTCTGGCTGTGGACACAATGATTCCTGCCTGTGGAAATATGGGGTCAGATATTAACCAGGAGTAAACAAAGGAGTAGAAAGGAGATCAAAAAAAGGTGTTTTATTTGTCAGAAATCTTTTGGTGACTTTTTAAGAAAACATTTTTTAATAAAACCAGGGCTAAATTTGGAAAACAAAAATAATAGGTAAATGTCACTAGATCATTATGTCACTTTAAATTTAATATTGTGTTCTGAACATCTTCCCTTTTCAAAAATTTTGTGCAGGAATAAACTAACACCACTTGGCTAAATATTATTCTTTCTCTCTCCACAGAATGTCAAATTCTGAAAAATAAATTGACTGATTATAATGTTTCCAAGGTATCACATTGTCGACACAATAAAGCTACATGTCTTTGGATGTTTTTTGTAGCCATTAAATAAGAAGGCTTCCCCCATGGAGAAATCAATGAGCTTCTTGATGGACACTGTTTAGATACCACTGTAGAGATGGCATATTTTTGTTGTGAACAGAAAATTTTGCTTTTTTTTTTTCCCAGTATTTCTAGCTGCACAAAGTATCCAGGAGCTAAAACACAGCTACAGCTGGAGCTAACTCCCATTCATTCATCATTGTCACTTCATGAATTAGAAGCCAGCAGACCATTTCTCTCATTTTACCTCAGCTACTTTTCAGAATGAGGTAAGGTTCATAATGCTCAGATATCATAGTTCTTTCTTTTAGCCTATTATATAGAGAACAATCAATTTTGCTGTATGTCACCTCACAAACTCTTCTGTTTTCAAGAGAAAACTAAATTCTCATTGGTATTTATGTATGAATATGTGCATGCATGTGCATAAGACATATGCTATTGACATTTGCTGAAAGCTTTAATATCATCACAAGGTTGTGTCATTTTTAAGGGCTACATTTTGACTTCTTCCAATTTTTGAAACAGCTTACCTTTTCTCTCAGTTAAAATAATCATTTATATAAGCCCCCTTTCTAGGATGACAAGATTCATAGCTTATACATTCCAAAGCTTTTAATAAGACATTGAAATAGTAATAGGTAAAATGATCAAATGTCTCCTGGACTGCCAGTGGGATACTTGTTCAGAGAATCACAGAAGGGAAATTTTTCCAAAAAGTGAATTGTATTATGTCAATTTACTCACTTTAAAGACTTAAAAGCATTAACCTTTTGAATGACAATTATTCTTTAATTGGCACTCTTATGCTATCTAATGTACCATTAGGCTTTGTAGATTGTTTTATTAAAATTGGCGATCATAATATCCAGTAAATTACAACACTGAACAAGTTTGTATCATTTTTTTCATGTAAAAGAAATGAACCAAACACAAATAAATAAATAAGTAAACAAATAAATAGTGCACAGTATTTAGCATGACCATATGCTTTGATTTGCCTGGGCCAGTCTTATTTTCTAAACTTTTTGCCTGGATATTCTTTCATATTATTGTAACTTAAAATATCTTTGATTGGAAGAAAATTTATATAGTAACTTGAATAATTTTTTAAAGAACCAGGCATAGTATTTTTATTTTTTCCAATTTTTACCCATTTAGATTGTTTCCCTAATTATTATAAACAATACTCTTTTTACATTTTAAACTATAAAGTTTTTTATTTAAATTGTTCTTTGGTAAACTTTACAAGGTGAAATCACTAAGTAAAGAATAACACATCTTCACAATTTTGTTACATATTGCTGGACACCTTCACAATTTATTTTCTCATCATGAAATTGAGGGGTTTTTTTTCAGTCTGTTTTCTGTTTCATGTCCTCTATGCCATGATGGTATAATCCTGTAAGCAAACACAAAACTCCGCACAAATGCTCAACCATAACAAAATTTGAAGAGTATGAAAACTGCTTTCTGTTTTATAGATGACAAGAGCCATGTGGTTTTTAAAACTCCTGAAGCTAAATGTTCCAGATGTTCCTCTAAAACAATGTATATCAAGTGACATTTTTGTGTATATGTATACATGTACATATATGTGTATATGTTTAATTTCAACTCTCCAAAATAGTACAAGTAACCTCAGAGCAGATGTTACATTGGGCTTAATGTCAAAAGACTGTGAGAAACATGTTACAAATTAATTTTATGACTTTGTCATAGCTCTCAGAAGAATCAGGCAAACTGCATGAAATGTTCTAATTTTCAAAGTTAGGAGTTTTTATAGTTTAATCAATGAAATACTTATTATTGTATAACACTCAATATATGCCTGAATCTTCCTCTGGTGCTGAAAATCTTGATACTATCTATTAAAATAATGAACTTGTTTAGAAAATGTATAACACTACCTTTATTCCATAACAAATGCTATCAAAATCCAATGCCACATATAAGTTGCCTTATTCCTGATTCAATCTTTGTCAATATGTCAGGTAGGCATATTACGATATCACATATTACTTTTTCTATTATAATCTTAGGTATTTGATATTCACATATAGCTAGCTTAAACATGCCTTTTATTTTCCAAAATTACAATCCCTTCCACTTTTGTTCATCTACCTTGTATCATCTACTTCAACTATTTATATAGTAGAAGCTAGAGTGTCTTTTTGTATAAGTGGGACTAATGAATATTTGAATTTATTGAATGGTAATGATGCATTGAACATATAATTATTGATTAAAAATGAAACTAGAAAGTCTTGAAGATATTTTAGCATCTCTTTCTTCATGTTTAAAGTATCAGAAGTCTACAGATATTTCTAAGACAACCCTTTGCTAAAAGTTTCTGCAGTTTTATAATTGTAGCAATAAATATATTTTGCCACAAACATGTTAATGCATTTTTAATTTGGAAAAAGAATATTTTAATGCTTTGTTTTCTAATAACTAAGTTTCACGGAACTTTGTATAAGCAATTTTAATATAATTTTTGAGCTGTCTTTTCTGCTAAACAATCAGAATTTCATGAGATTTCTGACTGGAAATCAGTCTTACAATACTTATTCTTTAGTTGTATTACTAAATAAAAATGAAACAATCTTTGATGGGATTATTTTCAGTTTATCCACTCTCTTAAGAAAACCAGTTAGAAGTAAGTTATTTTATTGTAAGAACTGATTGCAGAGGAAAATCTGTCCTTTTATCTGAGTATTGTAGTCTACAAAGTCCGCAAAGCTAATCACAGATTGAAGTTAGTAATGCTGGCTCAAGAGTTTCCCTTTTTAAAAAGGTACATAATTTCTATAAGAATGACAGAAGAGAATCTCTTCCCAAACTCTTTTAGAAAACATTACATTTGCACTAGATATATAATTTAGGTCTCAGAACAAATTATATTAGACCAAAGTTGTGATAATTTAAAACGAAAAAAATCATATAAGAATAATATTTTAAAATATTATTTCATACTCTAAATATGCCAAATGATGCTAGCAACTTAGCATTAGGTTTATGAATACCTTTGCTTAAATGTGTGTGAAAATTAATGTGCAAAATACTCATAAGTTGTACATATCTTGGTCTTTAGAATATGTGCAAATATCTTTTTCTTATAACCATTAACATGCTAGACTTGCAATACCCCATTTCTCAACACTAAAATCCTAATGTAAACATCTCTCTATATATTTATATATGGTGATGCCACAACTTTTATGCTATGAAAAATTTGACCCTGTTGATTCCAGTCTGTTCACATTGATCTTCATATTGTGAATATCCCACAAAATATTCATATAAATTTTATATCCTTGATATATAGTCTGTATTTTAAAGTTCCAAAGGTTTTAAAGTTATGACATACATTTTATAGGAGACTTTATTTCTGCCATGGTTTTCAGTTACACAGAATTCATTAGAAATGTTATGGAAGGTTGAGTTATGATTATGTTTGGTGGCTTCATAAATTATATTGGTGTATTTTTTTCTACCTGTGATAAGTTAATCAGATGAAAATATTTGCTTGAAGCAAAGTTTTGTTTTGTTTTTTGAAGCAATCATATGGTTAGTTTCTTTTTCTGTGGGGGTGTGTACCAGGAATTGAACTCAGGGCACTCAATGACTGAGCCACATCTCCAACCCTATTTTTTTGTATATTATTTAGAGACAGGGTTTCACTTAGTTGCTTAATGCCTTTCTGTTGCTGAGGCTGGTTTTTGAACACTAGATCCCCCTTCCTCAGCCTCCCAAGTCACTGGGATTACAGGTATGCCCCCCTACTCCTGTCTACTACACACCTTTTAAAATGATGCTACAGATAATCTGTTGTTGGCTTAGGGAAGTATTTTTATTATAATATTCAATTTCAATATAGAAGATCCAGAATGATTACAAATATGTACATTAAAACTGCACTTTGCTTGGTTATAGTAAGGATATACATCTTACACATTTTCTGCAGAGAATGTGCATTGATTTTATCAAGGAACACACATTGCAAACTTTATAGCTCCATTTCAAATAAAAATCAAATGTTGCCTAAGAAGAGAGGTAGGATAACTTCTTTAAAATCCAGTTTATAGATAAACTACACAGGAAGGAGAAATGTTAGAACAAACATGTTTCCTTCATCGTTTTCTAATTTCAATAATTCAATTGAAATTATTTCAAATATTTAAACCATACAATAGCAGATGACTAATTTTAAGTCACATTTCAGAAGAGTCACTAAAAAAGCTGAAAATTATCCTATAATTGACTTACAAAATAGATAGAACATATTATAATTTTGTTCTGAGGAATTAACATTTCCAGAGAATTTTTGGAAGTCACTTACAAGTCTAATGTCTGACTATGGTTTCTTTATTTTAATATTTTGATCAATTGGATACCAGTCACTTAGTGAAAACTCACTAGCAAGCACATATTATTAAGGATGAGTCAATTTGGGAGAAAATACCATATTTTCATAGACCATAGTCACAATAAGTGAATGTGGATGGCCCACCTATTTCAATTATGCAAAAATTTACGTGCCTCAAAGAAATCCACCAGTAAGAGAGGATAAAACAAGAATCTGGAAATGAGAAAGGAAATATATCACCTAATTTTGAATGTATATCTTTGGTTCTTCACTGGTCTAGAATTTTTCACTTTCATTACACAGAAGTAAATGTAGAAATTATTAAATATAACATTTGAAAAGGCAAATGGCATTCTAATAAAAATAAGTGGTATTCTCCAAACTGTAATAACATATCTAAGATTTAGCTCTTACATACATGGGGTCTATTTAACATCAGATCATATTAGGTAACTCAAAATAAATTTTAAAAATGAAAAAAATAAAATGACTAAGTTTTCAGATGTTGTATTTCTATAAAACAAGAAGTTTACTTACTTTCATGATTCTTGGTGGTAATAAACTACTGGATTTAAAATCTAGTTTTCCAACCAAGTCAGCTTTAGGAACTAGTCTCTGTTAGAGTTAGAGATCTTGTGGAGAGAATTTATCACAAATGCTAGAAACAGACAAAGACGGGCAGTTGTTGAATCTCTGCTACTGCCAGCATTTTAAGAGTTGAGTATGGTTTACCTTAATCCTTTCCTTAATCTTATATGGTAAGTATTATAAATCCCCTGTGAAAGGAGTACACTGAGTCAGTGAAAGACAAAATATATTCTCTACGATAATCCTACCAAGTCTCCATGCAAGCCATGCTGTCCAGTTTCAAACTCTGTAATCTTTTCATTCCATTCATTCGTTGTTTTGGGGTTATAATTCTCAACATGAATTAGATTTGCTCTCTGTATTTTAGAAAATACCTAGGAAAGAAATAAAATTTAGACTTACCTCTTATCTATGTAATCTACATATTCTCAGAAGTCATTATATAATTAATTTAAAAAAATAATTCTACTAAATAAAACAAAATATACTGAAATAGGAATCATTTCAACATAAAATCAATCATAGCTATTATAACCTCCATTCTACTGTAAAACAAATATATATTATGTAATTTATACTTAATCTTGTCTTTTTTATTAAGCTATCTTATAACTCTGTTCCAAATGTGTCATCATGTTGCTTGATTAAAAGGAAATTACTAAAAAGTTTGATATAGCCCTCATCTACTAAGCTGTTTCATATAATCCAGTAACACAGAACATTCTATCAAAAAGAAAATGCAGCTGATTTTTTCACACAATTTCCTTCCCTTTTTCCCCTTGGCCTGAAAACTCTGATACTTTCTTCTTAATAATGAATTCACATGCCTCTCTTGAATTTCTTTTCCTCTGCAACAGCCCAATGAGTCTTTATCTATCGCTCCAGACAGCCATCTTCTCAAATCACCTAGAGATGTGAATGATAACCCTATCACCTACTAGACAGAAACATCAAAATTCCGGCCACCATTCACCAAGATAGCTTTTTCTTATCTGAAGCTATCCATCTATAATGTGTAAGGACAGAGCCTGCTTTCAGTAATGCAGCTGGTTATAGCAACTAAGAATAGCACAAGCTTCTGTCCAGATGATGTAGAGTAACTCACCTTCATCAAAATGAACGAGACCAGGAGGCTTGACTCCTGAAGGACAACTGGAAAAGTCTGTGCTGAGTGTAAATTGTTGAGAGACCAAGTCAAATAATTAAAGTATATTTTACACCCAAATCTTTAAATAGTTATGATTTGACATCAATAAATACTTGAAAGCATTTAAAATTGTGATGTTTAAAAATGTAATTTTGAGGTTTTCTTTACATAATCAAAAGCAATAGTCTTAATTGCATAATATTAGGAATAAATCAAATACATTTTAGGGAAGCTGCAATTTTAATGCCACAAAATCATTAAATACATACTATTTCATACTGTTTCTGTCAGATAACATATCTCTCTGATTTTGATTTTACTTTTTGACATTCCTTTTTACATAGCATCATGTAGTCAATTATGAGATCCTGCATGATGTAAATTAATCTTGAACAAAGCATCCTGGTATAAAACTTAGCTTGATGATTAAAATAAAAGAGATTATTCCCTCAACACTTGCTTATATTATTTAATATAAAATGATTATTCTAAAAAATTCTGCAAAAATTTATGTCTTATTTTAATGAACACAATGTTTTAACCTTTTCAGTAAAGTGGTGTATTATTTTTAACTTAAATGTTAAGTATGTTCATTTTACATAGAACTTTTTTCTGCATTTTGATAGTTTATTTTTCTGTGACCCATTCACTTCCTTGAGGTTTCTTTCTACCTCATATAAAGTAGATCTCATCAGATCTTGTGAAAGCCTGAGGTTAGCAAAATCATTTTGCTTGAGGTAAATTTAAAACTTGAGTCCCTAGGAATAAAAGGCAAATGCACCACTCCTGTTCTCAGGGTATTTAAATCTTAATGATTTGTTCTCCAGAAATGGGCTTAGCTTCACTTTCCTGCCTCCATTTTAGAGCTCACTTTAAGTGGTTTGGGTGTTTGCAGTTAACAGATACTGAACAACTCTAGATATATTATTATCCCTCTACCTTTTAAGAATAAGTTGTGGGGTTTTGTGCAATTTACACAGAGTTTATGTATTAAAGGTACTAAATTGACTTTATTAAATGGATGTGAGAGCAATTGAAGGTGCACCAGAGTGACATTTCCTAATTGCCTGTGGTACATTTTAATAAACTGCAGACTCATATGTCAATCACAGGATAAAGGCCAGGCATAGAGAAATGTTTGGATTAATTATTAATATCAATTGGCTATTAGAGCTCTTTGGTTTCTTGCTGTGTGGCAAAGCACATCAGTGAAAGTGGTAGATCGGAGGCAATTTGTTTGCGTGCAGATGACTCTAGGTTATAATAAATCTTAACTTCTAACACTTCTTTGACCTTCTGAAACTTCCTTTTGTGGTGCCAACCACAGTGGGCATATTGGGATGTCTTAATCACCTTGGATCACATGGAGGCTCTGAATCCTGCATAGATGAAGCATGTAAAGGGATGGAAATAGTACTGACTCCAGCTTACACAGCTTCTACCATATGATGTTCCTCAAGAATTGTGGGATATTGACATTGTCACTATTTTAAGCATTGTGCTTGTCAAAAGATGAAGTAACCTTATAGCTGCTCTTTCCTGAAAAAGATACAGCAAACACTGTGACTAATTTTTCTTTTCTCAAACATTTGCCTCCCTTACTTATGCAGATATTTGAACTAAATGAAAGAGAATGTTTTACTGTCAAAAACAAGAGTGACAACAACCAAACTATGCTTTTTAAATCTTTGAATAATTATTTTACTGTAAGTATTGCAAATTAAACAGACCAGGACAATCAGTGTACAAATAAATAACACTGGTAAGTCAAAACTATAAGGATACTAATATGTGAACTAGTTTGAGTTTCATTTCAACATCTACTTTTTTTTTTTTGTCTTTCTGTGTTGATGGAATCAATTTCCTCTTTTCAGCTTTTGGTCTGTAAAATGGCAACACTTACCTACTTCAATTGAAACCACTAAGTAAATCAATAGAAATGTAACTATAAAATCTCTCCATCTACAGAAGAAAAAATAAATATTTCTCAGAAAGCTTTATATAATGTGAAGAAATTCTTACCTAAAGTATTAAAATTTTTTATAATAAAGCTGTGCTTATGTACAAGTTTCAAGAAATCATTAACAATAGATTTTTTACTTGAATTAGATAAATCTGTAATCTTGACTAGTGACCTGCATTAGTCAGCTTTCTGTCACTGTAACAAATGCCTGAGGTCATCAATTTATAAAGAGAAAAGTTTTATTTTGACTCACAGGTTTGGAGGTTTCAATACATGATTGGTTGGGCCCTGTTGTCTTGGGGAAAGTGACAAGGCTTGCACATCAAGGTGTGAATGTTTGGCAGAGTAAAAGTGATCACCTCCTGCCCAGGAAACAAAAAAGAGAGAGTGGAAGCTGCCAGAACCTTTTTTCAAGGCCACCCCTCTAATTATCTGAAGATCTCCCACTAGGCCCCATCTCTTGAAGTCTCCACCACCAACCAATATCGTCAAGCTGGTGACTAAACCTTAATACATGGACTTTTGGTACGTTTTTGATTCACACTAACATAATCCTTGAGGTAGAGGAGTGTTTAATAGAAAAAATAAATAAAGCAGTTGACTTTCAGAGGCATCTTGTGTGTTTTATATAATATTTAGTATATTATGCACAAGTCTTGGAGATAAGATCTGAGTATAGCCCTCTTAATTTATTATGTACTGCTCTCTTCTTCTGGGGACAATTTTCTATTGAATATATCTAATGATATAAGACCTTTAACATTTAGTAATTAAGTCATTTTTAAATTTTCTTTTTACTGTCTAAGAAAATTGAGCAATGATTTCAAATACATGTACCCATGAGAAGATTATTTCCTATGTTCTTGGTCTTCTCCTCTCCTTCAAATAGAACAGAAGGACATTATCTCCTTGGCAGAGATCTGGAAGCCAGCTTTTATTTTCAGCTCTAATGGTCTCATCTGAATCCTCATCCCAGGAGTGTTAGCTGACAGAGACCCCATGCTGAGATGCACACTGTTCAATGCCAAGTTGACAGGTAATAAAGTTATCATAATCCATAATTTAATTACAGATGATAGTCCCTGTTCTGACTGTAACACTGAGAATCTGGCTTCGTTTACACTTGTGGGATACTTCACAAATGATTTGGGCTGATCTCTGAAACAGGGTCAGGGATGGAGAAACTTTTTATACATTATTTATTACATTATGCACAAGTCTTGGAGACAAGACCTGAGTATATTCACTCTTACCTGAATGAAACACTCCACATCTGAACTGTATTTAATTTTGAGCTGTCATATGTCTATTGTTTCTATAGTAAGTATAAATTTCAATAAATATTTATGTAGATGTCTCCTCTTTGTCCATATCTTCAAATGAGAGCTCTCCTATTTGAATATAAAAATTGCTTCTTTTCTTGTCATTGCCACAAAACCTGAAAAAAGAATAAAAAATTGTTTCCTAGAAGTTAGAAATAAACATAATTTGAAATTGTTTTTATTTTCCTCAACACACAGTTGTAATGCAAATTTCATGTCAATTCAAGAATTTGTTGAATCTGTTTGCTTAGATTGTGCCCTCCTTTCTTAACTTAAATTGAAAACCAATTGTATTCCTTCCTCTTGAAGTGTTTTCTTTTTTTTCCCCTTGCAGGAAAGTATATTAGGTGCTAAATTTACCTGATGCCTGTACTGCAATTTATTACTTCTGTGACTGAGACATTCACTAAAACTGTCTAAATCTTTCCAAATTCTCATGGTGATAGCAATCGAGCCTCTCTCAGAAGGACTTGATGATTAAGCAAAATGATGCTTGACAGATCCCTTCAATTCTCAGAAGGATGTAATCAAAATGCTATGGAATATTTGGATAAAAATGAAGCAGCTGGGCTTTGTTTCTAGTTCATTATATGAGTATCAAATATGATTATAATATATACATTTATTATAGAATTCTTTATGTAAGGAAATGTTTTATATTATAGATACTAAATATTATTTTCAGATCTAAGAAGATTAGCTTTGTTAGAAATTCCCTGGAAACTTCAATTATATTTAGCAAAGAAAGCCAGCTGATTATGGGTAGGAAGAGATTACAGGGAATATGATTTTATTTCCAATACTCTAAAGAGTACTACAAGTCAGATAATTGTAAAAACCTTCATGATGTTTGGCAATTTCATGTTCAATGTTAAACACAAAATCACAGAGTTCATGAAAACTGGATGCAAATGTTTTCTTACTGACTTCATCTAACAATCATATATAAATCTATAGGTAATACTATCATGACATAGAGAAATATTTATTAAATTACATTATGCATTCACACACAGTATTTTTAATGAAAACAAAAATAGGCACACTACATTATTTGGTATATGAATTGAAATTAAATTTTCTGGTGAGTTTAAGGCCAAATGCATGACTGATTTCTCTTTTATTGACATATAATTATTTTAAATTTTTTGATTGATAAGTAATAATTGTACATATTCATAATTTACAACTTGATATTTCTATATATGTGTACATTGTGTAATGATCAAATCAGGATAACTTAGCATACATATTAAGCACCCAAATCTTTATCACTTCTTTGTAGTGAGAATTTAAAACACACTCTCATCATTATTTGAAATATATGATATATCATTGTCAAATACAATCATCCTACTGTGCAAAAGAACACCTGAACCCATTCCTCCCATCTTACTTTAATTCTGTACCCAAGGACCAACCCCTCTCTGTAACCACTGCTAACTTTCTACTACACTTCTTAGCCTTTGGTTACTACTGTCTTCTCTACTTCTATGAGAACAATTTTTATTTTTTTTTTTTAGATTTTTAGATGAGTGAGATCATAGAGTGCTTGTGTTTCTGTGCCTGACTTGTTTTATCTGACGCTAAGTGTTGAGGTTCATCCATATTGTCTCAAATGACAGGATTTTAGCCTTTTTGGACAGACAGTATTCTGTCTGGTTTGGGCCATAGCCTTGATAAGAGGTGCATACGTCTATGAATAACCATCATCCTTCTGTGCTTTGCCATTGGGTTTATCAGCCTTTGAATAAATGTGGCTGAGGAGAGAGATGAACAAGTCTTTCTGGAGATTCACAATTTGCCTTCCTCGTTGCTTCTTAATGGGTGCAAGTGGCAACATTTACAGGAATAAATGTCAAACTGTGCTTATTCTTAGAGATCATTCACTTGCTTTTGTTAGGTCTCCTTGTCTTACTCATCAAGTCTTCTTCTCCAAGATTGACCACTTAATAAGTCACAATTACTGCTTAAAAAGCAGTATCTATCTTACTTAGGTGATCACCATTATCAATTAAAGTAAGCTATAATATACTGTTCGAACTTTGGCCCTCTGGCAGGACATTTCTTCTCCTCTTTTCTACAGATTCACATCTGAGTGTAATTATAAAAATCAGATTACCTTTGTATGGTCTCAATATATCATTCAAAGCAATTTTTATACCACATCCAATGCTTTTTCTTCAGTCATCTTTCATAGGAGCTTCACATGAGATGGTTTTATGGCATGGTCTTCTATGATGATTGGTTATAGCATCTCTTTTCTTCATCTCTTAATTTTTATACCACAGAATACCTAGTACTCCAATTACTTGCATTCTAAACCTCCACTGAGTTTTGGAAAGGTGGAACAAGGACACTATTGAATTATTTTATACTGTTCTGACTCGCAGATTATAGCACTGAGCTATAGTTGAGGAAGTTGCCACCATGAATGTTGCCTACAGATTGTACTAGCATAAACATAATCTACTCTTAAAAATAGGTCTTCATGCCCTGATCCTTAAACTAAAAATGAACACTAAGTTCTGCACATTGCCACAGCAGGTAATTCAAATTCCTCAATGACCATGCTTGTCAACAAAAGAAATAGATGTACACATTCCTCTTTTTTTTTTTTTATGGTACCAGTGACTGAACACAAGGGTGCTTAACCCCTGTACCATATGCTCAGATCCTAAGCCCTTTTTATTTTTTATTTTGAGGCCCAAATTACTTAGGACCTCACTAAATTGCTGAGGCTTTGAACTTGCAGTCTTCCTGCCTCAGCCTACCAAGTTGCTGAGATCACAGGAATGCACCACCACACCCTACTCATTCCCTCATTTATGATTTCTAGATATTTGGTGAATTAAAAATTGGTGAAAGACAAAATATTTGCAAAATCTGAGTTGTTACAAGGTCTATAAAAATGTAGTCTTCTGCATTCCTTCTTCTATCCTGCCATCCTGAAGTCAGTCCTCTAAAAGGGCTTGGAATGCAGTTAAATGAACAAATATGTATAAACTGCAGTCTCTGCAGTTTCACTGATGTGTGCCCCATGATATATTCAATCATTTGAATTGAGATACCACATTTCCTTAGGCTGCTGTGACTTCATCTCATTAGCCTATAACTTGACCTTCACTTTCCATCTTCATGTGTGAAAATGGCACTTGTGAATTTCCATTCTTCATACTTCAGTTATGTATTTAAAATTTCCTTTAATAATTCAGATTATATTTGTATCAGTTAATAGCTGGAAAGAAAGCATCCTAATTAATCCGTTATTTTGTTTGAAAAATTGAAATACCTTTTCCTGTAAAAGTTTCAATGATTATTTTTCTTTAAGTTATCTGTGGCCAGCAATCTGTAAGACATTTCAATTAATTTTTTCTTTCTCTCTTCAGTTCAGTAATATTTTTCTATTAATACTAGCATTATTTTAGTTTCTATTCTGTTTCATATTTCAAATGTACCAATTAGAATTTGTTACAAATTTTAATTTTTAATAAAATTAAAACTGTCAAAATCTATGCTTGAGCTTACTTGATTTTTTTTTCTTTTTCTTGCAGAATAAAAGGTGAGCTGTTTCAAATTTTCAAGACTTTTTCAGACCTTGGCTTTTTTTTTAATTCAGAAAAATTGTTTTCTCCTCAAATGCTCTTGAATTTAGTTTCTTCTCTATTGCTTTATTCCTTTTCAAACATTCTAATTATTATTATATCTATATATCATCTCTTTATTCCTCTTTCTATGACATTTGTGTGTATTTGGAGTACTTGATTCCAATTCTTTTCTTTAGTTTTGAAGTTTCATTATCCCCCTTCTTAATTTACTTTTATTAGCTGTATTTCCTTTTTTAGTTTTATTTATTTATTTATTTAGTACTGGAGATTGAACTCCGGGTACTTTACCTCTGAGCTGCATACCTAGTCTTTTTTTTTATTTTTATTTTGAGACATGGTCCTCAAACTTTGGGATCCTCCTGCTTTAGCCTCTTGAGTCACTGGTATTACAGACATGTGCCATGGCACCAGGAAACTGGTGGTGCTGGAGACTAAATTCAGGGGTTCATGTATGCTAGGCAACTACTCAACTATTCCACCACTGAGCTACATCCCATTTAATTTCTATTAAATTCAATTTATTTATAAATTCATTTATCTATTAAATTCAAATTATGCATGTGTTATTGAGTGAAATGCAGAATAAGTTCTTTAAGTTTATTCAGATTACAAGTCATTATATAAAACTTTTTGTTTATTTGATTTTTTGTTTGTTTTTATTATTATTACTATTTTATTTTTTTAATTTTTTTTTCCAGACTGCATTTTGATTCATTATACATAAATAGGGTACAACTTTTCATTTCGATGGTTGTGCATGATGTAAATTCATACCGTTCATGTAATCATACATGTGCATAGGGTAATGATGTCTCTCTTATTCCACCATTTTATGATTATGTAGGAAATTTTATCTAATTTGAAATTATTGTACATCTTTCTTTTAGTGTTTTCTTTCTTGCTTGCTTGTTTTCCTCTTTCTTTTTTTTTTACATTATTGATCCGTGTTGTCATTTCCCCATGATTTTTGTAAACCCAAAATAGTCCTGGTGCACTTTCAACTCTTTTTGATTATTTAGGCAACAGTTAAGTTCTCTGTTTCAAAAGTTCAGGCTTTCGAGTATCTATGGACATTCTCTGCATCAGTGAGCTATCTCCAGTTAGAATTATTGGAAGTACACTGTCCACTTGAGGGACACTGATCCAGTCTCAGTTGTTCTGTGGTTTAGGTCCAAGCACATCACTTAAATAAAATAACTGACTACAAGGAAAGTCTAGTAGATTCCCGGCTATATACTTGAGAAACATGTTGATGATATTTTTTGTATATATTTAACTTGGTTTTCTAGTGTTTTACCACCCTTGAGAAGGACAATGAGAAAATCACTGATTATGTTTATTACCATCTATATTCAAATCTATACCTCGTCTTTCTTGTTCATGGAATATCTTCCCCCTTTTATTCAATCGAACTGATGCAAATGAAGTCTGATAGAAAAAACAAGTAGAAAAATTTTGAAAAATTTCTCATTCAGATTCACTACAGCTACATATAATAACTGTCATTTCTATTATTCCCATGGAAACCAGCCTTATTTATTGAGATTGGAAGATACTAGCTTTATGCTTTTCTCTTTTTTCCTTTTCGTTTCCTCTTATGTTATTCTCTATGATAATGTGCTGTTTTCTTGTAACTTAATACTTGGAAACAAATGTATGTTTTCAATTTAATTGAAATACATTTCTG
The DNA here is from genome assembly GCA_020662805.1 of Glaucomys volans. Classification (NCBI taxonomy): domain Eukaryota; kingdom Metazoa; phylum Chordata; class Mammalia; order Rodentia; family Sciuridae; genus Glaucomys; species Glaucomys volans. The sequence goes on from JAJEJO010052274.1 coordinate 80,285, forward strand.
GGAGATGGCCCTCAAAACTTTACATGTTGAAATTAAAACATTTAATAATTTTAAATCTAAAGTTATTTTTGATGATATAAAAATGTATTGTTTTTTAAATATTCACAGGCACAGTTTAGGCAAATAGATCAATTTCAAATGCCTGATATTGGTTATTTTGTTCTATAAGTGACATTTCATTATGTACATGGAAGACCACTTCCAAATTAAGTCTTATTCCAAATAAATAAAATTAATTTAAAAATACTCAATAGGAAATCAGACTAGTCAATTTTTTATAACTGCCAAAAACTTACTTGGTATATTTGGAATGTTTTTAGAGTGATAATAGGAATTATTTTTTCTTAAAAATACAAGTAAACAAGTTTATTGAGTTATATCCTTTTCTTTGAGCTCTCTAAATTCTATCATGCTATTCTGTCATTTTAGTTGTTAAAAGTACTGTACTTTATTATTCTACAGCTAATATTTTAAAAAAATAATAGTTTCAGGTGGATAATTCAATAGTTAATAGAAAAATGATCCCAATAAAATTATCGAAGATAATGAATATGTGCAAGAGCCTTATTAGAATTAGCTTTTTTTCCTCTAAATGTACTCACATAAAAGACACTTGGAGTGCCTTGGAATTAAAGACTAAAATTTACACTTTTATTAAGTTCAAACTGGGAAAGTGTTCCATACTTGAAATTTATTATTCTGTAAAGAAATTATATTTTACTTCAGTCATTTGGATATATTTTGAATTTCTGGAAATATGTAATTTTAAAGCTGTTTAAAACTTCTAATATTCAACAATATAGTATTGAGTTGTCAGTAGGTTATAGCAAGACATAGTGGGTATTATATGGAGCAGTTTACCAATTTACTGGAGCCTAGGGAACAGGAAGCTTTAGTGTTCTAAAACACATTTAAAATTTCCCTTTGCAAGTTTTAATTTCATTAACTTATGCTTTGCTCAAAAATTGCTTATTTGATTAAATGCAACCTAAGAATATAAATTTCAAAATACTTGTCAGGAAATAATATATAATATAAAATTTTAAGGAAATAATGTGACTTATGTATAATAAATCAAAATTAAAGCTAAATGCTATAAATTTGTTTCTTCTAAAATATTTTCTTCTTTTTACATACATTCTTAAGGGATAAATTCAGACTCAATTGAAACCCACTTGATATAAAAATGAATCAAGCAGACTTCAATATGTTAAACTAATGAAAGATAGACTCTAGCACACTGTTTTTTTATTTTAATTTATCCATTTCTCCTGTACTGTATCATATTGATGATACAAAGATAAGTAAGATATCTTTTACTCAAATCAAAAGAATTCTGAAGTGGGACCATGATAAAAAAAGAACAAATCACTTTATAATAGCATACAAGTGATGTTAGGAAAGTATAAAGGGCACTCTGTGGACAGAGATCAAAGAATAAGATCAGAGTTGTTGGGCGGTCACTAGTCAGGCTTTATTCAGAAGGTCACATGTGAAACAGAACTTGAAATGCAGATGGGATATTAACAGGGAGGAGGAGGTTATAACCAAGGGATAGTATTAGGGGGAAGACACAATGGCAGTTAGGTGTTGGCATAAGTGAGGCACATGAAAGAAAGAGCAGAAAACACTTGTACAACAAGGTTGAGACATTTGTTAAATAGAGAACAGTTTGAATTGAGTCATGTAGACAAATGGGGAAGCCACATGCAAACACTGCTTTAGAAAGATCATTTTGGTAGCTATTGTTTGGGATAAGAATAATGGGAATATATTTTCAGTTGTTGTTGAAACATTGTAAGCCAGATACAATTAGCACCTGAGCTGATTTGTTGGTAGTGGCCTTGGAAATAATCGGGCAGGTGAGCAAAAAAATGGATGCAAATTATCTATAAATGTGCAATCAGTATGGGATGAAAGATATGGTTAAAAATGATTAATTCCAGCACAGGTGACTCTAGTTTGTTTTTATTATCTCTAAACTTAGAATAATTTCCATTGATATTTGCTTTTTGAAACATGGGGTTAATTTAAAAGCATATTGATTAATTTTCAAAATTTTTATTTCTATTTTTTAAATTTATTAGTTCTATGACCAGTGACATAGTTGCATAATTTAAATCCTTTATATTTGTGGAAATGTTGCTTTATAGTGCATTATCTAGTCAATTTTGGCAACTGTTTTCATATGTACTTAAAAAATCATATGTATTTCCCCATTATATGAATTTCTCAATATGCATCAATTAGAATTATTAATCATGTTTTTCAACTATTCTATGTCTTTAATACCTTATGTCTACTTATTTTATCTGTTCCCTGGAGAAAAACTGAAAATTTCTAACAATGATTATGGATTCGTGTATTCATACTTTGACTTATTGATTTTTGCCTGACATATTACATATCTGTGTACTTATATTTAAGGTATGTGCTATATTTGATACAGCAAAAAAATCCTGGTCTTAAAGCTTCTGCTTTTTAACATTATTGCATTATAATTGTGCATAACAGTAGATTCGTTACACCATATTCATACATGCATGTAACATAATTTGATCAATCTCATTCACCAGAACTTCCCCTTTCCTTCCCTACCTCCCTCCCCTTAATCATGTTCTACTACTGTTATTCCTTCTAATGTTATTAATTATTAATTAGTGCATTACAATTCATATAAAAGTAGAATTCATTCTGGTATATTTGTACATAGACATAACAGAATTTGATAACTGTCATTGTCTAATGCTTCTTAATTCTCACCTCTATTCCTTCCCTCTCAATCCCTTTTCTCTGCTCCATTGGTCTCCCTTCTATTTGTATGAGTTCTATTTTTAAAGCTGAAGAAATGAATCCAAGAATTAATAAGTTTTCATTCCTTCTCTCTCTCTCGCATCCACATATGACAGAAACATTTGACCCTTGAGTCCTAGTCAAGGATTATTTCACTTAGCACATTCTTCAGTTCTATCCATTTATTAACAAATAACATAAAATACATTGCGTAAATATACCACATTTGTTTATCCATCCATCTGTTCACATTACCTAGGCCGGTCCCAAAATTTGACTATTGTGAATTGTACAGCTATAAACATTGGTATGCATGCATAATTGTAACATGCTGATATTAGTTCTTTTGAATAAATACCAAGAATTGTGATATGTGGATCATGGAATGATTCCTAGTCTATTTTTGTATTCTTCATTTTATTTTTGTGTGTGGTACTGAGGATCAAACCCAGGGCCTCATGCATGCCAGGCAGATACTCAACCACTAAGCCACATCTTCACACCCATTCCTAATCTTTTAAGAAATTTCTACCCTGCTTTCCAAAGTGGTTATATTAATTTGAGTCCCACCAACAATGTGTAAGTGTACCTTTTCCCCGATATTCTCACTAGCATGTATTGTTCCTTGTATTCTTGATGATTTGCATTTTAACCAAAGTGAGGTGAAATCTCAGGATAGCTTTGATTTTTATGTCCCTAACTGCTAATAATGTTGAACAGTTTTTCATATATTTGTTGATCATATATATTTCTTAATTTGAGAAATGTCTTTTAATCATTTGCCCATTTATTCATTAGGCTATTTTTTTTTTTCATTAGGCTATTTGTTTTTCTGGTGTTTATTTTTTGAAGATACTTTATTTATTTTTTTTAATTTAATTTTTTGATTCATTGAACACAAATGGAGTACAGCAATTGTTTTTCTGGTTGTACACAAAGTAGAGTCACCCCATCTGTGCATTCATATATGTACACAGGGCAATGATGTCTATCACACATACTGTTATTATTCTTACCCCCCAACCTCAACCTCACCCCTCCCTTCCCTCTATGCTCTCTATCCTTTCTCCATTCTTGCCATCATTCCACCCCACATTATGCATCATTATTCACTTATCAGAGAGACCATTCGGCCTTTGGATTTTGGGGATTGGCTAATCTCGCTAAGCATAATAGTCTCCAACATCATCCATTTACCTACAAATGCCATAATTTTATTCTTCTTTATGGCTGAGTAATATTCCATTGTGTATATATACCACAGTTTCTTTAGCCATTCATCTATTAAAAGACATCTAGGTTGGTTCCACAATCTAGCTATTGTAAATTGAGCAGCTATGAACATTGATGTGGCTGCATCACTGTAGTACTCTGATTTTAAGTCCTTTGGGTAAAGGCCAAGGAGGAGTGGGATAGCTGGGTCAAATGGTGGATCCATTCCAAGTTTTCTAAGGAATCTCCACACTGCTTTGCAGAGTGGCTGCACCAACTTGCAATCCCACCAGCAATGTATGAGTGTACCCTTTTCCTCACATCCTCACCAACACCTGTTGTTGCCTGTATTCTTAATAAAAGACATTCTAATTGGGGTAAGATGAAATCTTAAGGTGGTTTTGATTTGCATTTCTCTTATAACTAAGGATGTTGAACATTTTTTCATAAATCTGTGGATTCCTTGTAGATCTTCCTCTGTAAAGTCTCTGTTCATTTCCTTGGCCCATTTATTGATTGGGTTATTAGTATTCTTGGTGTAAAGATTTTTGAGTACTCGGTAGATTCTGGAGATTAGTGCTCTATCTGAAATGTGTGTGGCAAAGATTTTCTCCCACTCTGAAGGCTCTCTCTTCACATTGCCAATTGTTTCTTTTGCTGAGGCAAAGCTTTTTAGTTTGACTCTATCCCAATCATTGAAACCTGCTTTTATTTCTTGGGCTTTGGGAGTCATGTTAAGGAAATCTGGTCCTAGGCCAATGTGATGAAGATTTGGACCTATTTTCTCTTCTATTAGTTGCAGGGTCTCTGGTCTAATTTCTAGGTCCTTGATACATTTTGAGTTGAGTTTTGTACAGGGTGAGAGATATGGGTTTAGTTTCATTTTGCTGCACATGGATTTCCAATTTTCCCGGCATCATTTGTTGTAGAGGCTGTCTTTTCTCCACTGTATGTTTTTGGCTCCTTTGTCAAGTATGAGATACCTGTATTTATGTGGGTTTGTCTCTATGTCCTCTATTCTGTACCATTGATCTACCTGTCTATTTTGGTACCAATTCCATGCGGTTTTTGCTACTATTGCTTTTGTAGTATAGTACACAACTTAAATAGATCAATTTCAAGCAATGAAATAGAAGAAGTCATCAAAAGCCTACCAACAAAGAAAAGTCCAGGACTTGATGGATTCACAGCCGAGTTCTACAAGACCTTCAAAGAAGAGCTCATTCCAATACTCCTCAAAGTATTTCTTGAAATAGAGGAGGGGGAACCCTTTCAAACTCATTCTATGAAGCTAATATCACCCTGATACCAACACCAGAGAAGGACACATCGAGGAAAGAAAATTTCAGACAAATATTCCTTATGAACATAGATGCAAAAATTCTTAACAAAATTTTAGCGAATCGCATACAAAAGCATATTAAAAGGATAGTGCACCACGATCAAGTGGGTTTCATCCCGGGGATGCAAGTTTGGTTCAACATCCGGAAATCACTAAATGTAATTCACCACATCAACAGAATTAAAGTCAAGAACCACATGATTATTTCCATAGATGCAGAGAAAGCATTTGAAGATTCTTTATATATGCTGGCTAGTAGTCTTTAGTCAGAAGAGTAGCTACCAGTGATTTTCTCCCATTCTCTAGGAATTCCCTTCTTGCTCATTTCTTTTGCTGTGTAAAAGCATTTTAATTTGATGTCATTCCACTTATTAATTCTTGAATTCATTTCTTGAGCTTTAACAGCCTTATTAAGAAAGTCTATGCTTGTGACAGCACATTGAAGTGTTAATCCTCCATCTTTTCCAGGATTTTTAATGTGTTTTGGTATAATTCTTTGATCTCATCCACTTTCAGGTGACTTTTGTGTAGAGTGAGATAGGTATCTAGTTTCTTTCTTTTATATATGGTTGTGCAGTTTTCCTAATGCCATTTGTTAAAAGTCTATCTTTTCTCCAACATATGTTTTAAGCCTGGAATGGTATGTGTTCTCAGCTGAATTTTATCAGACTTTTAAAGAAGAAATGTCAATCCTCCTCAAATTATTCCATGAAATAGAAAGAGAAAGAACAGGAGACCCAGAATAGCCAAAACAATCCATAGCAGGAAAGTGAAGCAGGAGGCATCACAATACCAGACCTTCAACTACACTACAGAGCAATAGTAACAAAAACGGCATGGTACTAGCACCAAAATAGACAGGTATTCCAATGGTAGAGAATAGAGGACACAGAGATGAAAACACATAAATGCAAGTTTTCTCAAATGTGCCAAAAACATACAATAGAGAAAAGATAGCCTCTTCAACAAATGGTGCTGGGAAAACTGGAAATCCATATGCAGCAAAATGAAATTAAACCCCTGTCACTCACCCTGTGCAAAATTTAATTCAAAAAGGATCAAGGACCTAGGAATTAGACCAGAGACCCTGCAACAAATAGAAGAAAAAGTAGGCCCAAATCTTCTTCATGTTGGCTTAGGATCAGACTTCCTTAACAAGACTCCCAAAGCACAAGAAAAACAAACAAACAAACAAACAAACAGGAATCAATTAATGGGATAGATTCAAACTAAAAAGCTTTTTCTTAGCAAAGGAAACAATCAACAATATGAAGAGAGAGCCTTCAGAGTGAGAGACCATCTCTACCACATGCACTTCGAATAGAGCACTAATTGCAGAAATTATAAAGAACTCAAAAAACTTTATACCGAGAATACAAATAACCCAATCAATAAATGAGCTAAGGAACTGAGCAGACACTTCACAGAAGACTTACAAGCAATAAACAGATATATGGAAAAATGTTCAACATATTTAGTAATAAGATAAATGCAAATCAAAACTACCCTAAGATTTCACCTCATCCCAATAAGAATGTCTATTATTAAGAATACAAGCAACAATAGATGTTGGCAAGGATGTAGGGAAAAAGGTGCACTCATTGCTGGTGGGATGGCAATTTGGTGCAGCCACTCTGGAAAGCAGTATGGAGATTCCTCAGAAAACTTAGAATGGAACCACCATTTGACCAAGCTATCTCACTCCTTGGCCTATACGTAAAGGACTTAAAATTAGCACACTATGGTGACACAGCCACATCAATGTTTATAGAAGCTCAATTCACAATAGCTAGATTGTGGAACCAAACTAGATGCCCTTCAATATATGAATGAGTAAAGAAACTGTGGTATATATACACAGTGGAATATTATTCAGTCATAAAGAAGAATAACATATGGCAGTTGCAGTTAAATGGATGCGGTTGGAGAATATTGTGCTAAGTAAGATAAGTCACTCCCAAAACAACAAAGGCCGAATGTTTTCTCTGATAAGTGGATGATGATACATAACAGAGGTGGGCAAGAGGTTAAGGGAAAAATTGAGGAAGGATGAATTGTGTAGAGGGAAATGAGGGGTGGGGAGGTGGTAGGGGAAAGGAAAGATAATGAAATGAGACAAACACCATTACCCTATATACATTACACAAACAGTGTGACTCTACTTCATGTACAACCAGAAAAATTAAAAGTTGTACCCATTTGTGTACAATGAATCAAAAAATAATAAAAAAGTGTAGATACACTCCTGAATTCACTTTATAAAATTAATGTCACCCTGATTTCAATGCCAGATGAGGAATTAACAGGGAAAGAAAACCACAGACCAATAACCCTGAGGTACATAATTGCAAAAACCCTTAGTAATATTTTCTCAATGAACATTCAAAACCATATTAAGAAAATTGTACACCATAATCAATTTGGTTTTATCCGAGGGATGCAAGTTTGGATCAACTATATGAATCAATAAGTATAATTCATAGCCAATAGAATTAAGATAAAAAATCACATAATTCTCTCAAATGATGATGAAAAAGTCTTCTACAAAATCCAGCACCAACTCATGTTAAAAACAATGGAGGAACCAGGGCTAGAAGGAATTTACCTCATCATAAAAGTTATAAACAACAAAGCTCATACCAACATCATATTGGATGGAGAAAAACTGAAGGCATTTTCTCTAAAATCAGGAATAAGACAAGGGTGTCTGCCCTCATTATTCCTAGTCAATATTGTTCTTGAAACTCTAGGCTGAGTAATCAGGCAAGAGAAAAAACTTAAGAAGTTACAAATAGAAAAATAATTTAAATTATCTATTTGTGCATGAAGTGACCCTATACTTAGAAGACTCCACCAAAATCACCACCAGAAGACTTCTAGACATGATAAAAAAATTCAACAAAATAGAAAGATACAGATGAACAAAAATAAACACCTTTCCTGCAAACCAGTAACAAACCTACTGATAAAGAAATTAGAAAATAATTCCCTTTACAATAGCCTCAAATATACTGGGAACAAATCTACCAAAGAGATGAAATGAAATGAAATTTTCTATAATGAAAATCATAGATGGAAAGACCTCCCATATTCTTGGATAGTCACAGCTAATATTATAAAAATAGCCATATTACCAAAACATTCAATACAGATTCTGTACAGTCCCCATCAAAATACTCCTGATAATCTTCACAGAACTAGAAAAAGAGTCTTAAAACTCATATGCAAGAATTAAAGTCCCAAAATAAATAGTCAGAAATTCTGAGTGATACAAAAGATGTTGGAGGCATCACAATATCTGATTTCAAATTATATTACAGAGCTAAATAATTTTTAAAATCAACCTACTATTGTCATAAAAAGACATGAAAACTAATGAAATAGAAGACAGGGAGACAAGCTCTAATAGTTATCTGATTCTCAACAAAGATGCCAAAAACATAGTTAAATATTTATAGATCAGAAATATTGTCTGTATATATCCAGTGTCTATCAACATAGTTTGCATGAAAGGAATACTAACAGATGTCATTCATTAATACCTACATAAGTGCATTGTGAACACCTGCCCCAGTTAATTTTAGCATCCATTATCACTTTCTTCATCACAGTATTTCTTTCATTCTCTATATGGATGTGGTAATCAGTTTCCTCATCTGTCCTAAACTCATTAATGAGAGCTATTTTGCCACCCTATACTTCTCAACCCAAATAAGATTGAGTTTAATATCTACCCATATATTTATTTTATATCTCTATTTATACATACACATATATATATACACATAGACAAAATTGTAATAGAATATGTGTGTATCCCATTAAATAGTTCAAATCCTTATCTAGTTTCAAAATTAATTTCAGAACTACAAAGTATAGTCTAGTTCATATATTCATAAAATCTCTTTATAATTGTACTACGTAATATACCAATACAACATAGCCTACTAACTATTTACAGAATAAACCTAATGTGAAATTGTATCCTAATTTATCACAATCCAAACACTGGATTTTGTTGTCTAAATCTCCTGGAAATAGGATAGTGTTTATATGATTTATTGCTATATGCTTAAATTCCAGGAAACCCCCTAATAGTCCACCAAAAATACAAAATAGTACATCAAAAATCATAGTTTCTTCACACAGAGATGTAAGACTTTTGATAGAATTATTTTTATGGTACTAATGTCTGAATAACTAGATAAATGGAATATGTTTTTAATTTATAATACTTAAGTAAGTCACCAAATCAGCTTAGATATTGCAATTCTTCCTCTATTATAATGCAAGTTATGTTGGGTGAATTTTAGGAGCATTTTTTAAAGGGAAATGAAAAAAAACTTGTGAAAGTTTATTGTTTACTAGATAACCTATCTGTGTTTTAATGGAGAACTTGGGGATGGTTTATAGTTAAGACTATGATACATTTATTTAAGATTAAAATATTTTAGTTAATTAGATTTGACAAAACAATTTTGTATGGTTCCAAGTTTACTTTGCTATTTTAGAAGACAGTGACTCTTGTGTTTAACTTAGAAACATCCAGTATGGAGTTTAGACACGACATGTGCATGCATCATTTATATTTTGATTACATTCTAAGTGCCGACAAGGTGCTGTATTCATGAATAATTCAAACAATCTAAAAGAATGGGCTTTTTACATTCCATTTCAGAGTTTTGTTTTTCAGACAAGATGTCTTAACAATGTAAAACACGTGTCAGTGATGGAATATGATTAGAAATACACTGTGATCTGACAGCTAACAATTACTCCTTCCTGTATTATTCTTGCAGGCTATATAAATGATATAAAAATATGTGCTGGAACTCAAACAAGAAGTTACGGACACTTTAAAAAGTAGGAAATATGTGTAATTTTTTGTATGGAAGATGAATAAAATCAGAAATAATAATATAATGTTTTGGACAATTAAGTGCAATGTATTTTGTAAATAGAATGGAAAAATGATTATAAAAGTTGATAAATTAAAGCATGAAAAGTTTAAAATGACTGGTTTTCATTTTCTTAAGCAAAGTAACTGAATATTGAAGACAAATATTTATACTTAATTACAGTTCATTGCAGAGTTTTCTTGGTTCACAGTAAAATAATCTTTTATGTGCTTCTGATAACAACAGCGACATTTATAAAAATTAATTTTGAAATTTAAACAAGAAAATCATTATATTTTTCTAAACCTGGAACATAGTCCCAGGATAGGCTGTAACTAGAAATTGGTAAATTTATATATTGTTGTGTTAACCATTGGTTGATTTCATTTCAAATATTTAAATATTGAAAACTGAGTGAAGAAAAGCAGCAATTTGGAAACATTAACCTGAGGTTTTCTTAATCCCTGATGCTATAGTGGCTATAAGGTGTCCCCTAGTGAATATAGGTGTCTCCTATATTCATAGGTGAAATTATTGGATTGTAAGAGCTATAACCTAATCAGTCTATCCTAGACTGGGTGGTAACTGTAGGCAGGTGGGGCATGGATGCAGGCAGTGGATCATTGCTGATGTGCCCTGAAAGTAAGCATCTTCCCTATGGCCCCTGCCCAACTTGTTTCTTTGCTACCATGAGGGGAGTAGCTTAACTCAGCTGCTCCTTTCCCCCATGATGTGCTGCCCCACCTGGGCAGAGAGCAACGGAGTTGGCTTTGTATTCACTGAGATCTGTGAAACCATGAGCCCCAAATAAACTTTTCTTTCTCTAAGTTTTTCTTGTTTGGAGGTTTTGGTCAGAATGATGCAAAAGCTGACTAAAACACCTACCTACTTTTCTAAAACCAGTTTCATTGGTCAATATATTGTTTATATTGACCAAGACTGGCTACTCTGGATTGACAGAGCAGACTAAATTTTAATTCCATATTTACTCAATCTGGTTTTTTTGTTTGATTATCCATTATGTGTGTTAGGCAAATTGCATATATATTCTGCCTATGATTACTTAAAAATGCATATATTAATTATTTTTGTGTTATTTGTAAAATATGTAGTTTTCAAAAAATGCTTATGAACAATTTATTACTTTGGTAAGCATCATTTCCATATAGTCTGAAAACTAAAAATAATTGAGTTCATGTAATAAAGCATGCAAGGTACAAATAGTCCCTCTTTTTCTTTTGTTCCCCTCCCAATGAACTGAGTCACTCTCTAAGGCACATCTTATTATTACTATACTATATATATTTTAGAGATATTCTACAAACATGCAAGTAATTTCAACATAAATTATATTTTTATACTTCTTCAAATTATTGTTTTCACTTGCTCACATACATTACAAATTGAACTACTTAATTCTTTTCAGTTTAATGCTGTGCCGTTATAGCATTCTCATGCAAGTTAGTAGTCCTTACTCTATTGACCACTGTTTCGGTTGTTCCTGAAACCTAACACTAAAGTGATTCAGCTTTATATTTCTATAAACATGCTTGTGACTATAAGCTAAATTTCACAAATAGTATGTTTAATCAGAAGACATGTCTATTTGACAGATGGTGCCAAATTGCTAGCCTTGGTTTATCAATTTATATAACCACCAGCAATGTATGAGGATATATGTTATTTAGTGATATACTTAACACTGTGTATGTTTATTCCATTTCAAAACCCATCTGGGATATTGCATACAATTCAATTCTGACACTAACTACCCAGAGTTCTTAATAATTGTCTATAAATCCAGGAATTCCCCAACCTACTGTAGGGTTGATAATTTGCTAGAACTATTCCTAATTTCCTAGAAAGATTTATAGAACACAGGAAAGTCACATTGTTAGGATTAGAGTTTTATTGTAAAATATATGCATACAGCAAGGACTTGAAGTTCCAAGATGGAGAATATCCATGGTATTTTCCCATGGAGTAGGCATATAATACACTCTTGGACACCAATGTGTTCACAAAACAGTTAAGCTGCACTGAACTTTGGATTCAGTGTTTTTAATATTGTTTCATTATATTGGTATGATTGATTCAATCAGTGGCCATGTGATTGACCTCCATCTCCAAACTCCCACCTCTCCATAATGTCAGGCAGCTGAAAGCCCCAAACCCCAAATCACATGCTTAGTCTTTCTAGAGATGAGTCCCCACTGTAAAACTATTTAAGGACCCCCTGTAAGTCACCTAATTAGTCTAAAAAAGAAAACCTCCTGTCATTAGGAAATTTGAAAGTTTTTTCACTCTTTGCACCAGGAAATGTGGAAGGAGACCATTATTTATTCTCTATCATACCATAGTAATATAGCATGGAAGAAAAGGTGATATTTTGGAATGGTATTTCATAGTGCTTTCAATATTTATTTAACTTCTTATTACTGAGGATAAGTATGTATTTGTGTACCTAAGAGTCATTTTTAATTTATTATTTACTTTTCTTTAACAATTAATTTTTGTTCATTGCCCATTTCTCCCAGGGATTTTTACTCTAGTCTTATTTATTTAAAATGCTAATATATATAATATACTAGTTGATATATATTATATATATATAGTGTGTGTGTGTAAAATAGAGAAACATTAGCAGAAGCAAAAACATTCAAGTACATTCACATGAAAGTGTAGGGTTCCAAACAAATTATAAAACTCAAAGAAAACCAGATTATTGAGGCTTAAATATCATCTTCATTGGGAAGACAGAAGTGGGGATTTTAGGCACTTTTACAGGGGAAATAAATGATTTTTAGAAAAAATGAAAGAGTGAGAAGAACGGATTATTGGAACCAAGTTCACCTGTACCTTGAGTTTGGAGTCAATTCTAATCTTTCTGCAGGATAATCTTCTTGGGAATGCAGTTCTCACTTGGGGTGCCTCAGAGAAAGACCTTTCTTGCACTTTGTAATAGAAAGATCAAGAGATTTGGGAAAGAGGAATAACAGAGAGACCTGAAGGTTACATCCTGAAGAGTCATTCATTGGGCTATTGTCTTCTGAGCCACACTGTGTACATGTACATATTTTATCATGAGGTGGGCTGTAATTCTTATTTGCATTTGTAATTTGTATTTAGTATTTGTATATGGTATCCACTTTCATGTGGATTTTTTTAAATGTAGCTTAATTTACTGATTTTTATGTTATTTTGCATCTTGAGTTTGGTAATTCTTAGAAAAACATTTACCATCTTATGCTCAAATTTTCATCTTTTCTCCCAGTATATTCATGGTAAAATTTTGGTTTAATCTCATGTATTTGGAATATATTTTATAAATAATTACATTAAGCATTATTAACTTTTTTTTGCAGGAAAATAATGTCATTTTTATTCTTCCTTGATTCAATAATATAATGATATTTTAAAAGAAAACATTAAACCAACATTTTATTCCTGACTTGAAGCTGGTTTCTTTAGTTGTATCTTAATTGTTCATAGTTTGTGTTGCTATATATGACAAATGTGGAAACACTATGTTTCTGTCATCTAATTAAATACCTTGGACTTGATTATACCATTTTACTCAACATTCCTCAAAGAAGAAAGTGCACATTAACTGGTTCATGAGATTTTTAGCTTGTGTCCGACCTAAAGGAGAACCTGGGACAAAGTCATCCATGTAAGCATGTGTTGTAGTAAGAAGTCATAGGGAGCTACAAAGAGAATTTAGGAGATAAAGTAGGTAAGGAGAGAAAACTTAATTAAATATTATTTTATTGCTGACCACTGCAATGGATGACAGGATCTTGATCTTCCTGGGATCTTTGAAATGAATCTCAAAACTATCTTAATTAAGGGCATGAAAATAAATATTTATCTGCTAACTTTACCACTATTTTATGATAACAAAACACATTTTAAGCCCCTGAAAATCAAGCTCACATATATGTAAGTGTTAAGCAGATCTTCACAGAAACATATCAGAGATCAGAGATATGAAAATCTCTGGGGCTGAAAGCAAGGAGCAAGGAGGGATGGTATCCATTCCTTTTTTTTTTTTTTTTTGGCAAATCATTTCAGAAAGTGTCTAGGAAATTCTTATCTCATCAGTACCTTGAGCAAGAAAAAGCCCAGATATCCACAGTTGTCTAACACAGTTATTTGCATCACTCAGATTCTTAAATCAAAGCCAGTCACCCACAGTCTTTTTATAGGGGATGTCCAATCTCTTAAAATTCTTAACACAATTCAGTCTATAGAAAAAAAGTGGACAGATGTTCTTCTCCAGCAACAACAAACATCTCTAAAGCATTATTGATGTCCATGATGCTTCTCTACAAGCCATAATAGATTTCCTTCACCTTCGAACTTGATTTTGGCTAGTCTAGATTGCTAACCAGGTAGGTTGACTTAAATCATCTTCCTCAAAACTTACAAGGTTTGTTTTCATTTTCGTTTTCTAGCTTTTGCAATTGTACACTTGCTGCTATCACAAAGTAGCAAAGATGCAAAAGAAATTCCAATGAATTCCTAGTTTCCAGATATATTCATGCCTTCCTTTACCCCCAACACAGAATATTATCTGCTATTATTCCCCTTAGTTTGATAACTCCATTTTTTTTCTGATGGTGGACTGGAAGAAGAAATCTTAGTGGCCAAATAGTAGTCATTGGTTCAATCTCTGGTATCTTACTTTTGTGCCAGTGAGAACAAGAAACTCTATCCAGTCCAGCAGAGTTTGAGGCAATAGGGGAAGAGAACACAAATTTCCTAAATTAGTTATTGAAAATTATTGTTGGAGAGGTCATAACTACTCCTGCCACAACCCATTTCCTACATTTTTATATTCTGTTAGGGAAAAACATGATTTATTAGCAATTGATGAAATAATTCATATCCATAGTTGACTGATTGTCCCAGGAGGGAACTTCAGCTGGATCTTTAAAGGGCAATTTCACTGGGTTATTCTACACGGTCCTTCAGATATGCAGGATCTGTAAGAAGACCAACATAAGCCATGATCATGTGTTCATGATCACATCTTCTTTCAGGCAAAATGAACACCTTAATTAGATTTAATACTATATGAACTACTAAATCACTTTATCAAAGATTTTTAAGTGTTTGCATGACAAAGTATTATTGTGGAAAGATATTCTGGTTAAATGACTCTGATGTGTTTTGTAAGATGCAGTAACCAGAGGAAACTTACAGATGCCAAGATGACTGTTGGAGCTGGAACACAACTTTAGACCAGATTGTATGGAACATAAACACTCCATTTAAGTAGAAAACTACATGGATTAAGACTGTAACCAGATGGCTTAACAGGACATCAGAGTCTCTTCTTTTTTCCCTTTTTCTTTTTTTTTAACCCTTTCCTTTTTCCTTTCATGTCACAGAAGGCTAGACAGGCATGCATTGTGAGTGCAAAGTGTACCTTACCCAACACTACCTGTTATGTAAGTCCCCCATGAATAAATATATGACTGCCTACCAACCTGGAGTGGTCTGCCTCGTTTGGTTTAAGTTTGCTGTTAAATTAATGAAAGCAGTTCTTGGTTCCTGCAGGGAGATTTCCCCCAAATCATACAGTCAGGAAAGGCAAACTTATATCTGAAATAATACCAGTTATGTTTAAGAAGAATCATTGTTTCCTCCTGAGAGAAAGGCATCTTTCCAGAGTTACCTACATGCCACAAAGTGGTTGAGAACTCAGGTAATGCATGCTGAGAACTTGACATCATTCTCACTTTCTGGTAGATTGTATATTCTGTAGTGTCAGTATCTACAACAGCATTGATAGGAATGTATCCATGCTTTTGATCCCATGCCTGGCCATCATCACTACCAGGATGACCAAGCTGTTCCTATGCTCATTGTGCCAGTTAGGCAGAAGACTCCTACAGAATAGGCATTCTGGCCACTTAGAGTCAATTGTTTTTCAAGAGGTCATTAAGAAGAGAAAATAATAAATAATGTTTGTTCTCACTATCATTCCATCTACATGTCTTTCCTAGTCTACTTTTTATCTTGTTTTCTAATCCTGTTCCTTCTGTGTCACTGAGTAGTATTACTAGGTCAATTGCTTATACCCAGAGGTCTGTGTATCCCTAAACCTCAGGAACCTTTCCAGTTCTCTTTCCACAGAGTGAATAACTAATGTAGTATGCTTTATCTGTCCTCTCTGTGAGAATAATCTTTTTTACCGTCCTTTAATGTCACATATGACTGACACTGCACTATAGCAGCTGTATGTTTATTGCTTTGAAAAGAATGACTTCTCCAAGTCAACAGGTGTATACCACATGTTGGAGGCTGCATTGTTCTGCCTAGCAGAAGTATCTCCTCTAGCAGAGTCGCTGTGATTGAGACTGCCATTTGGATAAATCTGTAGTAGTTCATCACCATCTGCCACAATCCAGCTGGTTTTTCTGATGCCAAATTTTAAAAAAAATTAAACAAGGACACAGCAGAGGCAACATCCTTGCATATTTTCACTCTTTTCTCCCAGTTCCTCCAAGGAGAATTACTTCAGTTACTATCCTGGCCATGAGTGGGACAAAGGGTGGGATGTATCTAGTCCTTCAGGCTGTTATAAATATCATCACACAGATCAGAAAATCACTGTGAGGGAGTATAAAATATTACCTACTTATACTTGTCTGAAAATAAAGATCTGAGAATAAGAATAGAAAAGACAACACCATCATCACATAATGCTGAATTTGCATGAATTTAGATCCCCTCTGGGTGACATCAAACACCATTAGGAAAGGATAGCATAATTTCTGTTTCAATCAGAACACAAAATTTGTTGAAATGTGGGTAATTTAAGTGTGCAAAGGTTTTTATACTAAATATAAATATGACAAATTGGTGTTCAAGAAGTCATGAGTATCAGAGATGGATCCAGATCATTTTGGAAACTGATAGTAAATACTGAAAGATTAAAACTGAGCTCAGGAATTATAATGTAAAGGATATATTTACATGATTCCTTAATAATTGGGTATTTATTTGAAGAAAATCGAGGTGGTTTTGTAAAACAAAATTCTAAATAAATGATTAAGTATTTCTTAACGATGTCTTCAATATCATGTAGGTAATAATCATATAAAAGTAATTTAATAGGGTGCTAATTGAGATTCAATATTATAATTAAGAATATAAATGTAGTAATAAAAATGAAACATTTTTTTCGCTATCACCATGAAAGGTCTAATTAAAATCCTGTCCTAGTAATATTTTTAAAATTTTTATTCATATGTACTAAGAAAAAATGTAATCTTAATATTTTCTATATATTTTAAATATATAAGAAATGTACCAAATCTCCTTACATTGAGCTAAATCAATTATGTAACATATTTAGTATATAAAACACAAGGTATATGTTTTATCCAATGTCCAAATCAATAAAAAATAAAAGATTACCAACTTTAATAATTTTGCCTAAGTATAGAAAAAACAGACCCACAATGATTTATTTTACAAAAAATCTATTTGAAATGAGTTGACACTTTCATAACTAAATAGAATCTACTTGTCAAGAACCCAAAGGTTGTGGTTTTTAGGACTTTAATATGTTGGCTTTTTGGAAAAAAGTAATTTGTAATTAGAAATATGAGCTGCTTTGTTTTGTCCTTTATAAATATGAGAATATATACTGAACATCTGAATGTGTGTCTCATTTGTATCTGTTGTTTCTATAGTTTTTCAATAGAGCCTCAAAGCTGCTGAATACAGGTTTAATTCTAAATTTCATTTCTTTGTGAATTGCATTATCCTTAAGCAATGCATCATCATCACAGGTCATTGCACCGATGAAATTAATCTGATAAAACACCTGTGTGACAGAGAAAATGATATATTAGTGTGATTCATCATTAATGAACATCATCAGCCCATGATCTATTAGTGTATTGCTCAAAGGATGGTGTCATTAGGAGAGAGTGAGTCCTACTGCTAAATTATGGTGTAGAAGGCAGTAGTTAAAGCCTGGCATAACCCAAGAGACAGCAAGTATATGTGCCAATACAGAATCAAAGACCCTGAAACTTATCACTGTTTTTTTTGTTTTTGTTTTGTTTTTTTTTTAACTTAGAAGTGTCACAGTTGCATCTTTGTTAATAAGGTTTATTGCCCTATAGCAAAATTAAGTTTATCCTGATTATTCTACTATTAATTGTTTATGCAACTCCATAAATAATATCATTTATGAGAGAGACTCAAACATTCTGCATAATCTATAAGAAACACAAATGATTTTGAGATTAAAATAAAGAAGAATTTGGAACAACTCTGAAAAAAATAATAACTCTCACAGGATATCTCTTTAAGATCTTTTTAAGGCATAAATGTGCTACAAACTATACCTCATTTGGCTATCTCATTATTTCCAAATTTAGTAGGAAATTGTCCTAATATGTCTTTGAGCAATCCAAGAAAAAAAATTAATATAAACTTATTCAAGTTAAAATTAATATGTGTGTAAAATAAAATTTTAAATTAGAGATTGATAAGTAGATAGATAATGTGAAAAATTTGGAATCTAAATGGATATTTTTAACATAGACTAGATGGGCTCGTTCTGTTGGTTTAAAATAACTTTAAAATGTGACTAAAGCTCTAATAACTACATTATTCAAAAAAAGTCTTGACTTTGGTTCTTTATTTTGAATGTGTTAGTTGAATTATTTTTATTGGGTGCATTATAATTATACATAATAGTGGGTTTAATTATGCATATTCATACATGAACATAACATAATTTGATCAATCTTATTCCTAGTACCTTCCCTTTTGCTCCTCTCATTCCCCCTCTAATCTACTGTACTAATTCACTGATCTACTCATTCCTCCCCTTGCTCTACTCTACTAATCTCCCTTCTCTTATTATTATTTCAATTAATGCATTATAATAAATGATACATAAAAGCAGGATTCCCTGTGGCATATTCATACATGAACATTTATTAATTTGGTAGATTTTGTTGTCCAGTACTTCCCCACGCCTTCCTCTCCTGCCTCCCTTCCTCCCTCTCATTCTCTTTCCTCTACTCCATTGGTCTTCCATTTTTGTGAGAGCCCCTTTTTCATCCTCCCATGACTCTAGCTTCCATATATGAGAGAAAACATTCAATCCTTGAATTTCTGAGAAAGGCTTATTTCATTTAGCATGATGTTCTCCAATTTCATCCATTTACAAGTAAATGTCAATTTCATTATCCTTTATAGCTACATAAAACTTCATTATGCATATATCACACTTTTTTTATCCACTTGTCTGTGGACAGACACCTTGATTGGTTCCATAAACCAGCTATTGTGAATTGAGCTACTATAACCATTATTATGTATGCATCACTAAGGTATGGTGATTTTAGTTCTTTCATATAAACACCAAGGAGTAGAATAGCTGGATAGTGTGTTGTTTTCATTCCTTGTCTTTGGAGGAATCTCCATATTGCATTCCTACCAACAATATGTAAGTGTACTTTTACCCCCACAATCTCGCCAGCATTTATTATTTCTGTATTCTTGACAATTGCTATTCTAAGTGGAGCAAAATGAAATTTCAGCGTAGTTTTGATTTGTATTTTCCTGATTGCTAGGGATGTTGAACATGTTTTCACATATTTGTTGCCATTTGTATTTCTTCTTTTGAGAACTATCTATTTAGATCATGTGCCTAAAGTTACTGCATTATTTTGAGCCGAGACTGAAAATTGGTTCTCTCTCAAAAATATATGTGCTTAATGAGGGAAAGTGCTTTATCTGTTTAATTGTACTAAAGCCAGTATGGAAGAACCCAGCCATTGTTAAGTCCTAGAGATTTTAATTCATTCATTATCCAATTTAACATAATAACATCATGAAACAGATTCATACCTCTTAGATTATGCATGCATTTAAATAGTATATACTTGTGGTTTTAAATCATGACATATGAGTTTTTTCAAACATTAAAAGTAATTTGTTGATACTATCACTAATTTTCTTATTTGTATAAAATACATGTTTATAATCTTTCCTTGTGATTTTATAGGTTAAGAGGCCACCATTCAAATGTTAGAAAGAGTCATGTATAACTTGTTAGGTCGAATTGGGCGGCTGCAGGGGGAGGGAGCAAGATCACCTAGCAACACACTGTGCCAAAAGTGACCAATAAGGCAAACCTGCTGACCCTGACGTCCACCTTGGGTCCACTTTTCCTGGGCAGGACCCTTGACCCCCTTCCTCTGTATAAAAACCCTGAGCAGCCAAAGCCACGTGCGATTTCTCCTGGCTCTCCCAACCCGACTTTCATCCTGGGGGGCTGGAGATTTCGCTCTGGACACACATTCCAATAAAATCAAGCTACAACTTTTGTCTGACTCTGGTGAAGCCGCCTGGCAAGCTTCTTTCACCACCCGCCGCCTTTGGGAGCTTTACCCGCCGGGCCTCTTTCGTGAGTTTTACACAACTGAGACTAAAATTTTTATCAAGGTGTTTCATATTACCAGCAAGAAATATAAAATACCATTGTTGGGACTCAGTCCAGAAAATATAGTACAGATCCAGTTCTTCCTTTTCCTCTTCTCTAAGTACAATTATAAACTCTCAAAATAACACAGAGGCAAGTAAAGGAAATACTTGAAACCTAGTGAGAAAGAAGTTAACTGCTTTTGAACTTTAAGACTAGAGTAGTAGAGCAGCAGCCAGGGGGTATCACAAACTCCTGTCCACCAGAAAAAAAACAGAAGCACAACCTTCAGTGTTTCACCACCATAATCCAGCATCAGAGATAGCCCAGGGAGGTCCATTCTTCCCCAGAGCAAGTGAGAACCCTGTCCAAAGCTCAGTAAGTCTGTAAGAACATTAAGAAATTTACAACAGTAAGGGCCATGGAAGTATTCTCCTTCCAGGAAACCTAAGACTAGCTGGTGGGATATTATCAAGGCAAATTCCAGCCTTGACTGGGAAGATTTTGTTGGACTGGTAAAACTCATTCCCCATCCCTCAACAAGGAACAAAGGGGTAGATAGGAGGAAGCCTGGTGAAGAACCAGTTAGGACAAGTAGTTCAATCCCTCTTAAGGAGGGGATATCCTATAGCAAATGTCTGGAGAGAAAACATCACAAGCCTGCTAAGTCACTGGTGTGAGCAGGATGAACTGATAGAACTGATCCAACCACAGCAGGAGGCCCAGCCAGAGTCCCTTTGTCTTTTCTGTTTTTAATTGTAAAACAAATAATTTAATCTTTAAATACATACTCTCCCCTTTGTCTTTTCATGTCTGCTAATACCGTTGTGTGTTAGAGACTCTTGGCAAACTCGGAGCATTAAAAAGGATCTTATTTCACAGAGGCCTCCACTAAGGAAGACCCTTCGTTTCCCAGCCTGGGACTCTCTTTCCCCATTTGCAAACAATCAGAGGGCCAGCCTGGTAAAACCCATTTGCCCCCCACTGAAAACACTAGCAAGAACCAAAAGATGACCTAATGGCATCATATAAACAGCTATGGGAGTAACATCACCCTTTTCCTTCCCAGGCACATGTCCATAAGTAGGTGTCTATGCCAGCCAAATCCCAGTAATTCAGTCCTTTGCTCACAGAGTTTCCACCCCCATGCAGTTACAAAAACAACTTTGGTAAAAGTCACCAGTACATTTCAGTCA
Source organism: Glaucomys volans (assembly GCA_020662805.1). Taxonomy (NCBI): domain Eukaryota; kingdom Metazoa; phylum Chordata; class Mammalia; order Rodentia; family Sciuridae; genus Glaucomys; species Glaucomys volans. The sequence continues at coordinate 102,188 of JAJEJO010052274.1, forward strand.
GCAAATAAGAAAACAAAATTATTAGACCTCCTCTTACAAGATCTCTTTGCCACTGGGCATGGTGGCACATACCTGTAATACCAGTGACTCCAGAGGCTAAGGCAGGAGTATCCAAAGTTCCAGGCCCCCCTCAGCTCTTCAGTCAGGCCCTCAGAAACTTTCCCACGTCCACAGCTTCAACAACTTCTTAAATGCAGATTTCTCACACAGTTTTATTTCTAGAGTGTAGCAAAATATCTCACTGACCTTTGTCCCTGGGTTCCTGGGTGTTAGCATCAAATTCCTTATGATAACATAGTGATAGGAGGGCTTTTATTATTCTTGGTGAGTCTTTTGGACCACAACTGTTGGTGTGTGCTAATAAAGTAACTGAGAGCAGGCTCTTAGCTTGGAATGATGGTGTAACTTAGAATAGGGGCTGGCCATACCAAAAAAACAAAAACCAAAAGCAAGAGGATTAGAACTTGGAGCCAAATGTATCAATTTGTTTTCTAGGGATGTGAAAAGGGCCAGTATGACCCCTGAGAACACTAATTCAATCAACACAGCCTCCATAAGACCTCAACCAAAATTAGACTTGAAGGCTTTGGTGAACCTTCCTGGTTTTCAGGACTCTGGGTCTTGTCTCACATCATTCCGCTGAGATGTTTATTGTGCTGACTGAAAAGAGAAGAGAAACTGCATTTGGGATCTTTCCAGACCTTGTCCTGAGTGTCTTTCTCTTTGACTCATTCTGATTTGAATTACTTTTCTATAATAAAATCATACTTATATATTTAGAACTTTTTCTGACTTCTGTGAACTCTCCTAGTAAATTATTGAACCTGAGGAGGGAGTAGGTTCACCCCAATTAGTAGCTGGCTAGTCAGAAGTGAAGTTGGCCTGGGGACCCCTGAACTTGTAACTGGGTTGGAAATGAATGTAGTCTTTTGGAGGACTGTGCCCTACCCTGTGAAGTTTGACCTAAATTTCAGTAGTTGGTGTCAGAAGTCATAGCAACTAGCCTGTACTATTTTTTCCACTTCAGATCATCATATCCAACTCACAGTTCACATCTCTTAAGTAACTCAAAGACACGAGTTGTTCAAATTGTTTCAAACTAAATTTGTGATCTGTCCTCATTCACCCTTCTGCAGAGATGCCTGTATGATTGAATATAGGAATGCAAGGAAGAAATTCACTGTCATTCCTGACTACTCTCCTACTCTTTCCCACTCCTCCAAATATTTGTTTGCACATTTTAGAAATTTGACTATTTACCACATGTAGCCATTTGCATAAGTAATCACCATAGCTCAACTTACTATTATTACACAATTGTATTTCTGTCATAGATTCCTACTTTCTGTAATAAATTTTACTTGATCACACTGCCAATCTATATTCCATAATCAGAAATAGAGGTTGATTTTTAAATAAAAATCTAATTATATCAACTTTCTTACTTTGTAGGCACACTTAAAATCTCTTAAGCATTTGCAATTGTTCCTAAAATAAAGTAAAAATTATTTAAATGCACCAGAAAGGCCCAGGGTAGATGACCCTGCCCCTTGTAAGTATAGGCAAATACTATGACACATGCCCCCTTTCACCCTCTATTCCAACCATATAGAATGTTTTATATTTCTGGAAAGCTCTACTTGTTACCTGCTGCAGCAAGAAATTTGTGCTTACTATTCCTTCCACTTGCAATGTGCTTCTTTTTCATCTCTGTCAATTACCTCCTAGGTGGCATTCATATTTAAGTTCAGGCAAAATTTACCCAATGACCCCCTGAATCTCACGCTTTTATAATATATATATTTGCTTTGTGGCACCTAGGAAGGTAGGATTTTTGTACTTAATTCTCTTATTATTTGCCTAATGTCTCTCTGGAGGATGTGATCTGTATGAATCCAGAAATTATGCCTATTTTCCTCAATGTTTTATTGTCAGTTCTTGGTAGCTAGTAAGTTCTTTATATCTCTTGACTTATTTGTGCAATAATTTAATGTGTGATATGTATTTTTGCCTAATATTGAAAAATAAGAAGATCTCAAATAGATTAACAAAGCCACATTATATTCTCTTATAATCAAGCCAGACATTAACCTCACAAATATTATATGGAATTCAATATTTCATAAAATGTTTTATGATGAAAAATAACACACGGAGAAGAAAATCATATATGCTAGAAACTGATATGATGATTTTATATAGACCTGGATTTGGTATAAAGTACTATTTTATGAGAAAAATTTAAATATCAGCCTTAAGTCTTTCAATGTGATTGGGGTCATCTTTTCTTTTATGATTGAAATATAATTATGTCAGATACATTCAAAAGAAACCTACTATCCTTCCAAATAAATATGGGAATTCTTGCAGGACTGACATTTACCCTCATCACCAATTTCCATTTCAATGCTCTCCCTGAACTCTGTTTCTACTTTTGTAGTAGAATTTGCATTTGTTATTTCCTTTCCATAGAGTTTCTTCTCTACACAGATTATATAGAAATAATTGTGTTTAAAACAACACTGACAGGAAATGTGTCTGGCTACTTTTACTTAAGTGTGGAGTGATTAGTGGTTAGATAACAAAGATGCCTTAGCATTGAAATATCCCTCCTTTTCAACTGTGCATTGAAAATGACTGAATTTTGCCCTTTTCATTTAACTAAAATTTTGCCTTTTTCATTTTACCTCTGTCCCTTTCTGGGCCATATCTACTTCTTTCTCTGCATCCCTATTCAATTCTTTTGAGCCCTACATGGTTTTATACTGCTGTAAAATAATAAATTAAACAAACAAGCTGAAAACCTTTCACAATTTCACCTTATCTCAAGTAGTACGATTAAGGTGCTATTAGATAAGCCCTGTCCTTCATGAAGTTGCCACAAGTCCTAACTTTTCATATTCATATAACTCATCAGGTTCTTTTATCTTTAAGAGATACTCCTCTTTCCAGAAGAATTATGAACCTGACTTCAAGAATGATGGGTTTTGCCATGCAATACTTATCTCTTAGAGGAGATGTTAATGATAAAGTCAAATAGAGTCAGAAGAGATTTGACATAATTTCATTGAAAAAAAAATGAAAGTCATCTCCAAATTATTTAACACTGAATGTATATGACTAAAATAGAAATACTACCTCAACATGATTACTACAAACAAGAAATATCCAAGAAATATCTCTCATTCTAGAGATTAATGAGTTCTACTTTCCAGGACAAGCTAAATTATATAAAAACATTATATGCCCCAAGTGTGAAATCATTTTTATTATATATTATCAAGATATATATCATAAACCATATACATATATACATACATAAATATATATGCATAAATACATATATAGCTCTACCACTGAGCTACATCCTCAGCCCTTTTATTTTTATTTTTGTGTTTTGAGATAGGATCTTGCTAAATTGTGGAGGCTGGCCTACTACTTGTGGTCCTCCTGCTTTATCCTCCCAAGTTGTTGGGATAAAGGTGTGTGCTACCATGTTCATCTTCATGCTGTCTTTAATTATTACAGCACATAAATATTGTAAGAACTTTGTTACTGAAATGATAAATAAAACTGCATTATGAAAGAACACATAAAACATATTGTTGATCCTAATATTTATAATTTTATTATCATTGATTTGGTGATTTTTTTTAATTGGCTTATAATTCAAAGCTAATTTTGAAAAGCTACAGACAAAAGTAACAAGTTTTAAAAAGTGTGATGTAAATGTACAAAACAATTTTATCACAAAAGACTACATTTATGTTACTGCTAAAAGTTTTGAAAGTTTCATGCATTCCAACTTCCAAAATACTCTTCGTATAATAAGTTTAGGCTCTTGGTACTAACATCGATTGTCATTTTAGTGGCAGAAATATTTCCAATCTACTAAACTCAATAAAACTGGAAATAAATAAATGCCAAATGTAGTTTGTTAAATTTGTATGTTAAAACACTTTTAGATTTAGAAAGACAAATAAAAGTCTCTCAATTCCCAAGAAACTTTTCTCATATTTTTGAATATATAACATCATGAAAATAACAACTAAGATATAGGTAAATAAAATTAGACCTGTTTTCCTGCTCTAATAAATGACTAGACCCTTACACATGGTAAAGCTGTGTGAATTATATTCACAACATTTACCTTCAGTAGAATACTATACATGAAATTCCACAGTAGCTTCCAATGAAGAAAAGAAATAAAACTGAAGACTGAAGGGGTGGCCTGCACCCCAACAGAGCACCTTCCTGCTCAGAAGGTGCGAGACATGTGAGAAAATGAAAAGTCTAAAATAATCAATAAAAGATTAAAACAAAGCCAAATATTAGATATAAAAAACGGAGCGCCTGATGGGTCTTCCAGTCCTGATAGGAACTTGGCAGGTTACATCCCAGGAAGGCTGTGCTTGAACTTGAGCAGTGAGCTAAGAAAGGGTGCCACGTGAGTTGGGCATTCTCAAACCAGTGGACTCTATCTGGGAGTTTCTAAGACCAGTCTTCCCTGATTGATGGTTCAGATGTCCCTCAGTTCCTACACATGGTTCATGGAAGCTTCCCGTGAAAGTTCTTTTCACAAAGTTATAGACAAATAGAGAATATGAATTAAAGAGATAGGGCAATATTCCTAAAAGGTAGTTCGATATTGAGAATGGAAACTCTTGGAAAATACACATACACACTAGTTCAGTAATTTCACTTGGAAAAATGGGAATTTGTTTTCTGAAAATGTTTAACCAGGAGAACTGAATCCATTTTTGCAATAGAAAAAACAAATTACAAACAACTAAAACATTTAAATAGATGATTATTTACTTAAAGTATAGTAAAATATTGTATGTAATAGTTTAATATAAGAAGAAATAAATATTGTCAAATGTTAAACAAAATAATCAAATCAGTAGATATAACAGCATATGTATATGTAAATACGTATACATATGTAATGTACATACATAATGTACATAAACATTACGTAATACTGACTTTTTTTTTTTAGTCTTCAAGTGCTTATGTTACAACATACTCTCATCATTTACCTTATCTATTTTAATCCACAGGATACTCCTAAAGAGAAAATGATATTATCCCTGCTTGATAGATTATTCATTAAATTTTATCATGTATTATTCTAATCTTCATAAAATAAAAGATAAATAACACTATCAAAACTACATAGAAAGAAACTGAAGTTCAGAAGGTTTTAAAAGTTACTCAGTGCCACACATTTCTAATTGTCACTAGGAATTGAGCAAGGATCTCTCTGACTTTTTACCTGAATGTGATTATCAAATTTTTGTAGAGTGGAAAAAATAGTGTCATGGGAAGTAGAGAGAGACCCAAGGTGCATGGTGATTCATAGGATGCAAACCAAATGGCTTAGCTCTATGTTTTATAAAAGCAAGATCAGTTCCATCCTGGCCCTTTTTGAATGAGTGAAGACTAAAAAGACCCAGAACATTCTGGTCCAAATCAACACTTCATTGATTCTTATATTGTCCTCCCACCCAATCACCAGCTTCTCAGAGCCTGATGGCAGACTCTTGCTTGACAGATCCAGTTTTATCACTCCTAGCGAGCATCTTACTCTCTGAATTCCATTCTCATCCTTTCAAAATGATATCTATGTCATAAAAGTGGGAGAATGTAGAGATGAGCCCAAAGCATAGTGCCTGACACAGAGAAGAAACAAATAAAATAGTTTTGTTTCTGCACATTCCCACTGCCTTCCCTAGCATCTTCTCCTATTTCTCCATTTCTGAATACAACTTATCTTTTTTTTTCTAGACGTTGCTACATTTATTTACATGTTCAGCTAGTTGTCTTTTATCAGAACAAAGACATTTTAAAAATAGTATCACAAATATATGTTAGTAGGAAAAAGCCTTCTTATGGATATATGATATCACAATATAATATATTATCACATATTTCTATAAAAATATGTGGTACCCGATCTCAACTCCTTCCAACTTATCTTTAAATGCTCTACTTAAATTCCTTCTCCTTCAGAAAATTTTGTTACTATACTCTGAATTGCATAGACTGCTTAATTCTTGTTTGTTCATATTCTTTACGGTAACTATAATGATTTTTACTCTATCAGAATCAGAGTGGCACATATCATATCCTTCCTTGGTTTTACATACCTCAAAGAAAAACCAGTTTTGTTCAAAATTCTTAGGGATCTTTTTAAGGGTCAGAACTTTGTTATTAGAGATCCAGAGACAAAAAAGGCAGAATCCCTGATATTAAATCTCTCACAGTCTGGTAAGGAAAAGACAATTTTTCTGCTTTTGTACTTTCAGCAATAATAATAACAAACTATTAAAGTACTTCTCTAGGAACAAAGAAATGGATTAATTAGGTCTATTATCATGATTTATTATATGTGCTATCGACTATTTCTTGAGAATAATATTAAACTTTTAAATAATATCATTTGAAATATAGGTGTAAATATCTTTTAAGTAATAAATATGCACATATACATGTGCATGCATATATAATCAATAAAGCAAATTCCTCAATGAGAACTTTACCCAGTAAATGGTTTATGTAGTTTTATCTTCTTCAAAGGAAGACATAAGAAAACTGAGAAACTATATTTTTTTCTATTAAGAATCCCTTCTCAAGGGCTGGAGATATAGCTCAGTTGGTAGAGTGCTTGCCTTGCAAGCACAAGGCCCTGGGTTCAACCTTCAGCCCCGTTAAAAAAAAAAGGAATTCCTTCACTGCTAGGTGCAGTGGTACATGCCTCTAATCCCAGTAGCTGAAGCAGGAAGACCAAAAATTCAAAGGCAGTCTCAGCACCTTAGCGAGGCCCTCAGCAACTCAGTGAGACTCTGTCTGTAAATAAAATACCAAAAAGGGCAGCTGGGATGTGGTTCAGTGGTGTGGTTCAGTTGTAACTTGCATCAAAACTTTGACCCTACCTATTGAATAAGTTATCTGGAATGTGAATCAGTAGCATTGACCACAACCCCAGTCACAACCAAAATCAAGTAGGTACTAATTACAAGTGTTTGACATACTGGGCATTACACCTACTATGTAGAACCTTAAGTAATCCTCACTAAACCTGTGAAATATGTATTATTAGAGCACACTGACAAAGTGAGGTCTAGGGCAATGAGTTAATCAGATTCAATCCCATGCCTGTCTCATTTCATGGTCAGATCCCCAAGTACAAAAAAATGGTGCTTTCTGTTTGATTCATTTCCTTTATCATTAAGAAAGAGTTAACTATGCTTATCAAGGCTGTTGAGATGGCTAAATGTGTCAAATCCTGTGAAAGATCTGGAACTACAGGTTGTTAGTCAACAAACTAGTATAAAACTAACCAACCAATAAAAGAACCCTGATATGCAGTGTAGGATGTGAGTACCTTGCAACCAAGTCCTGATTTTTTAAGTTTTCCATAAATTAAACCACTGGAAGTTCAGTTCCCTACAAAGAGCTCAGAAAACTTTTTGGTGGCACACCTTGTACAGCTGAATTTCTTCACCATTTAGACCTGGTGATAACGCAGGTACTGAAAAAAAAAAAAAAAAAAACTGAATGAGATTCAGAGTTCAAAGGCAACAATATTGCAATATTTGAACTTCTGGAAAAAATGAAAAATGATGGGATTATTTAGCATTGAGATAATAATATAACCTCTGAACTCTTCTAAAGCATACAAAAGTTAAATGGAATATGTAAAATGACTATTCTTTCCATTAGGAATGAAAAAATTATAGTTAAATTGAGCAAGAACTATTTAGGTAATGGGAAAGACTGTTTTGCTAAATATTAGAGCAGCTTAGTAGAGGAGGTCTTGGAAACAGTCTCTTTTAAGGCTCAAGGATCAAATAGATAACTATCTCCCTGAGATGAATTAGGCTCAATTCTATCTGGGCAGTAGAATAAATCTGAGGTCATCTGAAGCTCAATATTTAGTGATTTGCATTCTGCCACTGTACAGAATTAGCTTAATTCTCAGATCTATTATATTGAAAATCTGATATTTTCTATAATTAAGAGAGATCCTTCAAAAATTAAAGCAATTTAAATAAGACGTTCAGCTTTAAGATTCTACCAAATACTGCTTCAGTTGCAATAACTCCTACAAGAGAAGATAAAATAATGGTTCCATTTTACTGTCTTTTAAATTCCGTAATAATGGCTTGTAATTACAGAGTACCTCTCTTCCATGGAGCTTAATGTGTTTTGCAGACATTGCCTCATTAATCCTTCTACCTTCCTTTTAAGGTGGGAATCATGGTCCTCATTATACAGATGGAGAACCTGAGGCACAGAGAAGTTAATTGATTTGCCCAAGGTCACACAGCAAGTAAGTGACAAGGCTATGACTTCTGACTCATGATCTAATGCCTGGCACACCAGGCCATTCAGCTTTTCCCATTGGGGAGAAATAATCCATTCATTTTTATCAAAGTTCAACTCCAGACTGCTAAATTCCTTGAGGCAAAGTTACATACTGCAATTTCACACCATAGCATTGGCACGCTGTCAATTCACAGAGAGGAAATCGTGTTCTGAGTTGCAAGGTTACTAATAAAAATGAAGAAGAAAAGGGGTCTAAAAATGACTCTTTGAGACATCTGAGTTTGTGCTGTTAACAACTCACACTAACTTTCTCAAATAACCAGCAGCACAAAAACCTGAAGACTTCCAATATTAAATTGTAATGATTGTCAACGTTTTGAAAACATTCTAAAGGTGATGAAATAAGAGCCCTAACCAGGTCATAGTGAAAGTGTTTTACAGATGTGCTTCATTTATTTATGTGTTTGTATTTTTATTGATTTGCTTAAGACACACGACCTCCTCTATCTGATCTTTGGAAAACATTCATAAATAAGCACCCCATTCCAAACAAGACAAATAACCAGCACATTAAAAAGTTATCACTTCAAAACAACAGCAAAGCAATACGTGAAGCCACTGTCTAATCTGCACAATAAATCACTGATTGTGTAAAACCCGAAGGAAGATATCCCAGACACAAAGGCTGTCTGATTATTTGATATCCCAATATTCTATCTAAGTGAGCAGCACAGAATACCATTTTCTTGGTGGCTGAAGATGCAATAACAATGTTCAACAGCCCATTTGTACTGCTTAGTCCAAAATGGGAGGAATTCAGAGAAGTGCGGAAATGTAGCTCTCTCTATTCCAAGGAAGCCTCAGAAGATTATTGTCATTAATGGGTTTTTCTCTGAAGCATAACGAAGCAAGAACTATAGAAATTCTTAGTTGATTTAATGTTCTAGAGATGCTGCAAAGTATAAGAGAAAGTGAAACAATAACAAAAATCCTTCCCTGTGAAAGACACTGGTGTTTAGTTAGAGTGGCTTTTTCGGCAGTTCACATAGACTTCCGGTGGGTTAAAATTTTAGTTCATTCCTACAGGTACTAAAGAACAATCGTTTCCTCCTGGTAGAAGGGTCGTCTTACCCCAAAACGGATTACAGTGATCTGAGATACATTTGATCAAATTGCTCCCAGTCTTGGAATCCTTTTCACACTTACCATAAGGCCAATGATTGTTGTGGTATGGATATGAGGTGTCCCTGAAAGCTCAGAGGTGACAATACAGAGGGTTCAGAGGTAAAATGGTTAGATATGGGAGCTGTAACCTAATCAGTGGATTGATTGATTTGCTGGGTTAAATTTGAATGGATTAATAGATGGTAACTCTAGGCAGGTGGGGCATTGCTGGAGGAGCTAGGACCCAGAGCACATGTCCTTGGGGATTGTATTACCTCTGACCTCTTGCACTCAAGCTCTCCCTGCTTCCTTGATGTCAAGCCCTGAGCTCCCAGCCCAGAGCTGAAGTGTTGGCCAATCATGGACTGAACCTCTGAAAACATGAGCAACAACAAACTTTCCTCCTTTAAATTGTGCTTTTCAGGTATATTGGTCACAGTGATGAAAACTAACACAATGATGTTTTTTCCTTATCTCTTAGAGACGAAGTAGAAATAAGCAAATCTTGCCTATTAACAATATTGTCTGTTAGAAAGTAAACTCAGTGAAGGTGAGGATCTTTGTCCTTTTTTGTTCACTGATAATTGCAAAAGCCTATAATGTCAATAGACATTTGTTAGCTAAATAAGTAAAATGAAAATAATCAGTAAAAACAGTTGCACCAATGTCAATGTTCGCTTGTCTCAGATATGTATTTTAAATTCTTACCACACAAGGACTATGTCATGCTTATATGGTTTCTGGAAGGACATTATCTCCAAACTCATGTCAGCTTCTTGTCTAACATTCATAAATCTCATACAGGTGAGGGGAGATACAAGTTGACTGGGATTGAGTCAAAATCCTAATACTAAATGGCTGTGTAACTTGCACAAGTTACTTGACATGCCTGTTCCCTCTTCTCTAAAATTGGAATAGTAATAATAATAACTACCTCATATGGTTGTTTTGAGGGTAAAATGAAAAAACATGTAGAGCTCATATCATAATCCTTGAATAATATTAACTGTTACATAAGTGTTAACTATTATTAGATAGAAATAGATATTTGCCTTTTGATCCTACTTTAAATAATAGCATAAAGTCAGATTTAGATCTAATCATCGTTAACAATTTTTTGAATGGAATACAAGCCTTTCTCTCCTCTAAAGCTGGTACTTATGTCTTTGGCCTCTCCTTTCCCTCAAAACGTAACCCCAAGCAACAATGCTCAGATACATAAGAAATAAACTAGTATTGGAAAATCTGAATCATGGAGTAAAATCATAATCTTATACAAAATATCTCCTTCTGAAGTCATTGGGTTTTTGGTTTCCTGAAAATTTAGACTATTGCTTATCTGAAAAGAAGAAAAATTAATCCTGATTCAGAGAATATCTCAGTGAAGTCCCTGGCCAGAACCTACATCAAAATAGCCTTGAGAATGTGTACTCATAAAAATTTGGCTACATCTTGCTTTTGACTGCTGCCTTGCGTTACAGAGGGGCCTCAGTCTAGAACCGATTTTATTAACACGATGTCCCCTGGAGAAAGGTATTTACATTCATAGAGATTCATAGAGATAACGTTATTCCTATAACATCAGATGAAGCTGGTTATCCAGAGAAGCTTTTGGACCTCCCAGACAGTTGATTATACGTGTGCACCAGAAGGACTGCCAGGGCAGGATGTTCTAGACTTTTAAAACACCAATGTTCTCTATTAGTAACAAGAAAGAAAAGTGGATAAATGCCCAGGCAAGACAAGGCTAAGCTAAGGGAAAAGACATATTTAATGGTTTCATTATGATAAAAGTGCAATAGGAAATTCATTCTAGTTTATTCTAGTATTTGATCTGTACTTAACTGTCTGGCACAGAAACACTGATTTACACTATGATGTCATTGAATGCCTAGTACCCTGACAACTACCCACCCAGGCTGCTGCTTACCTAATCTCAGAACTAAAACAACTATCCAGAAAGACCTACTCACAGCTGTTTTTAAGTCTTTTCTTTCATTCTACTTCACATGGAAAGCAACATACAATTCTTCCTACTCTACCTATAGAATATATTCTAAATCAGATTGCTTTTCATCACTGTTGCCTCACAAGCAAACGCTCTATAGCAGCAATAGTTTCCCTAAACTCCTGCTAATCTCTCTGCTTTCCTGCAATCTATGCCTCCCAGATATTAAAAGTGACCCTCTATTCGTTAAAACACAGCTCTCTTAACTTCCCAGCCCCTTATTTTGAGGGGAAAGGCCAGCACAGTTTAATCCTGCTTACCTTTCATAGTTATACTCTGGAACTGTGTCAGAGATACAAACTTTCTGTATTTTGAATATTCAGAGCTTATTTCTTTCCTAGGCCTTAAGGATTTGTCATTTCTTTAGGCTGATTTTTTTTTTTTTTTTATAAAATCTTCACTTAACTAGACATCTTTATCACCCCAGTCTCACATTAAATGTGACTTCCTCGTTATGTCTTGTGTTATCCACGGTAAATTATTCTCTAGATCTACTATCTCTTTATTGTTTTATTTTCATTGTCATTATTACATGTTTTATATTTTTAATTGCTCTTCCTGTTAAATATAGTTCAGAATTTTTTTCTGGCTTAATCAGTACTGCCTTTTTGGGTCCTTGACAAATTGCATCCTCTGAAAAGTATTTGTTAAAGGAGAAAGTGAATTACCTATCTTAACTAAGAATAAAGAAAGACTAGGGATGTATTGAAAATCACTGAGTTAAAATCCCATATTCTAGAGATGGGGCCACAAAATAACGTGCCCAAAACAGCAAAAGTAGTTCTTACCTAGTGTTTCTAGAGTCGGCTTCTTAACATTTGAATTTTCATGCCTTCCAGTAAGTGCACTACCTCCTAAAGCCGTAAATATCGTGGTGTAATTACAAATGTCTAACAGAAAATTATATAATTGCCAGAAAAAGGAAGATCAAAAACTCACCATAAATTAATTCACTATTCTTTCAAAACTTAATCTACCTTGGAAGCCCCATTATTTCCCAAAATATCTGTTTTTCTTTTTATTCCAACCCTCAGAACTTGTCCATTTTTGAGTACCAGAAGATAGCACCAATAAACCCTAAAAAAGAAGTAAAATATAGTATACCAAATTAAGATAATGGTTATTGTAGGGGAGAAAAAAAATGAAGCAGAAAGAGGTTAGAAAGTGCCTGGTAATGGGGCTATGTGACCAATTTAAAGTGACGTAAGCAGAACTCCGATTTGTTATGGAACTTCTGACATTATGAATATTGGCACTTAAAGACACAAATTTGATATTACTGGTTATGGAGTACAGTACTTTCTTATTTCCATTTTTTTGTTTTCTCATATTATACTATAAAAAGCATATTGTTAAATTAGTAAATTCTTTATTAGGTAAGCTAATGAGTGAGCATTGATCTCCCCTATTTTATTATAATTTATGTAAGATTTGGATACTAAGATTGTTTTAATATGACATGATTCACATTTGGTTTCTTCTAAAAATATTCTCATCCAATTTCACTTATTTTATATATACTTTATGAAGCCTTGTAAAAGGGCTTAATGAAGTAGAAGGGTGAAAATGTGAGGATGAAATGAAATATGAGTTGTGATGTTTATAAAACATAGGTTAAAAAAATCTAGCAGCTTCAAATACCTTTTTTAAAAACTTGGTAGTCTAATGGTGAAATAGAAGACATACTCAATTTGGGACAAAGTTTTTTTTTCATTTTTTTTTTTTTTTTTACTACACCAGCTATTTACAAAAAAAAAAAAAAAAAAAAAATTCTGTATTCAGTCTAGCATTATATTCAGCATGCATCAGGATGATCCCCCAGGAGAATTTTCCGAATTATTCATTCTTTGAATAATGGCTTGTATGTGGGTTTCAAAGAAATGCAGTAGGAGTGAGAAGAAAAACATTTTCATTTCTGAAGGAATGTTCAAAACTTCCCAGGGGATCCTGAGAAAAGACTTTGTTGAACTGAGGGACACCTGACAGCCACTTAAGTGGCTCAGTGCACTCACAGTTAAAACTATTTTCTCTCCTCCCCATATCCTGCTTTTATGCAGGAGGACAACTTGTTATTCAAATAATGAATAATCTCACTTATAGTACAGGGAATTCATTAATAGATAATGCAGAGAAAAAGCGACACAGTGACACAGTGTCATCCATAGAAAAAGCAAAGCTCTCCCTAATGGCATGATAAGGTTTCCTTCAGTCTGATCTGAATTGAGAGACTTCTGAACTTCTTCTCTGCTTAGAGACAATTTTGCTTTTCAACAGGAATCACTGAAGAAATGCAGAATTTTTAGGGGTTGGGAAGCAAATGTGTTTTGATCTGCATTAAATTCAGGACACTACTTTCCTGCTACTCACTTATCATGAGTCTGACAAGACTTTTCTTGGCCAAAGAAAAGTGTGTTCAAATCATTGGTAAACAAATGGCTTGTGCATGTAACCACAATGCACTGGAGTCCTCTTGTAAGCAAATTCCATTCCTTTATTTTCACTTATAGGCCTGTGAATGTTTTAAATGTGAATCTAGTGGCATGAGCATATAATGCACTATCATCCTATGCATAGATTTTGAATTTGGATAGAGTAAAGGCTGTGAATATATTCAAATTTTTCCCTTAAAAACAAAGATACTAATTTTAAAGTGTTTATAAATTTTACCAAGATTCTCTTGTATTTGTTTAATATAGTCACACAGGTAATGGATGTAATCTTAAATAAAACGTTTTTTTTAAATCATGGACATAGTTTTCTTCTCTGAGAGATTTTTGCTCTAAATGTACACCTAAGTATTCCTTGTGACAGATTCTGATCACTGTTAGCATTACACACTGGTTCGCTGATCACGTCTCCCTTATTAGCATCCAGACACTTAAATTCTCTCTACACTGTCAAGAAATCATAAATCCATTCAGTCATTTATTCATCGAGTTTAACAATGAATTTTCTACTCATTCAGTATCTGCCTTCAATGTGGAAAATTTAGCATAGATGATGCAGACATGAAAATATTATGGGGACTTTAAGAGAGGGTCTGTCATGATTCAGTTCATATTTTAAAGATTGTTCTGGCTATGTCATGAAGAAACAGAGAGGCTGCAAGGAAACCCGGGACCAGTATCCAGTATCTTGATGTACACTAAGTTGCACAGTATGGTGGCTGGATCAAGAAGAGAGGAAGGGGCAGTAAAGGGAAGTGGAGGGTAACAGTGAAACTGACAGAACTGGATGGGGGGTGGGGGTGGGTGGGTGGGTGTCTTTTTGTTGCTAATGAGGTCTCCAGAGGCAATTTAGTCCCTAAAAATAGTTGAACTGGAGAGGAAGCTTACTGTGGGAGATATGAATTTGATTTC
>JAJEJO010052274.1:117452-166476 GCA_020662805.1 Glaucomys volans
TTTTTTTTGCGTTTGTCAAAAGAAAGCATTAGTTAAAAAAAAAAACTATTACTGTGATTCAGAGGCTCAATGACAACAAGAATGCTCAGGATATACTTTTTATTTTATAATTAATTAAGATATATTTTGTACTGGGACTTATGAAAATGCAAAGGACATTTTAGAAAGAATGATTAAAATGACAATATTGTAGTCTTAAAGTCAAAAACAGAGAAACTAAAAGCATAAGAATCATATAAAAGAGATAATATCAAATGAGAAACCAAAAGATCAGTCAAAGGTGGAAGCCAGAAAAGTGTGGTTATCCTTCTTCCAAAGGAAATCCTTCATGGAAAGAGCATCTAGTATTACCTGATGATAACAACAGAAAGAAAAAAAAAATGTAAGTAAACAAATAAATAAATAATTTAGCATGCGTTGAAATAAACTAGGAGGTCTGAAAGAACAAAGTATTTCTCTTTATGAGCTGATACACAGCAGGGTTGGCAGCCTCTGAAGAAAGTGTTCCAGACAGATTAAACAGGACAGGGGATTTATAGATGGAGCCATGCTAAGGACAAGTAGCACTGATTCCAGGGGAAAAAACTGGCAGGCTTTAAGCATTCCGACATGCAAGTTTTCACCTAATTGGACAGCAGTTGGTTTGAACAAAAACTAAAGAACCTCTGCAGGGTCCCAAGAGAAAGGTAGACATTATTTTTTTTAACTTTGCTTGAACTTGGAGGGATTGCAATTTTCCATCTGGGATAAATGGGGTCTGGGAAGTTTTGTAAGATTTTATAAATTTAAGAAGATTTCTTAGGTGAGTTAAGGGAAATATAGACTTTTAACTGAAATACATTGATTATATCAACATTGATGACATCAGTGACTTTAACAGACAAAGCCACATTGAAGCATGTTTGTAAGTTAATTACAAAAAAGAAAGGTTTTGTAAGAATATAAAAGCTCTTTTGAGAAGGTGACTCTAAAGGACTAGAGATAAAGGAGGTGCAATTGTATGGGATAGACTGAGGAATGTGTGTGAATGTGAACTGCTTCAATTATTTACTTTATTATTCATTATTAAAAATATTAATTTCAATGTTTTTTATTTGATTGATAAATTAGAGCATGTGAAAATAAAAGCATACAGTGAAAAAGAAGAGAGGGAATAATCAACACTGTTAGGCTTAAGAGATGGGAAGGAATGAAATCAAAACGCAGGTAAAGCAACTAGACTTTGAGGGAATACCTTTTTCTAATTTTATCATGATAGAAGGACAGTAATACAAGAAAAATTATTCAGCAGTTCATTTTTAAGGAGACTATGAAATTGTCATTTGATGACTTTTGTCTGTGATGAAAACAATACTCTTCTGCCAAACATGAGGGAAAATAAAAGAGATAAGATATATCAGAAGGTTGAAAATATTTTCACATTGTTACTCAGGAGAGCAGAAGGAAAAACTACTGAGAGAAACAAAGTAAAATTAATGGTAAATAATGAAAGACCAATAAATAGTAATTACCACTCACTAATGGGACCAAAATATTTATGGAAGAAAGTGTAATTTTCCCCAATTTTAAGGGCTGTATAATTCAGTTATTGATAACCTGCGTGGCTGAACTCATTACGTTCACAGCTTTGTTAAGAAAGTAAATATTTTGTTTTTTGAAGAAAAAGGGAGGTATATCTTTTATCCTCCCCCCAAAATTTCCCTTTTATAATTTCAGTGGTGTGGATCTTGGGAGGGTGAGAAGTATAAGTAACAATGTCAGAATGAATAAAAGTGAAATACAGAAAAGAGAAATGATCTAAAAAAAATGGAGATTTGTGAAAAAAGTTAAAATTATAAATAAATGTTATTGGGAAAATACAAGATAAAAAGGAACAATATCTTGAGTTCTCATTTTAAATAAATGCACCTGACACAATTTTAAATATAATTTATTTTAAGTCAAGATCAAGAATTGGCAAAATAGAGCTCATGGACTAAATCTGGAATATTTATTTGTAAATGCCATCCATTTCCATATTGTCTATGGTAACTTTTGTGCTATGTTAAAACAAATATTTAATATTTGAAAATATAAACCGTTTGCTGATACTTATCAATGTTTAGAAAGTGAGGATGATACATTTAGTTATTTTAGATGTATAATTGATTCTTCAGATATACTCTTAAAAATTCTTTCACTGAGCAAATAGTTTTGAGTCCAAATAAAGTACCAAGTACTTTTTTAGACAGTAAATAGTTAACAGTCAAGACAAGTACAGCCTCTGTATTTAACAAATTTACATTGTAGTCGTGAATAAATGCTAAACAGAAAATTCAAAGTTGGTGAGATAGGAAAATGGCTGGCTAGTCACATTAGATTGCATTTTAGAGAAACCCCCCCAGAATAAGAAATGAAATTTAAGAGAGCTCAATATGCTTGGGTGGTGGTTTAGGCAGGGCAACCAGCTAGAGCAAAGGTCTTAGAGCTAAAACAAATTTGGCAGATTCAGGAAACTGAAAGTAGGTCTGTTGCAGGGAATTACCAGACAAGTGGGAGAGTAGCTTTAGAAGAGTTTAGTCAAATAGATTAAAGTCAACTCTTGGAGCAATTTGTAAATCAGGATAGCAGACTGAGTTTTGTTTCAATTAAAATGGAAGGTCCCTGAATTATTTAAATTGAGTAAGTGAAGTGGTCTGATTTTGTTTGAAATAATTCACACTGACTGCTATGTAGAGTTGTAAGGGGTTAGGTAGACCATAGATTAGAAGGGAGACAAGCCAGAAAGCTACTGAAATTTCCAGTAGTAAAAATTGAATGTTGTGTGGCTTAGGTGTACTGTAGTAGAGATGGAGAAATTTGAACTGATTCTAGGTTTTCTGTTGTTTTAAGAATAAAAGGGACAGATTTTGATGATAGAGTAATATAGGCATGACAACTATAAAATAACTTTGTGGTTTCAAAATCATCAATTTAGTAAATGAAATGAGAGTACAAAATAGTTCTCTTAATAATATTAAATCAGAGAAACCTATTTTATATCATAATAGGGAAGTCACATTTATGTATATATTTGGCACCAGGGATTGAATTCAGGGGCACAAGAACACTGAGCCACATGCCCAGCCCTTTTTATATTTTATTTAGAGACAGTGTCTCACTGAGTTGCTTAGCACCTCACATTTTCTGAGACTGGCTTTGAACTTTCCATCCTCCTACCTTAGCCTCCCAAGCCCCTGGGATTATAGGTGTGTGCCACCGCACTCCGCCTGTGAAGTCACATATTTCATTAGATATTTATCTGTAGTTCTAAAGGGATCGGGGTTAGAGGAATAGATTTTAATAGCTGTAATGGATATGTGGAAATAGGTGAGATAATCTTGAATTTATACTGAGAGAGAGATTAAAGGCTCAGAATGACAGATAACACATTTAAGGATCAAGAAAGAGGATCGACTACAAAAATGAGAGTTGAAAGAAAGGAAAATGGCAGATGAAATGGTGAATGGGATGAGAAGGAAGCTAAGAGAATAAATATTTTTAGAAAGAAAGATTAAAAATTCAGATAGAATTAACCATTTGAATTTAGAAATGTAGAATTCTTTGTTTTTCAGGTAGTTAAAAGAATGGAAATGCAATTAGGTTGAGGAAAGGATGTGAAATAAGAAAGTGGATATAGTTTTCATAGTCAACTTTTCCAAGATCTTTTTTAAAATACTGGGGGACAAAGATAGAGGTACAAAGGAATATGGTAGAATGCAGAGCGGGATATAGTGGATACAGTAAGAAAAGATATTGCTAACAGGAAGTGTAAAGTAAGTTGTATGCACATGGGAATAACACAATAGAGAGGTGCGAAAATACTGTTAATGGGGGTAATTGAGGGAGGATAAATATTAAAAGAAGAAGGAGGCTGTGGTCTATAGCAGTAAGGAAGACCTCATCTAAAATTATAACTAGAGTTGTTTTCACACTGTAAAGGAAAGAAAAAGACCACCCCGAGGATGTTCTGTAGCTAGATGTACTTTTGGTAAGCATATGAAGGCACCTCTGTCTAATTTACTTCTGTGTTCACAGGAGTACATAAGATTGCGCCATCCTTTGAGATTAGGAGGTGGGATTGACATGAAATCATTTTCTGGCATTTCGGATTATTCCTGCCAATTTAATAATTATTATTATTAGTAGTAATAGTAGTATCAAGGATTAAGCCAGGGTTATTTAACCACTGAACCACATCTCCAGTCCTTTTTATTTTTTGTTTTGAGATGGTCTTGCTAAGTTTCTGAGGCTATCTTTGAATTTTCAATCCTCTTGCCTCAGCCTCCCAAGCCTCTGGGATTACAGGTGTGTGCCACTGCAACTAGCTAATTCCTGCCAGTTCCAAGCTCTTTCCTCTATTGCAGGTGTTTTAACACCAACACATACATTTCCCAGTGTCTTTACTATCACAGTGTCAGTATATTTTCTGGTGAGAGGCCTCCAGTGCAGGCAGCAGCAGAGAAGTGTCAGGGACCTAAGGGGACAAAATCAGTTACCACTCAGTTAATACCATCAGGGATTAATTCACTGATTAGGTTGAAACTATAACCCAATCATTTCTCCTCCAAACCTTCTTGCATTGTCTCACATGTGAGTTTTTGGGGGACACCTCACATCCAAACCATACACAACACCAAAGAATCACACAGATAAGGAAGAGCACTCTTCTAATTTTCTAGGGCAGCAATAACAAAATACCACATATTAAGTAGTTTAAACAACAAAAAATTTTCTTTCTCACAATTCTGGAGGCTGGATGTCCAAGATCAAGGTGCTGGCAGAGTCGGCTTTCCTCTGACACCTCTCTTTGGCTTGCAGATGGCCACCCTCCTCACAAGGTCTTTCTTCTGTGCACACATCCCTGGAGTCTCTTTTGTGAATTTCCTTGTCTTTAAGGAATTCACTCATCTTGGATTCAGCTCACTCTAATGTCTTTATTTTAACCGAATCACCTTTGTAAAGGCTCCAACTCCAAATACAGTCACATTTGGAAATACTGTGGATCAGGAATTCAACATATAAATTGTAGAGGGACACAATTCAAGACATCACATGTACTTAGGTTAACAACAAAATATGAAGCTAGAGAATCACACAAATAAAAGAGAAAAAGAGAAATGCTGGGATGAATGGTTTAAACTGGCAAGTGGAGACAGAACAGTGATTAAGTACACTTAAGACATAAATTGACATCATTTGAGTTTTTATAATTTCTTCGGTATAATGCATGAAGAGACATAGACAGCCAGAAATTCTGTGGATTCTCTTATAAGCTTTAAATGTTCTGAATGTTTTCTGAAGAGATAACCATTTGTGAATGTTATTAATGCCTGCATCTTCCTGAAATATCAATGCTCATTCCTGACCCTAATTCCTCTCTCCATATTGGTCAATAATATTTAAAGTTTATCTGATTTTTAAAACATTAAGCTTTTGATACATTTTGTATTTTATACTTCAAATGTACTTCTTGTTTCCCTCCACCTGACACACTTCAGATATTCTTTATCTCTTTGATAATTGTTTCTATTTTTCTTAAAATTAGATCACTGATAGTTTCATCCTCAAACCTCATTCCTTTTATATTTTTTCACTAGTATCATCTCAACTACTTCCAAGATTTCAAGCTTTTTTCTTTTCAGACCCACAAAATGGGTGATTTCTCCTTAGTCAATCTCCAGTTCATTGCCCCAAAGGTACTTAGAACTCACTATGTTCAAAGTTGAAATAATTTTGTTACTACCTACCTTTATCTGTGTTATTTCTGATTGAAGTGCCTATCATATACCTAATGTCTCAAGCAGGGGGAGCCATTGGGAACCCTCATCTAATGGTTTTCCACTCTGCTGCTATTGGAATACTATTGGAACTACCAATTATGGTCTGTAAAGGCATATCCATCACCTTTATCTTCAGCTCAGACATTACCTCCTGTAAGGGTTCTTCACTTTCATTATGTTCATGAAAACTGGACCTTTGCTTTTCTTTAAAAAAGTATACTACCCTCTTTATAATCTCAGCATATCCAATCTTGCTCTGACCACTACTTAGAATTCTATTGTGCAACATTTTCAAGTGACTTATTCATTCTCAACATTCAGGTCTCAGCTCAAATGCCTCTCTTATTAAAGTTTCTGCTCAAATGTCATCTCAAAAAATTCTTTCTTAACTATAATATTCAAATTAGGTTCTCCAATATCATAACATTTGTCACTCTGTCCTATTGCCTGCTTTATTTTCTTAGTAGCACTTATGACTTTTAAATATAATGGCACTTGTTCTATCTTGCTCATTAAAATCTAATTGTGCAACTCAATTTTCACATGCCTAAAACAGTTCTCCATCACCTACAGAATGATATCTGACATTTTACCATAGAATATAAACCCCTTATAATTTAGCCTAACCTACCTTTCAGGCTGGCTTCATTTTAAGTTAATTACTATCCTTCCATATCTCAAACTCTTTCACTCTGCATTGTAATTATTAAGAATCAAGATACCTGCTGGATTCATAACAAAATAATTCTATTCATTTGATGCAACTTCAGTGTTCTTTTCCCTACAATGGGGAGGAGAAAAGTGGAGTATGAAAGAAATAAACTTCTATATTTCCTGAAGAATTTGATAATACATGTAAAGTCTTTTTATGCAGGGATTGTCACACAATATCCACTCAACAAAAGCTACTTCTGATGATTGTGAGTGCTCCATTCCTGTGTAATACCAACAGAGATAAAATTCAAACAACTAATATGGAGCTTATAACTTTCAATTGCTTATCTTCTCTAAAAGAGCAATTTCATCACTGTTTGAACCCTTCGTTAAAGTTTTCTCAGGGTTAGGATTTGGGTCAAAAAGGTGTCAAAGGCATAAGTTGAAAATGTGACAAATGAGATGTGTACATTAAATATAACAACATTTCAAACCAAAGTGCCTTCAAATTTAAAGTATGTTTATTTGCCTTTTTCTGCCATTATGAAGATATTTCAATGTACAATCTCAAACAAGTGAAAATATATGTGTACAATAACATTGCAGTATGATTTTTTCTTACAATTTATTATATAGTATGTCACTAACACCTACACAAAGTAAAGATCTGACTAAAAATTTTTAAGTTTTGGCTTCATAAGATAAACAAAATATTTGCTGTGCTTATAATTTCTATACTTAAGAAGAAGGACATTAAATTATAGTCATTAGCTTACACTATATAAACTCAAAAGGAGTGTCAGAATGGTTGGCACATAATACTTTGCATGACTCAATACATTAAAAAAAAATACCACAATAATTGTACTTGAGTTTATAGTGATATTTGTTCTTTATTCAGTGAATGAATGAGAATCATATATGTGTTTTGGTTTTTTTTTCTGTTTTATAAAGGCTGGAACTAGTCGTATGACAATTATCAATTACAACTATACCATTGGATTGCTTCATAACCAAGTATTAAATAGTTTGTTAAAAAACTATGTAAGCTGGTGGCCTACTAATTCCTACATCAGTATCTTGTTGGATACATAGTGAAAAAATATTAAAGCAGGGTTTGTTTTAAAAAATAGTAATACATGAAAAGTCCCTTATATAGTAGTCTAGAAAACATCTGGAATATTCCTATCCTTTTCTGTAATTCAAAAGACCAAAAACTTTGAATCCTACTCCTAGAGAAAATTAAGACATCATCTAGCTCAATATTTTACCAAATTGCAGAACATTACCACAAAATTCTGGAAGGTTCTCATTCATTCCTTGAAATCTTCAGTTGTAGGTAGCTTGGTATTTCATTTAGAATCGTACTGGATTTTTTTAATACTTTGATAAATAAACATCTTTTTTTAAGCATTTTTATGTGCTCTTTATACTTACGTCCAGTGTGATACATGATCTTTCTCTCTTTCCACGGAATAGTATTTTTGGATTTTTTGCTTTGATCATGATCTCATGTTTTACTCTCTTTCTTTAATCCCCCTTCTGCTAGCTTCCTTCCCCTTCTCTCCCTGTCACACTCTCTAACCTCTTTTCATTCAATATAAGTGCCTCTAGATATGGTACCAATTTATCTTATGCCTCTGTTTTCTTCTTTTCTTTTCCAGTTGCTCACCCACACACTTAAAGACCTTCCAGCAGTCTCAAAAACTGTGTGTGGGTCGGGTGAGGGGGTTATATTGAGGACAGAACTCAGGGATGCTCTACCCCTGAGCTACATACCCAGTCCTTTTTATTTTGCCTTTTGAAACAGGGTCTCACTAAGCTGGCCTCAGTCTTGTGATCCTCCTGACTCAGCCTCCCAAGATATAAGTGTGTGCCATTACACTCTGCTCCCAGTTGAGTTCAATCTTTCTCCCCTATTGTAATCGTCTTCAACACAGACTTCTTGACTTAAATATTGTTTGATGCAACTTTTGACAGCTCACAAATAAAATAATATTCTCTAAATAGAAATATAAAAGTTCAAATTTGAGTTTAACCAATAATGAAGGGACTAATATCTTCGAAGATTCATCATGGGGATTTCAAGAGTCCAAATGGAGATAAAATGAAATGATAGGTAGCAAAACTAGGTGCTGAGTGAGGTCTTCATTATCCATGAAGTGTGTTTCCTTCTCCCACCCGACTCTGGTCAGCACATGGCAATTAACCTCAGCCTCCTGGGGTTAGTTTCTGTATTTGCTAAAATTAAACATATAGTTTTCTGCAAGTTAAATAAAGTAAACATTTATGTGCTTTGCACAAGGTGATATACTTATGGAATGGAGGGACATTATTGAAGTTACAAAATGTTCCAGGCTCTTTAAGTCTGAAGAAAAATTATTTAGCTGTTAACATCTCAACCACTTAGGTGAGGTTTCTCTTTAGAATTCAGAATGCTGAGCAAAACAGAACCGTGCAAAACCTTGGAAAAGGATTAGGGAGGGAAATTTTGAAGAATGGCAAAAGGAGGGTTACAAAAGGAACCTTGCCAAGGACAACTTCCTACAGTTGCTGCTTTGTTACAGCACCTGGACAGTTTTGATTTTCTTAGGGCAAATTTGCCATTCAAATAGAAAACTTCAATTGGGAAAAAAATAAATCTATACCCACCCCCACACACAAGACATAAAATTTCACAAGTATTCTGTTTTGTAACTACATTCAAAATTACATTACAGATATTAGGAGATAGAGTTATTCTTTTCATCATGAAAATAATTGTACAACAACTGCCCATCCATCCATCCATCCATCCATCCATCCATCCATCCATCCATCTGTACTCAGACTCCTAATCATGTCTTATGACTTCCCTAAGGAAGACAGTTTGCCTTCCACTTATTCCTGCCTCCTTTCCACAGGAAATACTTTGTTCTAAGCTGAGGCAATGAGTTAGATATGTATACCAGGGACAGATAATTTTATTTTTATTTATAATTTTGGTTCTTGAATATTCAGCATTGTTCTTTTGACTCTGAACTCATAGTTTTCAAAAGAATTGACTTAACTATTTCTTAATACATATGTGTGTTATTTGCTGTTGGTAATGTATGTTTCTTCTCATTCTTTTCTCATCTTTATCCATATTTTACTCTGCCCAAAGCACACTGGTTTGCATGCATAATTGTATTTGTCAAATATTCTTTAATATTTTTAAGAAGCTGTGAATTTCTAAGTCTTTTCACTTTCCCCTAATTCTTGGATCAACTTATATAGCACATCTACTTAGTGAGCCCTCAGGAAGAATATAAACATAGCAAATACCATTAAGATCA
The DNA here is from genome assembly GCA_020662805.1 of Glaucomys volans. NCBI lineage: Eukaryota > Metazoa > Chordata > Mammalia > Rodentia > Sciuridae > Glaucomys > Glaucomys volans. The sequence continues at coordinate 127,225 of JAJEJO010052274.1, forward strand.
TGGGGCAGACCCACTGATATCCAAACATCTTACTTATGAAGATAAACTAGGGTTTATTGTAGTTTTCATGGAAACATCCACTGGAATTCTTTGACCTGGTTACTTCTGGGAGAGTATTCTTTCTCTTTTCTGTGATTATTTCTGTTAAAACATTGAAACATTAGCAATTGCCACTTATTTGTTTTAGTGCCTACCGTTTCTTCAGAAACAAAGTGAACCACCATATGAACAGCCCAAATAATTTGGTTTTGTTGCTTGTTTTAGTTTCTGTCACTTTCAACCATAGAAACTTAGGGCAAATCCATCCATAATGACCAAAAAAAATGCTATTATGAAAAGGTTGAAGATGCATAAGAGACATCAAGAAAAATACAGGGAGCAAGGTTTGGTGGCACACACCTGTAATCCCAGTGGCTTGGGAGGCTGAGGCAGGAGGATCACAATTTCAAAGCCAGCCTCAGAAACTTAGCAAGGCCTTAAGCAACTTAGTGAGACCCTATCTCTAACCCATCTCTAAATAAAACATAAATAACAGGTGCATTTATGTGTTTGTGTTGTTTGAATAAAAATAAATGTAAAGCAAGAGTGTTTTAAGAGCATTTTGCTTTTTAGAAACTTCCAAAAGAACTAATATTAGAATTTCAGAAAATTTTTTACTACACCTGAAGAAATAATCCAAAATTCATTTAACACATTCTTAGTTCAGTTTTCCTTTATTGGATAAACAATCTCAGCCTCTGATTTCAGTATTTTTCAGAATAAATGCTTAGTAAAAAAATTGATATTTTATGCACAAACATGGGAGTATGTCAACAGTAAACTCACTGTGCCCAAACAAGACAATATGGTATTTTTTTCAAAAAAACCTATCTAACTCTTGGTTTTATAAATAATAATAAAAAAGTAGTCAATAACGTGAACATACTATGCAGAGAGATCTGATCACATATAGAGAAGTTCACTTGAGTTGGCATGTTTTATAAGACATATCTTAGCAAACCTTCACTCTACACCTTCAGAATAATCAGAGCTCTTAAACAATGTTATGTGAGAAATCACCTGTGAGGAATCATTTTATCCTTTGCATTTTGTTATGAAATATCTTCAGGAGTTCCTTTAATGTGAAGTTTAGCCAATACCAGGGCTCCTGGCAATATATTTGTATTCCTAGTCACATCTACTTTTGTCAAGTATGTTCATGTGTTTTCCTTCATCAGGTTTTTTTGGCTGCAAATCAAAATTCAAACAGTGGCAATATCAGCATTTGAATGGTCATTCATTTCTTTGAAAGCTCCACTTACATTTAATTCAAGCTTCACGTTCAGCATTATGACTTCTTGTTTCATTCCAGAATTTTCATCTTTGTTGCTCAGTTTCCTGTGTTGATTATACATTTTTGAGTGCCACATAGGTTTATCACTAGGCTGAAAGGGGTAACGTGGGTGCATGCTTTGCTGCCTATGCATGTACTAAATAACAGATGCACAATGACTAATTGGCAAGAAGACTTTGAAAAAAGTGATGTGATATGTGGGACAAAGGACTAGTGGCAAAAATTGTGCTTTATGCAATACTTGCCATGAAAGTCATAGCTGAAATGTAAACATTGTTATGCAGTTATTATTATTTAGCTAAATCTTGGTTATTGAAATTCATTCATATCACAATTCTCATAGTATAGATTGCTTGCATTCCAAATAAGATTGCTTGAATTGGCAGATTTCAGTTGCTTTGTTAAAAAATATAAAGTGAGAACTAAAGATGCCCTGTTTGTAGTCAAAAATCATAGGTAAATGTTCCAGATGGTAAGTTTTTTAAAGATAGGTATAATTCATTCAGACAGGATAAGGTTTATAAAACTTAGAGATGTCTAAAAATTGAAGGTGCTACCTTTGAAACAAGTGAAAATTCTTATGATTGGAAATTCTTTATCAGAATCTATAGAACCATCTTTTGTTCAGGGGTGTTATATACTTAATTTGAAAATGAAGTATGATTTTCAACCAGCTGACCTTTGGGTTCTCAACTATAAGGTGCTCTCTCTCTCTCTCTCTTTGTGGAGTACATCAGCTAGAATCACACTACACAGTGGCAATTTGCAAGGGTATGGATAACAGCTGTTTTGAAAAAGTCTATTCAACAATGTTGTAGGAATGAGCATATTTTAACTATTTCTCTATGACATTTTTAATTCGTTTAATGGAATGCACAAAAATTCTCTTACCAAACCAAAACACTCCCAAATAGATGATATTTCATTAAATAAAATAACAAAGATAAGTTTTTCTTAGATTTTGAAAAAATTCAATAGTTGATTTATGCACTTACCATAGTATATCTGTAGTATATGCATATATGAACTTGTAAAGTTTAAAGAAAAATATCACTTAGCAAGAGACCTGGTAGTACTTTTGTGCCATATAATATGCACTTAATAATTATATAACATAGCAAAGATGTTCTGCTATCTACTGTGTATGTGACTCTTGCCATTTTTACAGTCATGAAAGTTCAGTAGTAATGTAATTGTTGATCTATAAAATATGATATAGTAGCTCTAATCTCATTTCTCTGCTAAAATATCAAATGAATACATTTTATATTGGAAAACATTTTATTTTAATTAAATTTTAATTGATACATTGAACAAAAAGTATATATATTTAGGGGTATGATATGATGTTTTAATACATGTGTATATTATATAATGTTTAAATTAGTTTAATATATATCCTCAAATATTTATTATTTCTTTATGGTGCAAATTATCAAAATCCTTTCCTCTACCTTTTTAAAATATATAGCACATTGTCATTAGCTACAGTCTATGTGCAATACCACACCAAAACTTTTTACTGCTGTTTAATTATAAGTTTCCATTGAACAACCTGTCCTTATTCCTCTTTCTTTCTTACTTTCTTCAGCTTATAGTAACCAACATTCTATTGTCAAATTTTGGAAGATCGAATCTTTTATATTTCACATAAAATATAAAATGTGATAATATATTTTTATATATATCATGTGGCACTTATCTTTCTGTGTCTGGACTATTTCACTTAATTATCTTTGGTTCTATCCATGTTATCACAAATGACAGGATTTCATTCATTTCTATAGTTTAATAATATTCTGTGATGCATGTGTACATTTTATTTATCCACTAATCAACAGATGAATACTTAGTTTGTTTCCATTTAATGGCTATCATAAGAAAATATTATTTTAAAGTTATGCTGGAAAAATTGTAGAATTATTTTTGTCAGTGAATTCAGTCTGTTTTATTTGAAAGTGATGTGAAAACTGATGAATTCATAGCAACATGTCATAACTTCTTGAGAGATGACATATTAAGGAGTAAAAATGAATGCCTAGAATTTTTTAAATCACAACTTCCAATTACCACTTAAGTTCTTTGTTGGGACTAATAAATATGCGTGTGTAAGATAATCACACAGATTTGTTTGTCTCAGCAGATAGAAATCACATAACTCCCATTCATAATTTGCATTTATAAATTGTACTATTTATTTTGCTATTTGCATAGATATTCCCATGCTTTTTGAACTAATTTTGAGTCACTGATCCAGTTTCTTTAATTGGGAATGTAAAGCAGCATTATAGAAAATTACCAAAAGAAACTTACCAAACATCCCTAATAATGTGCAAATGACATGAAACTTCATTAACTGAAATGAACTGCATCCTATTAATATTAACCTACAGTTCTTTTCATCTCATGCCCAAGCTTCAGTAATATTTTCAAGTACTAAGATGATATCAAGATCTGTAATTGTATTATATAATCTTTAATTGCAAAACTTAAAAATATCTGTGAATAAAATTGTTTTGATACATTTTTTTCTGAAATAGCAAGCTTCCTGGTGACTATCTGATAGACCAATAGGAAACCATTGATCTTTTTCTTTTCTTTTCTTTTCTTTTCATTTTTTTGTTTTTTTTTTTTGGTTTTGTTTTTTTTTTGTTCTAACTAAAGACTTTCAATTTAGTGGACAGTCCCAAAACTTCTCTGGTCCTTCCACAGGAGGTCCAGCATGGTCCAGGATTGGCAAAAAGTACATGCTTTCTCTTCACAAATGTGAACAGAAATTGGATCCCACCCCCCAGGAAAACCCAAGTTTATATGTTTTTAACTGGTGGCAACATTGAGCTTAAGTTAATTGAGACAATTTGGGATTCAAGACCATATTGTTTGGGCTACTTGCATGATGTCATGAACTCCACGATTTCCTGAGTACTTTATCAAGTTACTGATGCCATTTAAAAAACAAAAAATCTTGTTGTAGAGGGGCACAATACTTTTATTTATTTTTATATGGTGCTGAGACTCAAACCCAGCACCCCTTATGCAATAGGCAAGCACTCTATGACTGAGCTACAAACCTAGCCTGATATCAATTTTTTAACAATGCCAATTCTTTTTATTTAATTGCAGTAAGGACACACATAAGGTTGCTCTTTGAAACATTTGTGAGAACAATACATTATTGTTGAGTACAGTACAGTGTTGTACAGCAAGTCTCAAACTTGCTGAAATTTTGACTAATTTTATTCTTATTTGTTAGTAATTCCCTCCTTGCCCTTTCCAAACTCACTGGTGACTACAGTTCTAGTCTTTGATATACAAAATGAACTAATTTTGATGGTCATAAGTGGAATCATGCAGCATTTGTCTTTCTGTGACTGGTCTATTTCACTTAGTATAACATCCTCCATGTTCACCCATATTGTTCCAGAGTGTAGTTTCCTTCCTTTTAATACTATTCTATTGCATATGTATACAACATTTTCTTTATCTATTCATTTTTTTTATTCATTGTACAAAATTGGGGTACAACTTTTGTTTCTCTGGTTGTACATGAAGTAGAGTCACACCATTTACCTAATCATGTATGTACATAGGGTTTGTCTCATTTCATTATCTTTCCTTCCCCCACCCACTGCCCACCCCTCATTTTCCTCTACACAATCCATCCTTCCTCCATTCATGCCTTCCCCCAACCTCCCATTATGTATCATTATCCACTTATCAGAGAAATCATTTGGCCTTTTTTTTTTTTGGCATTGGCTTATTTCACTTAGCATTGTATTTTCCAACTCCATCCATTTCCTGCAAATGCCATAATTTTATACTTCATTATGACTGAATAATATTCCATTGCAATTATATACCACTCTTTCTGTATCCATTCATCTATTGAAAGGCATCTAGGTTGGTTCCACAATCTAGTTATTCTAAATTAAACTGCTATAAATATTGATGTAGCTACATCACTGTAGTATGCATATTTTAAGTCCTTTGGGTATAGACCAAGCAGTGGGATAGCTAGGTCTTATGGTGATTCCATTCCAAGTATTCTAAGGAATCTCCACACTGCTTTTCTGAGTGGCTGCACCAATGTGCAACCCCACTAGCGACGTATGAGTGTACCTTTTCCCTCACATCCTCACCAACACCTATTTATGCTTGTATTCTTGATAATAGTCATTATAATTGGGATAAGATGAAATCTTAGGGTAATTTTGATCTACATTTCGCTTATTACTAGAGATGTTGAACATTTTTCAAGCATTCCATTGATTGCTCGTAGATCTTCTGTGAAGTTTGTGCTCATTTCTGTAGCCCATTTGTTGATGGGGTTATTTGTATTCTTGGTGTAAAGTTTTTTGAGATCTTTGTAGATTCTGGAGATTAGTACTTTATCTGAAGTATTTGTGGCAAAGTTTTTCTCCTACTCAATAGGCTCTCTCTTAACATTGCTGAAGAAAAAGCTGAGAAAAAGCTTTTCAGTTTTTATCTATCCCAATTATTGATTCTTGCTTTCATTTCTTGTGCTTTGGAAGTCATGTTAAGGAAGTCTGGTCTTGAGCTAACATGATGAAGATTTGGACCTATGTTTTCTTCTATTAGGTGCAGGGGCTCTGGTCTAATTCTGAGGTCCTTGATCCATTTTAAGTACACATTTTTGCAGGATGAGAAATAGGAGTTTAGTTTCATTTTGCTGCATATGGATTTCAGTTTTCCCAGCACTATTTGTTGTAAAGGCTATCTTTTCTCCATTTTATGTCTTAGGCACCTTTGTCTAGTATGAGAAAACTGGATTTATGTGGGTTTGACTCTGTGTCCTCTATTCTGTACCATTGATCTACCTGTCTATTTTGGTGCCAATACCATGCCACTTTTGTTACTATTGCTCTGTAGTATAGTTGAAGTTCTTGTATTGTGATGCCTCCTGCTTCACTCTTCCTGCTAAGGATTGCTGCAGGTATTCTAGATCTCTTATTCTTCCAAATGGATTTCATGATTGCTTTCTCTATTTCTATGAGGCATGTCATTGGGATTTTAATTGGAATTGCATTGAATTTGTATAGCACTTTTCGTAGTATGGCCATTTTGGCAATATCAATTCTGCCTGTTCAAGAACATGATAAATCTTTCCATCTTCTAAGGTTTTCTTTAATTTCTTTCTTTAGTTTTCCTAGTTTTCATTGTAGAGACCTTTCATCTCTTTTGTTAGATTGACTCCCAAGTTTGTTTGTTTTGAGACTATTGTAAATGGAGTAGTTTTCCTAATTTCTCTTTCAGAGGATTCATCAATTATGAATAAATATGCATTAGATTTATGAGTGTTGATTTTATATCCTGCTACTTACAGAATTCATTTTTGATTTCTTAAAGTTTTCTAGGGGAATTTTTTGGCTCCTCTAAATATAGAATCTTGTCATCAGCCAATAGTGATAGTTTGAGTTATTTTTTTCCTATTCATTTCCATTTAATTTCTTTGGTCTGTCTAAATGCTCTGGCTAGAGTTTCAAGGAAAATGTTGAGTAGAAGTGGTGAAAGGGGGCATCCTTGCCTTGTTCCAGTTTTTAGGGGGAATGATCTTGTCAGAAGGAAGCTGCTTCTGTCTTTATTGCATATAATACTGTCTTTAATATGCTTGCAGTTAAGCTAGCCATACATCTTCAAGGTCAAGCCTTGCATAAGCAGTTACTAGCGTATTTGGCAGGTTATAGGTCGGTAACAGAAAGTAATAAGCAATTCTGTGAATCCATGAGGTGACAGTCCCACAAGCCACAGAAGAGCTACCCAACCACAGAGAAAAATCCTGTTCACTGAGCACAAGAAAATGGCAATGAGACCCTAGTCCCCGAGTGGCCTGTTCAGCCTGTCTCTCTCCCAACAGAATGCCACATAGACCTCCTTCCAGGAGACAGGCCCCACACTTTTTCCTCATGGAATATTTTGTTTATAATTCTCTGTAGTGCAGTTTTTCTATTTGTAAATACTTTTAGCTTTTGTTTATCATGGAAGGATTTTATTTCATCATCTAATCTGAAGGTAAGTTCTGCTGGTTATATGATTCTTGGTTGCCCTTCATTTTCTTTCAGAACTTGAAATATGTTGCTCCAGGCCCTTCTAGCTTTTAGGCCCTTTTAGCTTTGAGAAATCTGCTGATATCTGAATTGGTTTCCCCCTCTATGTAATCTGATGCTTTTCTGTAGCAGCCTTTTACATTCTCTCTTTATTTTGTATGTTAGGTGTATTTTCATTATAATGTGTCTTGGTGTGGATCTTGGTGTAATTTTATGCATTTGGTGTCCTGTAGGCCTCTTGTATTTGACTTTCCATTTCATTCTTCAGATTTGGGAAATTTTCTGATATTATTTATTGCATAGATCATTCATTCCTTTGGTTTATATCTCTGTGCCTTCCTCAATCCCAATAATTCTGAAATTTCATCTTTTCATGATATCCCATAATTCTTGGAGGTTCTGTTCATGACTTCTTACTGTCTTCTCTGTTTGGTCAAATTTGCTTTCAAGATTAAATATTTTATCTTCATTGTCTGAGGTTTTGTCTTCCAAGTAATGTAGCCTGTTGGTTATGCTTTTTATTGAATTTTTAATTTGGTTTATTGTTTCCTTCACTTCACAGATTTCTGTTTGGTTTTTTCAGAATCACTGTTTATCAAAATGATCTTTTTCTTCCTTCATTTGCTCCTTGAACTGTTGATTGGTGTGATTATTCATTGCCTGAATTTGCTCTCTTATCTCATCCTTTGCTTCTTGGATCATTTTAATTATGTACACTCTGAACTCCCTTTCTGACATTTCTTCTGCCATGCTATCACTGGGTTCTATTAACATAGCATCTAGGTTTGCCTGGGACACTTTCCTCCTTGTTTTTTCATCTTGTTCATGTATCTTTCCCTCTAGCAGTGGGAATCTGAGGTATTACAGTTTCCCCCTATAGATTTATAGTGTCCCTGCAGGTTTCCAATACCTCACCTTGAAGTGAGAGATCAATATTAGCAGCACACAATACAAACAATATGCATCCTTAACTCAAATAATCCCTATTGAGATATTAACCATATTGTCTTAATAAATAGAGATGAGGTGTTCAAATATTATCTACAGCATAACCAATAGGTTTGCAATAAGGACCACAATTTCTAATGATGGACAAGGAGAATGGGGAGGAGTGTAGGATATAATGTTAATGAGATAAGAAGTGAGTCTATAGAGGTACTATGTTGTAGAAATAGTGAAAATGGAATTAAAAGACATTGGTTGTTAGCATGAGAAAAGGAAGAAAGAGTCTCCAATGAAACAGATAGATAAGAGGAAAATAGAGTGAGAAAAATATTAACAAAAGGAAAGAAAAGTAGGAATAATAGTAGGGATAATAGGAATAAGCATAATACTAATACTAATACTAATACTAATACTAATAAAACTTCTATAATAAAACTATGCAGTACTGTTCAAACTTCCTAGTCTTCAGTAGTCTGATGCCTAAGAGGAACTTGAAAAAGCAGTGTCCCAAGAAGACTGCTGCCCTGCTTGTGGTGGTGGCCTCCAGGTCAGAAATAATACATGCTAGCAAGCAGAGGTGACACCACATGTGGATAGATGGTCAGCTACAGAGCTAGACACCAGGCAGGGGCACAGATGCTGGAGATGGTGGTGCGAGCCTGGGTAGCTGGTCCAGGTCTCGGCAACCTGATATCATTTTTGATACTGCATAATCTAAGTTTCCTAATCTATCATTGCAGATTGACTATCCATATTAAAAGGATGCATGAGATTCCTTAGGCTGCATTTATATAAAAGATTTATTTTAGAAGATGTCGAGCAATGATTCCATTTCTAGCAACAAAATTGGAGCCACCAGGATAAATATAAAAGTGTGCATTGATACTGAATTTCCATATTCTTAAACTTTAAAAATTTTACAAGTGTCTTGTATGTTGCATGCATATAGTAGACATTCAAAATTTTATAATACAGAGGCAAAGTCATTTTTTAGATTTAGCAAAACTATACCAAAGTAAAGTTTCATTCAATAGTGTCGAGTGGTAAAAACATGTAAAGGCTGAATTCCCTGAAATTTAAAGATAAAATAAAAAGAGTAGTGTTTATATTAGAATATACATACTTAATATTTTTGACAAACTGTATTTGTACAACTTATTGTTTAATGCTGACTCCAATGATTATGAACAAAGTGCTCACAGGATGAGGAAGAAAGTACAAATCGTTAATACTAACCACTGTTAGATAGAAGAGTTACTAGTCAAATATTTTAAAAACTTGAATTTTATATTCATTTAAAGATATTGCAAGATATAAAACAGAATAATGATTCATTCTTATTTTATTTTTTAATTGATTGAGACTTTCAGAGATTAAGTGCCTTATTCCAAGTCATAGTTGCTGGAAGAACCCTAATGTTTGTCCTAGTTTTCTCCCACAAAAAGCATAAAGGTAGAGGATTGGAATCATCATGGATGCCTGGATGGTTTGTACAAAAAGGCATACTCAATGTTATAATGCTACTTGTATTCAGAAAAATGAAAATAAAAAAATTTCCCTAGCAGAATGTCAACATAATCTAATGCTGATTAAATACAAGCAGAATATGAATTTTGAATCAGCAATTTTCATGAATCAGGTTGAACTGTAAGAAAATACATTGGAATATGAGTTGAAAAAAATATTCAGATACATTAAAAGAAATTTTTAAGGAGTAATGGAAAATACTGTTGAACATAATGTTAAATTATTTAGAATAAGATTCACAAACCCCAAAGACCAAAAAACAAAAATGAATTTTATCATAATGTGTATAATGGAGAAAAATATATATCTTTGATTTCACAAAAATTATTCTTAAAAGTGACCAACATTTCTTATTTCAGTTATTAAAACTCATTAAATGAAATATTTTTAATCTGTGTATTTTCAAATTTTCAGAACACTTTTTTGAAACAGGCTTTAGTACTTAAAAATTTCAGGGAAGGACTGGTAGTGGAGCTAAACAGACATTATTACCTCATGTACATGTATGACTGCACATGACCAATGTGATTATGTAATACGTATAATCAGAAATATGAGAGATTACACTCTATCTATGTGTAATCTATCAAAATGTATAAATGCATTCTCCTGTCAAGTACAACTAATTAGAACAAATAAATTTCAAAAAGAAAAAAATTCAAACCAAGAACATAGGGAAGGACCCATAAACACCTATATTAAACACAAGTTATTCACCATTTTTTAAATTTTAATCACAAAAGAAATGAAAATCAATCTGTGTAATAAAGGATAATATTCATTTTTTTGGAAAATAACTACACATATATTGTGTGAACTGTGCTAGTGCAGCATTTCTTAATTATTTGGAAAATAACTACACATATATTGTGTGAATTGTGTTAGTGCAGCATTGTAATAAAGGATAATATTCATCTTTTTGGAAAATAACTACACATATATTGCATAAAGTGTGCTAGTGCAGCATTTCTTAATTATTTGTATTTCAAAAGATTTTTTCTCAGAAATTTTAAAAAATATCCTTTGCTCTTTACTCATCTTATGATATTTTAACATAGATGTACTATATATATTTGTGTACTCTAGTTATTTGGAGGATTGCAAACCCCCATTAAAAAGTAAATTTCTTTTCCTAAAAACCACTTCACCCATCCTTGCATTTGAGATGTCTGAGTTACAATGACCATTTCTAAAAACATATACATATAAAAATGTATGTGTTGATCATATAATCATTCTTCCAAAATTCCTAGTTGCGATCTAAGTTTGTATCACTTTATATGTTTAGGATTTGTTATACTATGGACATTTTTCCAAGTTTAGAATATGAGATGTATGCCTTATACCTAAAATATTACTGCTATTGATTGGATTACATCACGGTTCCTCTGGGAAGAGAAGAGTTCATAGAAAATGTATATATCAAAGCCAAGTTGCCATGATCAAAGAAATGAAAGTATTGTTTTTTTTCTTTTATCCAAGAGAAAACACGCACAATTAATGGAATTCTTTATTCATAAGCCCATTTGGTTTTCAACATATCCTTATTTCTGCATTTGAAATGTGCAAAGTTAAATGCAGATATGTATTAGCTCATCACTTTTTGATATTGATAATACTTTCTGTGATTATATATGCTAGGAGAGCCAATAAAAACTTCAAAAAATGTGTCTAAAATGAAGTAACATATAATTAAAACTTGTATGTTTCAAACACAGGCATAATTTTCTCTTACAGCTGTATCTTCCTCAGCTCACAGTAGGAAGCTTAAGATGTAATTTTTTGGTAATAGATAAAGATAAGGAAAGGCTGTAAATAATGAGTTGCTCTTGAAGGATTATTATTTCATTAATTCAAGAATAAATAATCTAAATCAGACATGATTTAAATATCTTCACACCTTGTGTTGAACTCATATATAATATTTACATCTGATATTTAAACAGGCAACGTGGACACAGACATACATGCACAACAAACACATAACAAAAGCACTATATAATAAAGACTGTATATATAAGAAAATGCATGAAATCTATTATTTTGATCTATATTACTGGGACTATATTTCTGGGAATTCACAAGTAACTTTGCTTACATTTCCCTCAATCCTCACAACCTGATAAAGTAGAATTATTAAAAATTATTTTTATTCATACAAAAGATACGTCCTAGGGAGCTTGATTTGGACATGTACTATGAAAAAATAAAGAATTGCTATTTTAGAAAAGTCTGATTGATTCAAAAGCCCAAGCAAATCACCTTTCACTACAACAAAAGTATGCCAATATAAATAAATCAGTAATGTTAAACTTGGTCTAATTGTATAATTGAGTACATGCTATTACAGAAACTACTTTAGTGTGTGTGTGTGTGTGTATATGTATATATATATATATGTCTTATACCATCACATTTTATGCCATAAATACACAAAATAACATTTATTTTACAAATAAGTTTTTTTTGGGAGGATATGAATATATGAGACTAGAGTGTGTGGGTTTCAAAAAGACAGTATATTAAATATTGCAAATTTTATTTTGATGGTCACTAGATTTATACTTTATAATTATAATTTACATTTTACTATCAAAGAATAAAATTTGTTTCTTGACTTTTTATTTTGATTCCTAGAATTTATCAGACATATATGCATACAAACATTTAGAGAAATTATTCACATGAAATCTGAAACACCATAACTCAAAATAATTTTATATATTTTATTCTCAGAAAATATTGTCAAAACCATGTGTGCTGGCACAGGCCTATAATCCCAGTGACCAGAGAGCCTGAGACAGGAGGATCATGAGTTCAAAGCAGCCTCAGCAAGGTAGCAAGACCCTGTTTCTAAATAAAGTATAAAAAGGGCTGGGATATGGCTTAGTGGTAAAGTGCCCCTGGATTCAATCCCTGGTACCCAGAAAAGAAAATATTATCAACAATTATATGTTTAAAAAATTAAATATGTGTGCTAAACTTAATGTGTGCTTTTTTATGGGGGATATAAATAACTCAAATAAAATTCTGTAGTCAAACTAAATATATGTAGGGACCAATTTATTCAGCTTAGGTGAAACTGCAAATCATTGTCAAATGATATTGTTTGAAAATAGGTTAGATTAGACTTGCCCTATGTCACCAAGCATTATCCATTTTCCTGCATTTCAACATTCCCTTACTCCCTGAATAAATTATTTTACTGTCTTTTTCTCTGATATATTAAAGTAAAATGTCTTCTCTGCAGACATCAGAACAGGAAATTTGAATGCTAAGGCTCTGCCAAGGTTTTATTCATAATAACATCATATTGTCTCTGATGTGCTTACAGTATTAACAACTTGCCATAAAACAAGTTATAGCTCACAGGCTAAAATCCATTCCCTGTGAAACATACCTGCTGATGACTCACTCTTAAATGATGTAATTTTCAGGGTTATTTGATTTCCCATATTGAACATTTTATATTGAATCCATTCTTAATCAGAGCATATACCATGTCATATCTATGAATTGTGACCAATAAGTGTTTGCATATTGGTTGCTCAGAACTAGAAACACATTTTCTCATGAAACAGTGGCTTGATTTTTGGACACTAGGAACACTAACTCCTATTTGAACCATAAAGAACCTCCAAGAAATTAATAAAATTACATTAATGCAAATTTTTCATTTATTTCTGGTCAGAATAATTAGGTAAAGGAGGTAAGAAGTACAAAAAAGAAAAAAGTGAAAAACTCAATTCTAAAATTTCCCATTTTTATCCTGTCCTTAAATCTGGTCTCTCATTTGTTATCTACATGAGTTTGAGAAAATAATACTCAAGTGTTCTGGTCTGAATTACAAATACAGAGTTTTATAAATAGTATTTCAATTGTTTCGAAGATTTTAAAAACATTTTGAGGTACTTCTCTAAGGTTACATATCTGCATTCTTTGCTCTAAATCAACACTGTATAAATGCATAGATTAATAAAACCAACTCAGTGGAAATATAAGAATTTTTTGGCTTTTGTGGAATTCATTATTGGGAATTTTTTCTAGTTGTCATGATATATGAATTATTACAGATATAGACCGCAAAAGAAAAGGAAGACCTTGTTCCCTCTCTTCATAGGAGTTTATAGTTCAGGGGTAATCATCCCAGGGAGCATGGTTTACTACTGACTTGTCACTGACAGTCATTGGAAATGGAGGATGGTGGCCCCAAAACAGGACTCTTCTATGTAAAATCCAAATAAAACTTTGTAGTTCTCCAAGCATTTTTAGAGCTCATGAATGGGAACTATCACTAATGCCATGTAGCTTTTATTTCTGCTCTATACATGATGAAATTCTCAATCACATCTGTCATTGTCATCACAGTTACCACCTACAAATCTAAAATTACTTGAAAATGGTGTTTGAAAAATGAGTCATAGAGTCATAGAGTGTATCTTGTAAGAAGTACATTTTATAATAATTGTGATGCTTGTTTCTCTTAGCTAAAAACACTTTGGATAATGGATTCACTTTATTTGTTGCTTCAGCATGGCTAACACACAAAAACCAAGTGTTATTGTTGCTTATCATTGTCTTTTTTTCCATATTGCTTCTCTGATTAATAGGTATCATAAGGATGATAACTAAAACTTAAAGGAGAGCAAACCCTTAACAAGGCAAATGGCCTATGACAATATCTGTAGACACTTCTTATTTTGACTACAGCATGCATCAGACACTTTAGAATGACATAAAGAGTACGTCCCAAGGTTATTTTTGTGATTCAAAGTGCTCCATTAAAATCATTCCTTTTGAAACTGAGTCTACCTTTGTAAATTTTTATTCACATGCTGAACTGAATACATTTCAAGCACTGTGTTTTCTCCAATTATCAGTGCAGTGCATCTTTCTATTAAGTCTTTTATTTTGTATTCAATCACCTTTTATGCTTTTTCTGGAAATTGGAGGTTGCAATATTTGTAGTTTATTATGCTAACAAATTATAGTTAACAATAAAGATTTTTTGGCAGGCTAGTAGTCATTTTAAGTTTTCCTTAAAAGCAATAAGATGAGAAGAGAAACTCAATCACCAGTAAGCATTTTCAGTTCTACGACGATAAATGTAATGATTGCATAAACAGAATCAGGTTTGGGCTATAAAAAAGGATGTGTTTTCATGTTGCTTTTGTCATTTTTTAAAGGTAACTTTCCTTTTCATATTCTTACTATCATTACTAAATTTTTACATAGGCTACATATTAAAAAAATGATGCTCTTTGATGAGGACAAGAGTGTTTGTAAATAATGTCAAAAAGATTAAAATGCAAATTCCCTTCTAACCAAGAAAACCTGAAGCAGAAATTTTTATGCTGATAACTCTATCTCCAAAAGAAAATGATCTCACAAAGAAGGTTTGGATTTTGCTTTGTGATATGTTCTCAGGCTTTTTATAAATTGATTTGCATATTGAAATAATGACTGACAATATTATAAATTATATTCACTTATATTCTTTCATAAAAATAATTAAATTATAAGATATAAAAATTAGAGGTATGACTTTTCAATATGTATAATTTTCTTAAAATTTAATAAAATGCAGAATTTATTCTTTGAATACACATATACATATTATAGAATTAAGACAAATTATATTTATATACTTAAACATAACAATAAATTACTTTTTCATATTGTGACATGAATGTTCCTGAAACATCATGCTAGATGTATGTGTGGGAATATATTCAAATTTATGTACCAACGTTAATTATTGGTATTATAAAATCATACAATACTGTTCCTCCAATTGTAAAATAACTAAAATCATCTATGAAATCTCAAGTCAAAAATATCTGAAAATGGCAAACATCACAATAGTACCATCATATCATAATTTGAACTTGATAATATTCATCAAAATCATCTAACATATTCACCAAACTGACCACTGATACTTTGGTATTCAAATTGAATTCCCCCACAAGGCACTAATATTTCTGTTATTTAAAAAGATTCAGCATTAAAACTATTGTCATTGACCCCTCTCTGCTCCATAGACTTTTTCAAATCATCATTCTATTAACACTTGAGTTTCTATTAGAGTTTCTTCAGTTACCCCAATTTGACTGCTTTACATTTTTTCTGCTTACGATCACCTTCAGTTATCTTTCACTCCCATGACCAGTCATAGTTATGTCTCCCCTCAAGATACTGTTTTCATTCTCTATTGAACCACCTTTCCCAAGAGATAAATCATTATCCACCATTGCCACTTGTTTTTCTCCTTTATGTGCCACAGAGCAGCCTGGTTTTGTCCACCACCTCACACCTGAGACTCTTCTCACCAAATTTACTAATAATCTAAAACTAAACTGAAGTTGTGCTTTTCAGATTTCATTCTTTTGAGTTTCTGAAGCATTTTAGCCTTTTGATTAAATTCTTTGAAGTCAAATAATTTGTACAAAACCCATTCATCTTCTACTTCTGAATAAATTTTGGTCTTTTCACCTTTTGGATTCTCATTTTCCTTTGATAAAATGAAGACTCAGGTAGTTGGTGATTAAATTAAATAATATAAAGAAAAATATTGTATGCTTTATGACACATATTACTCATTCCAGAAATGTTAACTGTCTTAATTTCCTAAAATGATCTTTACATTTTGACTTCATTTTTTTTTTTCATCTACTGAATCCAAGTATTTTCCCAGTCAATATGTCTGTCCAACCAACAGCACAGCTATTAATTCCTACCAAGAAACTGAGGTAGAGTTGTGGGAAGACATGGCCCAGGCAGACTTGAATAAGGGGCAACAAGCACGGGAAACAAGCATGGGCAACAAGCACAGGCTCCAGCCACGCAGAACCCACCACACGGACACAGGCTGAAGCCTCAATGAGCCAGGACCAAGGAAAGCCAGGACACACTGACCTTCCTCCCTGCAGAGGCCTGGCCTGGTCCAATAAGTGTCAAGAAAATGAAAGTGGAGGCAAACCCAAATGGAGATTGCAAGAAAGTTCAAATTCAAGTTTTCACCAATAGCATTGATATCTCCACTACCTGATTAGTGTACAACTAATGGACCAACAGTATTGGTACTTTTCCAATACATATTTAGCATAAATATGGACCAATAGAGTTGACCCAAGAGCTGTATAAATGTCTAGCCTAGTACATTCAAACTGCAATCTGATACCCAGGTCCTTCTTGTCCTGTAGGAGTTGTTTTTATTCTTCACATTTGAATAAATCCTATTCTTTTCACTTTTGCCTTCTGATGTCTGAGAATTTTATTCTCTGAATTTGTGAGACAAGAACCAGGAAAGAAAATGGTGGTGAGCTGCTGGGTTTGCTGCAGCATTGGAGGGCATTAGCCCACCTCTAAGAGCTACAATATGTCACTCAATGGTAGTGGAGAAGAATTGGGTTTTGCCAGGTACCACCCTTAGAGTTGATGCTTGTAGGAATACCCTGCCTTGATTAGCAGTTAAAACTAAAATATTTCTTGGCTGAAAAGGCCTGCAGCTTCTGGAGACTCCACCTAACAGCGGAAACAGAGAAACTCCATTTTCACTGTTTTTACAAATGTGGATGTATATCAGGCAAAGATCATTAGGAACAAACTTCATCAACAAAGTTAGACTTGCCAATTGTCATAGAAAGGTAAATTATATAATGAGAAACTGTGGGTGTCTTAATAGAAAAAACAATTTTTAATGAGTTATAGAAGAGTATTGAAATTGATGGTTCAGAATTTCTAAACTACAGAAGTCACTGTTCTTACCTGCGGTAATAAACGGAACAACCCACATGAGAGCAAATAAAGGTATTTATTTGGTGTTTGTTTTGTCAAGAGAATCAGCCCTGATCACTCAAGTTTGGAAGCATCTCAGCAAAGACAGGAGAATGGAACAATTTTCCTTATACTTAAAAGAAAAAAAGAAATGAGAGAAGGTAGAAGCTTCTCTGATTGGTGGTTTTTGCAGGGGAAAACTTGAGGTAAAGGACAAGAAGTGGAGCAATATCTGATTGATTTGGGGAAATACATTTGCGTTGCTCTGTTTGGACCTGAGTAGGAAATAGGGATGGCAGTTAGGAATGGTGGTCACTAACTGGACCCTCACTGCTTGGAGCTCATTCCTACAATAGTTGTGCTTGACTTCTTGCTCTGGTTCCTGCAGAAGTTGTGAGTTGGCATTGTTATCATTTCAGACCTGACAATTGTCAGGTTTTTATTCACTGCATCAGAATACACAATTTTGTGCAGAATAAACTTTAAAGCAGTTTGTTATTATCTTGAAGCATATGGCTCTGAATGCACTAATTTTTTAAAAAAAATTCAATTTAGATATTTTGTGAGGAATATTACAGTTTTGATTTGGTTTGCTCTATGTGTTTTGAAAGGTGATGTGTCCTGCACAGGTTGTGGTTGATTTTTTTAATTCTCAGTTCTCACCTGACAGCTTAGCAGTCAGCAGGTCCAGTTTTCACTTATCACAAAGCACAAATAAGATATTTCCATCTGGATGTCTAAAAGGCATCTCAAAACAAATGGCTAAACCCTTTTCACCTATATAGAGAGAACATTTTATACTTGTATTGACTCTCCAAATACTGATTGAACTCTTCTCGATTTTCATTTGTATGGACTTATTCTAGCTTTTAACTTTCTCTCGAGCAGGCAAGTTATTGCAATATACTGCTAACTAGGGTATCTGATTCCAATCTTTCTCCACTTCAACCCATTTATTCTACCAACGATGTATTTCTAAAGCATAACATTTGTATTAAAACATAAAGTGAATTCCTTCTGTAATATACTATAAAGTCCATATGTGATAACAGATATTTTGCGTAGTTGTCCAGCCCACTTTCTATAACCTCCAAATCCCTCTACCATATCCAAGGATCTGAGAATTTGAACATATTTTGAGTCTCACAACTGATTTTATAACATTGTTTATATGATTCTTTTTCTCCTTTTCCCCATTTGTTAATTTCATATTTATCTGAAACATGGTTTCATATTTAATAAAATCCCTCTTTTAAGTTTTCTTAAAATTAATTGTTTTTCTACTGTGTCCCTATAGCACTTTATCTTACTATTCCTGTAGTATATTTAGTCATATAAAAATCTAGGACTATGCTGTGTTAGATGCTTCATATCACACTCTCATTATTTTATTATCCCTATTGTACAGATATGAAGACTTATAGAGATAAAAGCTAGTTATTGAGCTTTAGTGTTTAGTTTTGTCCCTTATTGATTATCTTCAAAGACCCTTGAATCTACTAGTGTATTATAGTTGCTTTCTTTTGCAACAAAATAAGAGACTTAAGTTTGCTTCTTTTTTCTCACCCTTATATCAGCTTCCCTCAGAACAGGAGTCATTTATAATTCCTTTAAAAATTTTTCCTTATACCAATTATTTCTCAAACCAATGAACACTACAAACTTCTAAACTGCTAATAATATTTCAGAAATAAGAAATAAAAGATGTACCTCAAAAATTTTTGTTCATTTAATTTAAAATTTTCCATCTTGTCTTTCATATTCACAGTATACAAAAGAGATCTATACCTGTTGGCAAATGCTATGATTCTATATATCAAGAAACCTAAAGAATCAAGTAAAATTATATTAAAACTGATGAATGAATACACTAAGGTCTCAGGATACAAAATCAGCCTACAAAAATCAGTAGCCTGTTTATAAACCAATGAGATTGCTTAGAAATAAATCCAAAAAGAATTACATTAGCAGTAGCTACAAAATAATTTAAATATCTTGAAATAAATTTAACCAAGAAAATCAAAGAACTATTGATGTGGAATAACAACCTGACTTTAAAAAAATGAGAAAAGAGTTTATTGTGATCCAAATATTAGTGGCCACACCTGGAAACACAGATTCAAATTACCCCAAATGACATGTATAACTATGAAAGAGGTTACAGGAACTTTGATAGCCACAGAACAAAGAAGGACATAAATTAATACATTTAGCAAAGACATTGGTGGGGGTATTAGGTAGGTGGGTCATGGCAAGCGCAGGAATTTTTTCTTAGATTTCCAATTTTATGTTATAGCATTATTAGTTTTAGGATTGGTGGAGCCAGAGATCTGATAAGCTCGAAAATACACTGCAAGAGTTTTTTCCTAATAAGATTGTTAATACAGGTGTGGACTCTTCGGAGAACTTCTTCTTCACGGAACTCTACAGTAAAAATTACACCATTAAAGAAACTGAAAAGGACACACACACACACACACACACACACACACACACACGGTGGCGGGGGGAATGTTTCACGTTCATGAACTAGAAGAATTAATATTGTTTAAATATCCTTACTTCTCAAAGCATACAGATTCAATTCAATCCCATTAAAATCTCAGTGATATTCTTGACTAGAAAAAATCCATCAAAAATTTTTATAGGAAAACTCAAAAGAACCTGATTAGCTAAAGCTACCTTGAGCAAAAAGAACAAAGCACCAGGTATCACAGTACCCAAATTCACAATGTGCTACAAAAATCAAGACATCTTGGTATTGGCATAAAAACAGATACACAACAAATAATACAGAATTATGTGGACAGAAATAAATCCATACATCTTTAGCCAACTTATTTTTTTATAACAAAAGTGCTTGGAACATGTATTGGAGAAATAACTGTTTTTTTCAATAAATGGTGTTGATAAATTTGGGTACAAACATGAATAATAATAAAACTAGATCCCTTTCTGTCACTAGTTAAAAAAAATCAACTAAAAAATGGATTAAAGACTTAAATGCAAGACCTAAGACGTTGAAACTTCCGGGGAAAAAAAGGAAGTACAAATTCTTCAAGACAATGGGATGCACTTTTTGGACCAGACTCCAAAAAAACAGGAAACAAAACCATAAAAAGGAAAAATAGGATTTCATCAAACTAAACAACTTTTCCACAGCAAAGGAAGCAATCATCAGAGTGAAGAGAACACTTACAGAGAAGGAGAAAATATTATGGTCAATCTTCACATCTGAAATGCAGTTAATATCCAGAATATATGAGGGTTGAAAAATTCAATAGCATATAAACAAACCAATTAAAAATAAGCAATGGAATTTAATACACATTTTTCAAAAGAAGACATATAAAAGACTCACAGGTATATGAAAGAATGCTTAATGTCACTACTCATCAGGAAAATGGACGCGCAAACCACAATGAAGTATCACCTGACTATATCAGGAATGGCTGTTTTCAAAAATAGAGAAGTAGACAAATGCTAGCAATAATGTACAGAAGAGCAAACCCTGCACACTACTGATGGGAATGTAAATTAGGACAACCATATGGAAAAGAGTATGTAGGTTCCTCAAAAAATCAAAAACAGAGCTATCATATGATCCAACAATTTAACTACTGGCTATATTCCAAAGGAAATGAAATGAACACGTTGAAAAGATATCTGCACTTCCAAGTTCATTGCAGCACTATTCACAATGGTCAAGAAATAGAATCAACCAACTGCTCAATGGATAAAGAAAATGTGGTGCATATTTACCATGGGATACTATTCTGTCATAAAAATGAAATCCTGTGATTTTCAAAAACATGTGTGGAACTCAAGAACATTATGTTAAATGAAGTAAGCTAGACACTGAAATACAAGCACTGCATGATCTCACTTTTATGTGGAATCTGTATATGTCTAATAGAAGCTGAGAGTTGAATGGTGATTACCACTTAGGAGAGTATGAATGAGGGAAAAAGGTGCAATTAAATTGGTGTAAGAAATTCTTGTATTATTTTCCATTAGTGTTGACTACAGATGACAATTATATACTGTACATTTCAAAAAGCTATAAGAAATAATTTTTCATATGAATAAATAATAGATGATGGAGGATATTGATGTTTACCCCTGATTTAATCATCACATAAGACATAGCTCTATGAAAGCATTAAATGGTACCCCTTTATTGTGTACAATTTTGCCTATCATGTAAAAAAATAAGATATCAATGAGCATATTGATTATTTGAAAAATTTAAATGGTGAATCAAATTGTTAAATTCATTTTTTTCAACTTTTCTATTTAATTAAAAAAATCATTTGCTTTAGAAGATGTTTGGAGATATAATACAATGATTCATCAGTAATTGTTTTAACTGACACCAAAAAGCTTTAAGTAGAGCATATGTAAGGGAAAATTAATGTTTTGTGCAAATAGAAGCTAAAATTATATAGCTGAAAAAAATACATAGAAGACTTTGTAATTATCTCCTTGAGTCACAATTCCTTTTTGAACATGTTTTCAAGAAGAAAAAAAATCCAGATTTAGTAAAGAGAGACTTTAATTGAAAGGATTGTTACATGAATGAGAAAGAAAATAGAGGGAGGGAAACTCTTTTCCAACATCACACAGTTTCTATAAAATTCAACATTACCACAATTATTTTATATTACAGTTTATACTATATCATATATTCATTCCAAACTTCCCGTATGGGGAACAATACTAAGAGGCCAGACTCTAACATGATCCCAGCTCTCCCACACACTATAGAATTTGTCGAACAAGTTACATGTCATTAGTCCACAGGCCGAGAAACTTTAGGGAAGTAGTATAATAGAGTATTCACAGAGAAGTTTCATGAAAAATCCTAAAATTGTTTCCTTTGTGTCCTTCCTGTTTACTTTCCGGTATCCCACTTTGCTTGTTACAGCTGCCACATCGATATACTTTTGTATGTTTATTTAAAAAATTATAGTCTGATACTTTAGAAATCATTAATACTCCAAGAAGAAAGCTAAGGAGTTGCATCAAAACAGAAAAAAATGAAAATTACTCATGATTATATCACTGATGAATAGCCATTGGTAACATGTCTGGATCACATGAGCACATATATATATATATACTTTAAATGATGCTGTACCTAAATTTTTGTATCTTGCTCTTTTGTATTTCACATTTTATCATGTAAATGATCAAAATATTATAAAACATTTAAATTTTTCATATAATAACTCATGTGATATGTAGTTATATTTAAGTAATTATGACACAGAATATTTAATTTTTATATTTGAATTTTCTAATCAATTAAATAATGCTGAATCAAACTCACAGTGCACAATATTTGACTCTTATTGTGACTTAAAGATATTGTTATGTAATTATTAATTGACCTAAAGGATGTAAACATTTTATAATCAAAAATATTTATTTATGAGTTGCCTTCCAAAATATGGAGGTAAACTATATTGTTTCTCCATATTTAGCAGATCCTATGTAAATTTAAATGTTTAAAACTTAATAAGTACTATTTCTTTATTTAATTTGCATTTACTGATAATGCTGAGCATAGTAATATCTCATTGTCTTTATTCACATTGTTGAATACATTTCAACCTTTTTTTTTGTTTGAATTGTTGATCCTTCTTTCTTATAAAGAATCTGATTATAAGCCGGGTGTGGTGGCGCACGCCTGTAATCCAAGTGACTTGGGAGGCTGAGTCAGGAGGATTGCGAGTTCAAAGCCAGCCTCAGCAACTTAGCGAGACCTTTAGCAACTCAGTGAGACCCTGTCTCTAAATAAAATACAAAATAGGGCTGGGGATGTGGCTCAGTGGCCGAGTGTCCCTGAGTTCAATCCCTGGTTTCCAAAAAAAAAAAAAAAAAAAAAGAATCTGATTATATATCTTGTTAATACTTGGGCTTTTCACCATTTGTTTCTTCTAGTTATAATCTGTGGTCAGTGCCTAGATATTTACAAACCCATTTATTAGAATAAGCCCTCTCTGTTTTCTGCTTAGCTAAATCTGACTTTGTTTTTTCCGTCAACCTTCATCTGTAAATGACCAGTTAATGTCAGAAGGAAGAACTCAAAATCTCCTGACTTTTTAATGATCCTTTTAAAATTTTGTCCTTGCAATAATGACTCTACCTACAAATTCCACACCATTATTTCATAATACTTCTAATAATTATTATGCCCTCAATCTAGCAAAATCATGATTATTATTCTTTTCTGTGTTTTTATCTTTGTTTATATCTCTCCATTTCCCTGAGATAATTTTGCTCTAACCATTTTATCTTCTGGAAGAATCTTACTCTATCTTCTGTAAATAACTAAAATGCAATTTGGCCTACAACATCTCTCCAAATTTATTCTTTCCAGAATAAAATACCTCCTCTATGTTTTCATCATGACTTATTTTTCTAACCCTTGTGCTTAGAACAATGCTTGAGAATACATGCTAATGAATTTTTGAATGGATAGATTTATACCAAGCATAATGCAACCTTATTTTGTACTTATGCTCTTTGTATTTTTGTGTTTTTAACATCACATATCACGTATATATAAATCTTTTCATTCCAGACTTTAAGTTTATTAGTGATAAGGACCAGGTCTTTTTCATATGATGTATGTGACAAATGTTTCTGAGGGAATGGTTCTAGCACAGAGGAGGACACATATGCATGTGTGATCCCATGACAAAGGAGAGCTATGCAAGGTCAATAGAAAATTACGAGAAAGATAGGAAATCCAAGTAGGATATTTGAGCCATAGGTAAGGAAAATCAAAACCAAGTTGTTCTTGCTAAGTTTGAAGCTGGGTTTGTAGTAGGTTCTAGGTTAACAATCAACAGAAACATTGGGATAAAAGGCTAGCAAGAAACATTAACAAACTATTTTGAACTTTGTTCAAAACTTTTCAAATTCTTCATGATTTTTGAAGTAGCCATGATGAATCTGCTGACAGTGTAGTAAGTGAATTTAAATGGCCTTTTATCTGAAAATGTGTGTCGCCTCAGACATAGACTATACAAAACCCTGCAATGTTTAAGATATGACTTAAAGTTATGCAAGATTAGTTTCAATATAAAAACCTGAAGGAAAATAAAACTGATTAAATGGCCAATTCATATTCAAAGATAACCTCTGTGTAAAGGAGCAAATTATGGTCCAGATTGTTGATCGATGAAGAGTAGGGTTCTGAATATGCAAAACAATGCATTGCACTTTGACCCCTTATAGTCTACAATTTATCAAAATATCTAGGAAAAATTTGCATTCCAATTGGCAACATATATTCCCAGTTTGAGCTACATTTTGCAATGAAATCCTAGATAGCAGTTGGACATAATTTTTCCATAATAGAAATAGCAAAACATCTTCCCAGTTAGCCCATAACAAACAATATTCATATCAAAATGAACCTATTTAATGAAAAGTGTAGCTGCTTTTATACACTTTTATTGCAGTTTGATCATATTTTGGCATAATCAGCTCTGAAGTAAATCTAGTATATGTCTCAACGGAAAGTGTTAAAGCTGAATAAAAAATTGCATAGATCCAGTTTTCTCATGCACAATTTTTAAAACGATGCTCAAAATTATACAGAACTATGCTGCTTAGGCACTTCTTTAATGAATTGGAGTGAATGATAGTGCTTTCTTATAAACAAACAGGCACATAGAAACAGTAAAGTGGAAAAGAGGATTCAGAGAATTGCATTATGCTAATCCCAAGAAACTAATTCTTGTGATGTAGTACAAGAACAGTCTATATTCCATTCACTTCAAGTAAGAAAATATACTGCAGAGACCATTCAGAAGTTGCTGTTACTTCAGAGTACATTCAGCAAATCAATGTAATATGCATTCACTGTTTTTTTGCAGTGAGGATTGTATGGGCACTGTCAGAGCTCCAAAACTCTTACAAGTTTTCTAAAAAAGAAGTCAATTTGATTTAATAAAAAATGCAAAATTGAGAACTCATAATTGTAATTTTATCCATAGAATACTAAATAGAGGAGTGTACAAAAAGAAAAATGTGTTTGAATTTTATATACCTTTTGTTACCAGGCTTTGTTTAAAATACAATGCTATATGCTATGTTTAATGGAAAATATAACAGAAGGAGCTATATAAACATTGCTTTGTTAAAAGAAATGTATTATTAATTACTGAGGTGTTCTTTGATGAAATTTTTAGTTCCAATTTAAATATACCATGTTTATATATTTATGAGATAAGCATGATGATTTTAGTGCAAAATATACCTTAAGTAAATGAATCTTTTAATTATTTGATAGTTCAAATTATGATTCTTTATTCAAAATTCTGCCAAATATGACATTTTGTGCTTTGGTATAATTACTACTAATTATCTATAAATTTCATATCAATTCAAGATAGCCAAAATACTCAAATCCTGTTGGTTGTAGCAGGAAAACATGAGAACAACCCAACAGATAACCTTTATTAATTTGTTAAAATAGACAATGTTTTATTTGAAGATGTCTTTATAGTCAAAAATAAGTAGAGTACTGTGAAAAGTTAAGAACCAGACTCTCATCAAATGAGATCCATACTTTTATAATTTTTCTTCCAAAAACCTTTCAGAATCACGTTAACATCTAAGCTCAAAATTCTCTTAAGAGTCTAGCACATTATAGTCATTTGGAGGGGGAGAATTTTGTAACCATGACTGCTTCTGATCCCATCTTTTTCATTAGAATGGTATTATGAAATGCATTGTATGTTCTTAAGTGATAATTTATTCTTATAAAACACACACAAAAAAAGAGCACATCCTGTAGAACTAGATGTCTATATTCAAATATTCTCAAAAATATGGGGCCTTGAGTTAGTTACATATCCAACAATGCATCAGTATTTTCATTTTTATAACAAGGATAATAATAGAAGCTTTCTGATATAATTTGTTACAGTGTAATTTTCAAAAGGTTAAAAAATGTGACTCTCAGGCAAATATAAAAGGAACATTTGTCAAAGTTGATATTTAACTCATTATTTAATGATGTTAGCAATAGCACACGATAAACAGTTTAAATACCATTTGAGAATACATGTAGAAATAAAATAGAAATAAACATAACATTTGGAAGAGTGCTCGGTTAAATGCAAACTTGGCTATTTTTCAAGAAGGTCCTAAACCATAATATTTGAGGATATGGTTTCCATTGAACAGAAATGATTGCATCTCTACTAGAAAAAAAAAATTCTACAGACAGACCCCTGTCTCTAGATGTTTGAACATCTCTCAATAAATGTCACCACTACACTGAAAAAAATACCTAACAACCTCTTCTACCTATATTCAAATTGTAGATATTTTTGTTAAGGATGCTTTGCCTCCTGATCACAATCTCCAAAGATTACTCTCAATCACAAAAATGATGCCCTTATTAGATTTGGCTTGAAGATGTGTAGAGGTTGACCCTCAATCCTCACCAGTGTATGAATGTGCAGACAAGGAAAAGCATAGAAAGGGTCAAGCAAAACTATTTCTAGAGCTCCCACATGTCTGGGAATAGACATTTTCCCAGCAGCTAAATCAGAAAACCACATAATATACAGTGCTTTGGGAAGATAACTCAGCATGGGAGCAAATCATCCATAGCTTAATTTCTGCTTTTGAAACACTACCTACCTTGGTCCTTCTTTGAAAACCTTAAACACTACACTTTCAAATATGAAACTGTTTTCAAGGAACATCACTGCACCTCAGTTCAAACACCCAAATCATTTAAAGGTACATCACAACAACAAAAAATGAGATACAACAGAACATTTAGAATTCCTGGTGTCTAATGTTCAGGGGTAAAAAGAAGTGGAAAAACGTGACCCATGACAAAGAAAAAACTCTGTTAAAAGAAATGATCCTTATGATAGAATTAATAGAAAAGGGCTATTTTAAGTATGCTATTATAAGTATGCTTTAATCATGTAATATGTTAGTGTAACACATAACTACATTAAGAAAAACATAAAACACAAATACCCAAATTGGACTTGTAGAAATGAAAAAGAGATTTCTGAGATTAAAAGTTGAAAATATATTAGTTTGCAGGTAGGATTTAACATTACTCCTGACAATAACTGCCTCCTATCATAACCTGTATACAGCCTTCCCTCTAAGAACTCACTTCTAAGAAGGATCCAGTGCTTTGAGAAGCCATCACTTCTATTAGAAGAGCACAGCTTCCTTCACTAGGACACTGTCTCTTGTCTTTCAGTTTATTGTTGGTGTAAGAGACATGATAGAGAGGCTCACATGGGAAGCAACTGAAGGCAACTTTTGGTCAACAACCAGGTGGGGACTTAGACCCAGAACCATCAACAACCCTCACACCAACAACTGTATGAGATTGAAAGTGCACCCTTCCCCATCTGAGCCTTCAGAGGAGATTCCTCTTGTCAACATTTTGGTTGAAGTCCTTTGAAAACTGTAAAGCAAAGGACTCATTTATTATATTATTCTTTGCCCAACACTCTAAATCATAGAAATATGAGATAAAAATACATGTTGTTTTTGACTGGTAAATTCTTGGTAATTTCTTTTGCATCAAAAGAGAACAAATATAACAGTGAACTTGATGGAATTTGAAATTGATACAATTTTAATGCATTTTACATTTTACTTTCAGACTCAGGTTTTATCACAGAAAGAATATTAAAACCTTCTCCCCCAAAAGAAGTCCACAGTCTAATCCCTGAATCTGTGAATGTTATTTTACATGTTAACAAGGATTTTACAGTTTTAATTGATGTTAAGGAGTTTAAGGTGGAGATGTTATCTAGGATAATACAATTTGGCCCAATGCAATTTCCAAGGCTCTTTATAAGGAAAAGAGTGAGGCAGGAGGGATAAGAGCACCAGGTGAGACTTTGGATGCAGTGTTTACCTCCCATAAGGAATGGAGGTTAGCCTCAAGAACTGGGAAATATATAAATTAAGTTAATGGATTTTTTTTCCTTAGAGTCCCCAGAAGACGTGCTACACTATAGACACCTTTACTTTAGCCCAGTGAGACACAGAATGGACTTCAGGTTTCCAGAATCATAACAAATTTGCAATGTTTTAAGTCACAAAGTTTCCAGAAATTTGTTATAACAAGCATAGAAAACTGATATATGTTTTATAATTGAGGAAAATAATTTCCACTTCTCTCATACTCTTCATAACCTGCTATTCTACTTCAGTTCTTATCTTTCATTGCACTCATGTATTCTGAAGACATAAATCTGTACTTTAGAAAAATTATGTACTCTACCTTTGAAAACTGAACATTTTCTTCATTATCTTATATGTGTAGTTCTATTTTTCTGTCACTATTACTCTAAGAATACTCTACAGCATTTGTGTGAATGACTCTGTGTGTGTGTGTGTGTGTGTGTGTGTGTGTGTGTATGAATGGCTTTTAATCAAAGTCACTCACTTTTATTTCATAGAGAAAAGTGGGAGGGAAAAAACTATGAGCTATGTCAGAACCAAGCCCTTTAGCAGGTTGTCAATGCTTGAAAAGACCTTTAACACAACTTTCTGTAGTCACACACGTCTTTTACACCTTCATAACATGGAACAGATACACATGATCATCATCATGGCTCAAAATAAAACTTCTCTAAAGGATAATTTAAAAGAATAAATGAGCAAATAAACAAATTTATGCTTCTAAATCATCACCCTCTTATTCAATCTTACTAAGAATGTGTTCAGATATTCAACATTACTCATAAATTAACTCGACTTAAAAATCTGAGGTTTTAAGTTGTCTAAGGAGCTTGGAAATGATTTCAACTGACAAAACTATCTATAGACATAAACTCCTATTGTATTAATTATTCTAATTAATTAAAAAATCATCATGCATTATCTTGGATCTTGCACATACAATTTGTTGCTTACTTGATCAGATAACCAGTATAAGTTAAGAAAATATAAAAACAAATACTAATTTGTTAAAAATAGATATAAAAATGTAGGCCTATATTGTACTCCACAGTGATAACCACAAGGAGAAGACACATACTTAATTTTTAAATATACAAACAAACAATACACACACACACACATACACACACACACACACACACACACACACATGCCATTTTATCAAAGTTCTTAAGTTCTTCCTTAACTATAATGAGTGTACATTCTGAAAATGTTTCCAAGCCAGTACTTTCTGAAATTTTTTTCTTAAAATCCTGTACCTTTAAAGATTTAAAGTTGTTTATTTTGGAAAAACTTAGGAGATACTTAAGCATTTCTTCATGTCTGCGTATCAATAAAAGCAGAGTTTCTTTTACTTAAGGATGTTACAATTTAATTTGTGTATACCTTCCACAGGTAGGAAAACATTTCACAGGCACTTGAAAGAGGATGTCTTTCCTCAAGTACAGACATGCAGACTCCCAGACAGAGGTTCATATGATTAACTCCACAAAACTATCCACAGGTGAAAAGCAAACAGAAACACAGTAATTGTCCATTAAGTATCTCAGAGCTTGTTTTCTTTATCAGTGGACATGAAATTAATAATCACATCTATAAATAGACAAAAATATAATAAAACAAAAACTAGAAAATCAGATTTCTGGCATCTCTCTCACATATTTTCAAACATTTGTCTTACAGAGATCAAAAACTATTCAAATCACAAAATCAAACCCCCATCATTGCTGCCATCGGTGATAAATAAGTTATTAATGGTATATGAATACAAAAAAAAAAAATCAAATCCCCAAAGCAGAGGCAGGGATCTGGCAGGGTAGACAGGAAGAAAGAGTTCAAGTTCTATTTTACTTCTTGAGATTAAAATTTGCCTTGGCTAAACAGTCCACAAGGTACATGTTGGAAGACGTTTCCTTATGAACACCTCCAGGTTGTTTCACGAAGGCAACAGCTTTTCTATGAACTAACAGTTCAGAATTTTGGCCTAGGAAGATGGTATCTCCCTCACTTCAGGTCAGAGAATAAACTTGTTTGTTGTGGCATGTAATGAAGATGATGCTTCCCTTCAAGGTAAAATTTGGACAACTTTTGTAGGAGACATATTAAAGATTAGTGTTATCTAAATTGTAGTTCCTCCTGACACGTGCTTCCTGTTTTTACAGAATTCAGCTGGACCGAGCTCTTCATTATTCCATGGACTTGGAGGATGCAAAGGAAATCCATGCAAATGTGACATTTGTGCTGCCTGCTGCACCGTAATAAAGTCCTCTGATCTGACCCAGTAATTTCATATCTTCTGCCAGCATCAACGAAAATGTGGTCAGCTAGCATGTTAACTTTTGCAGTAAAATCACGCATCATTCATAGTTCTTAACAGTGTATCCATTAACCATGCAGTTTCCTGAAGCCCTCTAGGTGAGTCTACTTATGCATTTTCAGATGATGTCCAAAACTATTAAAGCATGAGTTTTGAAACCTTTTAGAAAAATAACATGACTCATATTAATAATGAATGTACATATATTAGTCATTTTATTTAATTTGTGAATTAATGAAGTAATGAGCAGATTACTGTGCCTCTTTCAAATGGTATTTGAGAAGTCACATTATAGAAGAATGAGATTCCTGGGTTGGATAAAAGCTAGTTATGTTCATTAGCAATCAAAATTTAACCCTTGGCCACTACCAGATCAAAATGTTTGAGATAAACTGGTAATAAAAAGTTATAAAATATTCCAGTAAATAGAAATTTAAGTCAAGCACAGCATTGAAAAATCACTCAGAAATATTCTATTGTCAGTTTTCAGATGACATTTCTAACTTATGATTAAAAGGACTATATAGAGTGTATATTCAACTCTCGGAGAACAATTCTTAACACATAATTTCTATAAATGTTAAATTAATGTTACATATTAATTAATTCATGTATTTAGATGCTATTTAGAAAACTAAGTATAAAATAGTTTTCTATTCTTCTAGGCAGGAGGTAGAGCTAAATTTTAGTTTATCTAGGACATATTCATAAGTTGTTAATACTGATACACCCCCTCCATGGAAAACAGTATTAACACAAGGCTATCAAAAGCTGTTTTAATCTGTATTCTCCTCAGTTTGCCCCTCCAACTGCATTACAAGCTGTGTCAGAATACCATTACTGCAGAATTAGTCAAGCAGTCTCTTTCAAATGTGCTCCCCTAGGGTTACATTGTATATGATAAGTTAATGTTTCCATGCATATAGAGAATATTAAAATCATTCTCAGTTGTTCTTAATTTATAGAGGATATTTGATTCAAAAAGATGAGAGGTGGACCAGCAACAGCAGCAACACCAAGAGATATGCTAAAAATGCAAAGTCTTAGTATCTACTTCACATCTATTGCATGAGAATCATGATTTTAGTGATGTCCAAAGGTAATCTATGTGTGGGTTAAAGTTGGTAAAACACTATTCTTGATATCCATTGGTAAGTAGCAACTAGCCCAGAGGGAAGTTTTCAGTGAGACCACTGAAGTTGAATAACTTTGGTTTAAAACGTGGTTCTAAAATATAATGGTTTTCAGACTTTGACAAGTAAGATAACCTTTCTGTACTTTGATTTATCTTTAAAATGTGTATGAAAATACTATCAAACACATAGTTTTAGAATGAAGTTCTACATATGTAAATGTTTTATATCAGCATCTGGACTATGGTAAGTTCTCAATAAATAAGAACTACTGTTATTTATATCCTGGTTTTGATGAAACATTCAAAGATTTCAAGATTACTCTTGTGGTTTGGTTATGGAATGTCTCCCAAAGGTTCATGTGTTGATGACCCAGTGCAGGAATGGTCAGAGGTGAGGCTCTTAGGAACTGATTGAATCATGACTCTGACCCCATGAATGGACTAATTTATTAAGGGTTTCACAGCCGAGTAGACTTATGGAAGGTGGGGGAAGTGGCAAGAGGTAGAAGATTGTTGGAGAGTGTGGGACCTTGGGAGTGGGACTTTGGGGACATCTTATTCTCCCCAGCACATTACACACTCTGCTTCCTGGATGCTATCAGGTGAGTACTTTCTTCCACCACACACTTTGGTCATGATATTCTGCCCAAAGCAGTGAAGTCACATGACCAAGAGTGAAATCTCTTGAATTAATATGCCAAAGTTCATTTTTCCTCTAAGATGTTTTTCTCGGGCATTTTTTTTCTCAATGATGTGAAGTAAAGACAAGTATCGGTACCAATGAGTGGGGATATTGCTGTGATAATACTTCATCATGTAAGTTTTAGAAGCATTTGGAATTGTCTTGCAGGAAGAGTTTGGAAAGGTTTGGAGATGCGGGGCAGAGACGTTCTAGAATACTGTAAGCACAGTTGAATCACAATTCTCTTGGGAGCTTACAAGAATGTGGACAGTAAAGACTCTCATCATTAAAATGAGGATTTTTGTTTGTTTACAGTCAATCACTTTGTTATTTATGCTTCATTAAATAAGAACAATACATGTAAGGAGAAATCTTCAGGAGGTTTCAGGTGGGAATGGGGATTCTGTTGGGAATTGTAGTTGAGGCCATTCATGTTTTATTTTGGCAAAGAACTTGTCTATTTTTTCTATACCTTGAGACTAAGTGAGGCTGAACTTAAAGGTGATGAACTAATTCATCTGATGGAGGAAATTTTAAGGCAGCACTGAATTCAGGATATGGCATAGATTGTGCTGGCTGATTTTAGCCAAGTTTACTAAGAAAATGGAGATGAAAGAAAAAAAAAAATCTAGACCTGAAAAAATAGAAAACTACAGTTTGGTCAGAAAAGGATCACATTTAAAGTTGGGGCCAAAGAGGGAGTGGTTGCAGAAAAGATTAATGCCACTAAAAACAAGGCAAAATTTTTCACAATGTAAAAAAAATCCTAGAGGTTCAAGGGTGTAAAAGTCTAACTCATTTGTAAACTTTGGCTTGAGAAAGAAGCAGTAGAAGGCCCTAGTATCACAGGGTTCCGAGGAACGTGTTTGTTTCCAGGGGATTTTATTTATGGTGTCCCACTGTGAAGACACACAGAGGCTGCTGGAGCCGTGGTCCAAGGACGTCAAGCAACTGTTTCTGCTTGTGGCAGATCTTGGTGGTATACACTTGGTCAAGATTTTGCAGGTATGAAGAATGAATGGGGTCATAGAGACTTCCACATATATTTCACAGAAAGCCCTGGGAGGACAGGAAATGTGTACTAGTGTTCCTTGGGCAGTCCCTGAAAGGGTGGTGAATAAAGCTAGTGAGTCTGAAGCTGAAATGTAGAACCCAGGAAGATAAAGATGCTAGGAATGTGGAGCATCTGCCCAGGAAAGCTGTAGACAATGAACAGAGTCAGACCGAAAACTAAGGGACATACACTATAGTCAGAAAGGACATAGATGCAGGATGCCCAAGCCCATTGGGGATCTTATCATGCCGTCATGCCCTGCAGGCTGGACATGGAGACATAAGATTTAATATTTTTCCCCCTAGGTTTTGTTCTTGCTGTGCTCCTATCCCTCCCCTCTATGCCTCCTTTCCTGTCTTAAAATAAGAATATTTACCCTGTGTCTTTCCTACCTTATTCTTTGGAAGTGTGCAATTAATAAGGTTTGGATATGAGGTGCCCCCGAAAGCTCATGTGTGAGACAATGCAGAAATAGTTAGAGGTGAAATGATTATGAGTGCTATAACCCCAAAAGCACATTAGCTCATTTAGTGGATTAATAATTTGAAAGGATTACTGTACTGGGTGATAACTGGAGGCAGGTAGGGTGTGGCTACAGAAAGTAGATTCCAAGGAGGATGTTTTAGGATTGTATATTTTGCCCCTGGCTTCCACAATCTGAGCACTTTTATGCCACCGGGTCCTGTGCTATGATGTGCTGTCTCACCTCAGACCAGAGCAATGGAGTCTGGCGACTATGGACTAAATCTCTGAAACCATGAGCCCAAAATCAACTTTTTCTCATCCAATTGTTGCTTGTCAGGTATCTGAGTCACAGATAAATAAGCACAGTATTTTTTTTATTTTTCTTGGGACTCACAGCTATGAATTTAGCTTAAGTCAGAGAAGAAACTTTGGGCTTGGACTTTTGAGCAATGCTGGGACTTTTAAAATTTTGCAGCATCTTAAGAGATGAAATAAATTTTGCATTAAAACATGGACACAAGCCTTTGGGTGCCAGAGATAGTATATGATGGATTGGATCTGGAATGTCCCCCAAAGAGTCAACTTTGAAGACTTAGTCCCCATGCAGCAATGCTCATAAATGAGGTTGTTCAGAAAGGATTGGGTCATGAGGGCACTGACCTCATCAATGTGTTAATCCATAGACAAATTCACATCTGATGACTAATTAAGGGCAGTGGAAACTGTCAGAGGTGAAAACTTATTTGCCAAGAGTCCTTGGGGACATGAGTTTGGGGACAAAATATTGTTTCCAACTCTCTCTCTCTCTTTCCTTCTCAACAGCAGATTGAGAGCAGATTTCCTACACCATGCCCTTCTGCCATGTCGTATGACTACTTCAAGCACAAAGCAATGAAGAAAACTTACCATGGACTTAAACCTCTGAAACCATCAACCAAAATAAACTTTTCTTTGTTTTTTTCAGTATTTTGTCCCAGTATAAAACCTAACACAATAAAATTTATAGGCAAATAAACTGTACTTATTTTCCTTTTAAAACATTGTTATGTGAAGTTGCTATAATGTTAGATGTCTGAATTAATAATTATAGATATACCTTGTCATATCACCTGTGACATTGCAGTGAGGGAATTAAAGAGATATTTATCAATTTTATCTATTAAAGTAGAGGCATTATGACTCCAAAAAAACTTAGCCCAAGGGAAAGATTAATTGTAGTCTAAAAAATATGAAAATAAGTTTAGGTGAAAATAATTCTTAGATGTAGGAAGCTTTGAAATAATCTTACTTCAAATGGTGTTATCACAAGAATGCCATAGAGTCATGGACACAAGAGAGACTATGTTTCCTAAGATTCTTATTCTTAAATAAATAAGCAGAAAATAATTTACTATTTTAAGAAGACTTCCTCCTCTTCTGATTCCATGATACTAAAACTATGTGAGATTTCTGTGTCTTTCTTAGTGATCTTTGCGTACTTTTTGCCCAATCATCAATTCTTATTTTCCTGAAAATGAGTTCATGAAAGTAAACAAATTGAAGACAAAAGATATTTTTGAATAAAGAATAATAATATCCATTTTGAATAAAGAATAATAATATCCTGCCCAAATCTCTCTTCCCAATCTCCTCTTTTAAACTGCTTTAATTTTTTTTAATATAGCTAGTTTCATGAGATTAAATAACAATATTATGTAATATTGCTTGATTTGTTTACCTTAGACTGAGGTTTATTTTCACCTCATTATAATGGTCTATTCATTATTTGTCATCTGTATCAACACAGAAATCCATGTACCTTTTTTCATTGCTGGTTTTCCTATAATAAAAGAGTGTTTGAGACTTAGTAAGCGCTCAGCATTTTGTTGAATTAACAAATAGTAAGTAAAAGGATCAAAATTGCTCACATATTAATCACCAGATGTTTTAACCTGTAGTTCTTGATAGAAGTATTTTCTTATTTTTCTTTTGTTTTCATTATCAATTTATATAAGCTACCTGAATTAAGTGCTTTATTTTGGGGGGCTACAATCTCCTAATTTTCAAATGATGGAGTCTCTCGATTTTTATTTCTTTTAGCTCTTCTCAGAGATCATGCCTCCTAAGCAATGCTATTAATATTTATGGTTTTCATTTTGATAGTTTCCAAATTTATATCTGTATTAGATATGATCTATGAGTGACACACTAGTATATTCAACCTACTGGTTGATAATTCTATGTGGCTACATAAGGTATACTTTTTCTTTTTTTGTTTAAAATAGTATTTGCATTTGAGGTTTCACTTAGGTGTTGAGATTTTGGAATGAATTCTCTAGAGATTTGTCTATGTTTTCTTTCTTTTTTGATTACTGCAAATACATTAGTAGAGCTCTCACTATTGCAAATACCTCCTAATTATGAATTCATATAACCTCTGCACTACTGTTTACCACTAGGCAGTTACTTTTATGGGCAATCACCTAGGTTCTGAGGGGGAAGAGGGAAGCTTCTGCCCCTTTAGATGACAAAAACCTTCAAAGAAGTTCTCGTTTGTTTCAGATAAGGTCCTCCTGGGCAGCTTACAAGGAACCAGCCGAAATCACTATGTCACTCTGAATTATACTTTTTAAATGATCTAGAAAAAACTTAGCTCATTATAATGTTTGATTTCTTCCAGAGGTGTCCATCATTCTCTTGAACACTGGATTTATAGCTTGGAACTGAACATGCTCAGGAATGTGTTGCTTCTACATGTAATGACCAATCTTTCCATAAGAATATGCGTAAGCTTCCCCAAAGATAGCACCTTACTTTCTTTATTTTAGGAAACACTGCCCTGAGCATTGTCTCCTGTTTTCTCCTTCCTTGTTACAAGTAGTAAACCTATCTTCACTCTTATCTTCCTGTTGTGGTGATCAACATTGCACTCACCAAGGGGCAAACCCACTTCATTTGTTTATACAATCATCATTTTGTTGCATAGATTTTGACAGTTTCTTTATCTCTCTTTAGTTACAAACCTAATTTACGTCATATATGCCCCAAATATTTTCCTGGTTTTA
Source organism: Glaucomys volans (assembly GCA_020662805.1). Classification (NCBI taxonomy): domain Eukaryota; kingdom Metazoa; phylum Chordata; class Mammalia; order Rodentia; family Sciuridae; genus Glaucomys; species Glaucomys volans. Next base: position 164,545 of record JAJEJO010052274.1, read on the forward strand.
TCTACCAGTTTTCTCATGTGCAACTCATAAAGTCGAAAAAGTTGAAACTACATGGCATTCCCCAGTTACAACACAATGTGCCATGATTTCATTTTCAGGATTCTCAGGAATTCTGGTGGACCACCATCACAACCAAACATGAGAAAATTCCTTCATCATCTGGCACCAAAAATCCATATGAATAAAAGTTTTAAAAATTTGTCTTTCCTATTTGTCATAACCCATCTTAAAATGATTTTCATACAAAACAAGGAACAATATTACCTTTCAAAGGATAATAAACCTGAAACTGAGCATATATTCATATAAAAATCTATTAAACAAGAAAAAACAATTTCTCAGGAAATATATAAAATTTTAATAAAGCATACTCTATGATATAATGAGGACAATTTTTGTAAATCTGGCAATTCTGGATTCAAGTTAATTGTTGACATGGCATCTTCCTTGATATTTGTAACTATATAAAATGTGTACATATAAATCATTTATGCAAAGTTCAAAATTGATAGAACTGGGCAGTATAACTTTAGGGTTGCATACAATGAGATGAATCAATAAAGGCCAAAAAAATCAAGCAAACCAGAATATGTGATACCGAATTTTTTTCTTGGGGATAGAGGACAGTGAAGAGGAAGGAAAGTGGAATAAAGAAGGATGATACTCAATTTTTAAAGGTATATTTCTAAGGTGGGTACACACATACAAACCTGTATGCATACACACTCCCACAATAATAATAATACCTCTTTTTAAATTGATGATGTGTTCCACAATTTACAATTTTTTAGATTTTCCAAATGTTGGCACAGTGTTCTGGTCTTATTTTCTTTAAGATAGATACTAACAAATCCTAAAGAGAAGTAAATGGCATAATTTGAATAGATATTTCTCAGTTACTACTGTGACAGGTCACAGAACCTGGAGGGCACTGTGTCTTCACTAGCTTCCTTGTAGATAGCATTCTATATAAAGAAAGCTAGTTTTTGCCAGGAAACAGTCTTCAGGTCATTTAATTCTGTTTCTATGAGTTGAGAACAAAGGCATCAGCCATCCTTTGATTTGATCATTAACTCTCCCTTGAGAAACTTTGTATTCATAAATTCAATTCTTCATTCAAAATGATGAATATCATGATAAATAAGAAGGTACAAGAAAATTAGTGATATTGTGCTATAATAAACAACCAATTTGAGTCAACTCAGCCATACACCCACTTCTTTCAAAATCTAAAATCAAAATTGAAATATGAAATTAGTGTTCCAAGCAAGGTTGTGTTGGGGAAATATAATTAAAACTAGAATCTTCTTCCAACGCAGGAAACCTCTTCATGAAGATACTAGAAAAAGAAAGCAGTTTTAATTATTGAAAAAGCATTAAACCAGAATGTGATGTGCATAACAGGCCATCTTTAAGAGATTGCAAAGACAGAAAGAAATCTCACTCCTTTATACAGCCAAGGAATAAGAACAGCTGGATACATGTTTTCAGGATGAATAATAAGTAAACCTCAAACAAGAGGATTTGATAATGACATTTGCAATTATTAGTTCACCAGAGTCACCTGTTCATTGAAGTGACCATATATCTGTATTAGGTAATTGATTTTACATACTGGAAAAAAAATGTTTTGACCCTTTATAAATGGAGTTAATTTTGAAACTGGGATCAAGATACCCACAGCAGTCAGGTTCCTCCCTTCACATAGAAATTGGGAGATAGGGATGCTGACTTGCTTTGATGTTTCTATGAGAGAGACATTCCCGGTTCCTGAGGAAGGAATAATTCTGTGCTATAAAAGTGACAAAAGGTCAGCTGACTAAAGGTCTCTCTGGCTTTCAAAATACATTTAAAAACATGAGAAATTTCTTGCAATTAAGAGGCTTCTTTTTTTTATAATGACTAATTTATTTATTTATTTATTTATTTTTA
>JAJEJO010052274.1:171980-189399 GCA_020662805.1 Glaucomys volans
CTCCCCATGTTGACTGATAATGTTGTTTTTCGTTTCTTCCTCTTCAAATATTTTGTTGAGAATGTACTATAGGACAGGCTTTCTCTTTGTGAATTCTTTAAGCTTTTGTTTATCATGTTTTATTTTGACATCAAATCTGAAAGTAAGTTTTGCTGGGTATAAGATTCTTGGTTGGCATCTGTTTTCATTCAGAGCTTGAAATATCTTGTTCCAGGCCCTTCCTGCTTTTAGGGTCTGGGCTGAGAAATCTCCTGATATGCACATTGGTTTCCCCCTGTAGGTAATCTGATGCGTTTCTCTCGCATCCTTTAAAATTCTATCTTTGTTTTGTATGTTAGGTATTTTCATTATAATGTGCCTTGGTGTGGATCTGTGTTTGGTGTCCTGTAAGCCTCTTGTAATTGATTTTCCATCTCATTCATCATATTTGGGAAATTTTCTGATATTATTTCATTGAACAGATTGTTCATATCCTTGGTTTGTATCTCTGTGCCTTCCTCAATCCCAGTAAGTCTTAAATTTGGTCTTTTCATGATGTCCCATATTTCTTGGAGGTTTCTTTCATGTTTCCTAACCATCTTCTCTGTTTGTTCGACTTTGTTTTCAAGATTAAATACTTTGTCTTCCTTGTCTGAGGTTCTGTCTTCCAAGTGATCTATTCTGTTAATTATGCTTTCTATTGAGTTTTTAACTTGGTTTATTGTTTCCTTCATTTCCTTGTTTCCTTCAAGGATTTCTGTTTGTTTTTTTCTCAGAACTTCTATCTCTTTATTGAAATGATTTTTTGCTTCCTGCAATTGCTCTATTAGCTGATTATTCATAGCCTGAATCTGTTTTCTCGTCACATCATTCTTTTCTCGGATCATTTTAATTATGAACATCTGAACTCCCTTTCTGTCATTCCTTCTACCATGCTGTCTTTGGGTTCTCTTGATATATCATCCAGGTTTGTTTGGGACACTTTCTTTCTGTGTTTTCTCATGTTCTCGTGTATCTTCCCCTCTAGTAGTGCAAATCAGAGGGATTACAATTTCCCTCTAAAGACTTAAAGTGTCCCTGCAGATTTCCAGTAACTCACCTGATGTTTGAGAGGTGCTTGATCAAGCGGTGACCCAAGAAAGGTGCTGTCCCACTACCTCCAGGTTGGGAATGATCAATGCTTCTGGGCAGAGGCAGCCTGGTGTTGATAGACAATTAGATGCAGCAAGGTGGTAGACCCCGGGACAGGGTGTGGACCTGGGCACTAGACCAAATTGGGGTGGGGGCACAGAACTGTGCTCAGTGATGGAGACACTGGGCTTGAGAGCCCAGGCAGGCCTGAGCTCCTCGCTGGGGGCTCAGTCGGTGGCAGGTGGTCACTCTCTGCCAGGGAAGCTGTAAAATAGCGCCGAAGGGCCTAAACTCCCTGCTGGAGCTGGCGACTGCCTCTGCTCCAGGCCAGATCTCACCAGGAGCCGCAGTGCCATGGCCCTGCCGGAAGACCAGAGCTCAGCTCTGAGGACTCAGGCAGCTGAAGATCCAATTAAGAGTCTTCTAAGGTAAATTAAAAAAAAAAAAATTATTTGTTTAAATTAGTTATACATGCCAGTAGAATGTGTTTATGCATTTTGATAAATCATACATAAATGAAGTATAATTTCTCACTTTTCTGATTGTACCTGTTGTAGGATCACATCAGTCATGCAGTCATATATGTACATGAGGTAATAATGTCTATAAGATAATTTCTTAAAGGAGAAAAAATGTCTACCCCTATTTTCACAGGAAGAGTTCACCTCTTACTTTAATTTTTATTTGCCCTTATGTTTTCCAGATAAAATGCAGAATGCCCAGATACATTTGAATTTTAGATAACCAATTTTAGTATAGAATATCCTATGCTGAATTTGGAATAACTTAAGTAAGTCTGGCAATCTTGGATCCAATTTACTTATTGACATGCTTAGAGAAGACCAAATAAGGCAGTACTCCTAGCTCACTAAGCTCTATTTAACAAAAAGTCCCACAGTCACATCAGAAAATTCCAGAGATTCATATGGGAAGCACAGAGGTTCTGCTTTTCCATCCAAACCTCTTTGTGAGAGCTCTAATACATATGAATTCATAAGAAGGGAAGGCAAAGGCAGACAGCTAGATCTGATTGCAAAGTAAGACACCATTCAAAGAACCTACTACAAATAGTGAACATGTGTAAAATACTTTTGGTGGAGATCTTAGCAGAATGGGAGTGGGATTTGAAACTAGTCCCCTCCCCTCAAAAAACATATAATTGAGGAATATTACAAAAGAAAAATAAGTGTGTACACCAATTTTGCACATAGCAAGCATTCTCATATATACAACATACTTAATTGGAAGACTGCTATCTCTGTGAGGATGAAAAGACTAACAAATTACTAACAATCTATCCCAGGCTGAGCATAGTTTACACTTGTTCTTTAATATGCAACTTGTTCTTGATCACTTAAGCTCACTATTATCTTTGAGACCTTGCTCAGAAACACTTATTTATAATTGTGAAGGATTACTTCCTAATATTGGCAATTGCTATTATTTCTATAAAGTACAAATTCCGGTCTCCTTACCAATCTTACAAATAAGCAACACACAGGCTTGTGAAAAGTACTCTCTTGCGTGTCTTCTCTGTAGTTATTCTTCCTAGATTCACATTATTCAGTTTTTTAAAAAATTGAATGGTGATGCTTTTGAGGTTCACCTGTGTGCTTTTCTTCTTTGTGGCAAATACTTATAAAAACTGCCTAAAGGAGGAAAAGAGTTTGGGGGTCATACTTTCACAGATTTTAGTCCGTGATTGGCTGAATACATTGCTCTGGGCCTGAGGTGAAGCAGAATCATGGTGTTTCCATGAGGCAGAGAGAGAGAATGGGGTCTGGGACAACCCCAAGGACACACACCCAGTGATGTACTTCTTCCAACCATGCCCCATCCCCATGTGCCTGCAGTTTTCACCACCTCCCTGCTATGGATGGATTGATCCATTGACTAAGTCTGAGCCTTTATGATCTGATCACTCACCACAAGACGCACCTCTTCCCTTGCTACATTGGGATTAAGCCTTCAACAAATGAGCTTTTGGGGATATTACACATCCAAACTCTAACTGTATCTACATTAAAAAGAAACTATTTTTAACATGCACTATTTTCTGAATTTACAAACAAAATCTTTGGGTTTTCTTATTCTCTGCAATGAGCCATTCAAGGAGACTACAGGCCATCACTGTATCTCTGGAGAGTAATCTCAATACAGTGATAGTTTAATCAAGCTGCCATGAAAAGAAAAAAAATGGTATATAAATCATCAAGTCATCTTCCAGTTAAGCTTATACACATGCAATGCATGATCCTCATCAAACCACGAATGCTACAGTTGTTTGGAATTTTTCCATGCCTCAAGAACATGCACAATGCATTGATTGATCACTTAAGCCATCGCTTGCTTCTTTTGATTCACCCACCATTTGATGGAGTGGTTAGGACTGACATCACCAGCAGGAGCACATTGCTAGATAGAGTACTAGCCTGGAGAAACAGGAAAAAGAAGCAAAAACCTGTCTATCAAATATACATGATCAAAAAGTGATGTTTTATAGTATATTATCACTGCCAGATAAATGAACAGGTAAGTGAAATAAATGTGTTCTGAAATTGGAGAAGAAAAACAATTTTAGAGCTTAAATTTTACCAGACAGGATAATGCTGGGAAAAATTATATATAAATGCTGCATTGTTTTACAGTTCAAAGCTTGGAAAAAACTTTCAGATAATTCATATCTTTGCTGTTCTGTACTATCTATGCAATTTGGAAACTGAATAGTATGCTTTTAATGATTTAAAACTCTGTTTTTTTTTCCTCTGACTGTAAAGAAACAAATAAAAGATACCATATGATCAAAGCATTGTGGATCAACATATCTGAATATGCCTATCAATCAATCATATTTTATCATCCACACCAATTGCTTTCCACTGTATATGAAGGAAAATAAATTACACCATCTGGATTTTTTTGAAAAAGCGTGAAGTTAAAAAGTATTTTCAAGTGTAATTTATATTTTAATGCTCTGTATTTGTTCATTATGATCCAGAAGAATGATCTGAGATTGCATCCTACTGCTATATTTAATTGCAACTCTGGCAGAGAAGGATTAAGAATCTTGTTAAAGTTACCAAGTAAATATGTAACAATCCCTCTCCACCCATCAGTACCCTATGCAGTCATTCACCATTTCTATTATCTTGTCCTAAAGCACTCAAACACTGGCTCAGCCTCAATCTCTCTGCCCAAATTTCACAAAAAGAAAAGAAAAGAAAAGAAAAGAAAAGAAAAGAAAAAAAGAAAAGAAAAGGAAAGGAAAGGAAAGGAAAGGAAAGGAAAGGAAAGAAAAGAAAAGAAAAGAAAAGAAAAGAAAAGAAAAGAAAAGAAAAGAAAAAGAAAAGGAAGGAAGAGAAAGAACGAACAGAGGGAGGGAGGAAGAGGAAGGAATTCAAAAACTAGCTCTGTACTTCTTAAGATCTTTGTAGAGAAAAATAACTCCAAATATTCTACTTCTAAATTAATTTATGTAATCTTATATGTGAGAGAGATTGTTTCTATTTTGTGCTGGAGTGACAGCACAGTGACCTAACAGATCTTTTCCCCCTTCAATTTCTAAGATTAAAAAGAATTGTAATGACAAGTTATTTGTGCAGAAACACTTATACTAATGAAAGAAGCTTGTATTGAGCCTTGGATTTTCAGAGTGCAATTCCTAAGAGAGTCGTTGCCGACCTTTTATCTCCAGCACCTTTCCTCTGAGTAACTCTTTTGGCTACTCAGCTTTTCTTGTGTCAAGTGCATGAATTCTGCCCTCCCTTCTCTCTGTCCTTCAGGAGTCCTCATCATCTTAATTGTGGTGAGTTATTTGGCTTACCCTACTCAGAGCACTCTTTTTCTCTCTTCTTCATGCTAAATTCTAACCTGAGTTCAGAAGATTTTAAATTTACCTGATTAAAACGCAGAGAAATTGAACACAAGGGAGAGAATAGAATATAAAAGAAGCCAGATAAACTAAAGAAGATCAATTTAAATCTGTTTTTAAGCTTATTAATAATGTGGGGTTTTCCTTCTTCCTATAGTCATGCACCTTCTGGGATTTGCAGCAGTAGGTTTGCAGGAATGTTTCTGTTTGATAATGATGAGTTTTTGAGCACCTCTGTCTTCCTTCCACAACCCTTCAAATCTTTAGTACTTATCATTTTACTCCTTCAGGTCCCCTCAGTTTTGCTGACTCTCCCTAAACACTCTTCCCTACTCCTGAATTTCAAAGCTAACTTGGCCAAAAGGAAAAAGAAAAATCATTCCTCATCTTACTTAGACATAATTTTTAACTTAGTAACTAAAAGTTTACCAACCTGATTACTTTGAATCATTTGCATTTCACCCTAAACTTTTTGTTCAGATTAATGAAGCATAAATAATAAAATGAATCTACCTGTAAACACTCAAAACACACTTTTCCTCATGCTTTTCCCACCTCCCTAGAAACCAGAAAATATTTTTTTCTCAATCTTAAAAAAGCCCTTCTTTCTCACATGTACAGAATACAGACAAAAAGCTTTGTTGCATGGTAAATATAAAGAATATGGATAGAACTACCAAAAAAAGAAGGAATTGTTAACAGAAGAAAATGAATAAGGGACTTTAAAAAAGGTGTTAGTTCACCCAGTTGAACAATTCGTAAGTATATATGAGTAAAGTGTATGGCTCTTTATCTTAATAAATAGGGTTGGATTATCAAAGATGCCCAATGACCTCACTGAGCACCTTTATCTTTAGGTAGACTTGTGTTTATGTTACCTTTAGGTTGTTCACACAGGATAGTTCCTGAGACTTGGTCAAGCATAGAATTCTAACAGCAACTCTAAACACCATACCCCAAAACTACTAATGCAAGGTACTACAAAATACATCTTGCAAAAGAAGGAAGTAGGACGTACTTTAAAAACATTATTCTTAAATGGTGCTGGGAAAACTGAATATCCATATGCAGAAGAATGAAATTAGATTCCTATCTTTTTTCCCATACAAAAGTGAAATCAACATGGATCAGAGACCTAGGAATCAGAGCAGAAACACTGCAAGTGCTAGAAGAAAACATAGCACTATTGCTGCATCCTTTAGGTGCACCACCAACTTCCTTTAACAAGACCCCTAAAATTCAAGAAATGAAACCACAAGTCAACAAGTGGATAACATCAAATTAAAAACTTCTGCACAGCAAATGAAATGATTAAAAGCATTCAGAAAAAGCCTTCAAAATAGGAAAAAAATCTTTGCTATTAGTCCTCTGAAAGGGAATTAATAGCCAGAATATAAAACGAACACCAGAAACTCACTGACCCTGCCTCACCAAGAAAAAAATTTTAAATACTAAAAAAAATATATAAAAAAATCAATAAATGGGCAAAAGAACCAAACAAGTTTCTCAAAAGAAGAAACAGAAGTGGACAAAAAAAATGAAAAAAAAAAGTTCAGCATCTGTAGCAATCAGGGAAATACAAATCAAAAGCACACTTAGATTTCATCCCACTCCAGTCAGGGTGGCAATTGTAAGAATGCAAAAAGAATAAATGCTGATGAGGATTTATTTTTATTTGGGAAGAAATGAACACTGATACACTGTTGGTGGGACTACAAATTAGTGCAACCATTTTGGAAAACAGTGTTCAGTTTCCTCAAAAAAACTAGGAATGGAACATTTATATAAAGCACCTATCACACTCCCTGGTACTTATCCAAAAGAACTAAAATCAGTATCCTAGAGTGACCCAGCCAAGTCAATGTTTATAGCACCACAATTCACAATAGCCAAATTATAGAATCAGCCTACATGCCATCAGTAGATGCATGAATTAAGAAAATGTGATGTATATATGTATCTATATCTATCTAAATATATTTACATGTACATATTTATCTATTAATATAGATATATATGGATATATATATCCACACACAATGGAGTTTCCCTGAGAAATCTCCAGGTAAAGCAGGAAAAGATTCTGTGATATTGAAAGTTTATTTAAAATGTTTGAATTTGCTTCTAAACTGATGTGTTAAATTAGTTTTCCTTGTGTACATTTTTTTATATATTTGCTTATTTAAAAATTTTATGCATTTTATAAGAGGGCAATTTATTGAAGAGTTAGTTCCATAGAGTGTGCCACATATATGCATGAATGTCAATGAAATAAATGAGGATATGTTTTAAAAAGATTGATCAAGAACTATTAGCCATTTTATGCAGAGCTTTACTCTATATGCCTTTGTATCATTATTTGACACATAAAATACCAGTTATTTTGTTTCTAGGAATATCCGTTATATTTTCGTCTAGTTTGATTTCCATCAATTTCTTCTGATACAATTTGCAAAAAAAAAAAAATCTGTTACATATCATTCAGGAGAGTTTTTGAGGTCATAGCCCATAAAAATTGGGAACAATGATTTTAGAGAGAGAAACGCTACCCCATGGGCCCACTAGAAATGCTTATCAATTTTGCTGCTACAATGAAAATTCCAACTCACACTCAATAAAAGTTGTCCTTGAAGTAGCCCTTCATTGTAACAGATGGCACTCAATTTCGTCATTTCTGAGGGAGTTATCAATTTGTCTCCCAAAATGATGAGAATGCTGACAACATAGAAAACATACAAGGCCAAACATTTCTGAATTGAACACACTATGAAGTGGAATAAAAGTGCTCAAAGGTATTCATTATGATACTGCTGTCATCAGACCCAGAAAAAATAGTTGAAGCTTTTCTTGTTTCCTCATTGCTATGCAATTGATTCTAGAGGTGTATATTCAAGGAGATTGGACCATACCCATAAAAATTAAAGCAAAAAGACAGAAAGTGTCTAAGGTTTATGGAAATGGTTGCAATTGTACAATTACCTAATAATTGGCTAAAGTCTGGGCTGCACATTCACTGTTAAATCTCACCCATTGTATGATGGCCTTTCCAAAGACAGAGAAGCAAAGAGTGAAATGAATGCTTTAAAAAAAAATTCACTAACCTTTTCTTAACATTCATGACTTGGCTAATGGAAGAGGAATGGTACTCTGGACATACAAGGTCGTTTCTTCATTTCCATTTCCCACACAAGTATTACACAACTTAATTCTGCCCCTAATAAAATTAGGCAGAACCCCTTGACCTTGCCCTCCAGAGTCAACTTGTTCATATTTCAAAAATAAACTATTGGAAGCTTCATATCTTAAAATCTTGCTCTTATTTTGATTTAACCTCATCTCCTCTGTCAAACGAACTACTACCCTTTATTAAACATGAATGTAAATGCAACAAAATATGCTACAAATAACTTTAGCTATCATGAATTGTCAACGTCTGTGTGTATGTATATAAAATACACATTAGTTCCAAATAGATACATAAAATATATTTATGAATATACATCTATAAGATACATTTGTTTCCTTGGAATATCTTAATAGCCAAGCAGGAATTGCTTCTAAAATAAACTATTTTATTTCTGCTTATTTTTTAATATATTCTTGTATTGTGTCGCTGAACCAAAGGAGCATAGGGTGACATGACAAAAACAAGGGTAACAGATGCAGATAATGCTGGTATCTGATTCAAGCATTTGCTCATTTTCTTTTCCTTTTAAAAATATACCTACTAATAGTTTAAAACTATTTTAGGAAGCTTCAGTAATCAGATCATATATCAATGGAATATATGAATTATTAAATCAAAGATATCCAAAAGACATGAAAATCAATTTACTGCACACAAGTTTACTTTAAAGGCAACAGATTTAAAGGCAAACATAGTATAAATGTAACTAATCATCTCACACATTGGCCCTGTTAAAGAAAACCATTTTTGTTTTCCATTAGTTCCATTGTACTAAAAAATATAAATGCAAAAATCACCCTGAACATAATATAACTTTAAGAAGAAATCTGCATTAAGCTTCTAGTTTGCCTTGCCTAGTGAGAGAAAGATTTTACCTAAGGTGATTAGACTTTGTTTGGGTTATGACACTCTGTTATATGAATTTATTCCTCAAAGCTGTCAGAATCATGGCTCTGAAATTGAAAATATTCCTATTGTTACAATAGGCCTTTATGCAGTAATGTGTAGTTTTCCTGAACAGGTAGTAATTTATTATCTTGGATAAATATTCCATTTGTCAAAGTAAAAACTGGCCCGTATCATGAATAATATACTATTTTGAAAGGGTTCCTTAATAAGAAATAATATATTATTAATTCTCATGAACACAATGATATCACCATCATACCAGATGTCTATATCATCTTGAGATTACCTGTGTTTTATTTCCTCCTTATCACCACAAATCAATAGTAATTAACTAACAGGGATAATATCAGATTCATGAGCTTGTCATTTTAAAATATAAAAACTATTCTGATCAATTAAGATTCAATAGATTCCTATTTCCATGTCTATAGATTATTTTTCTTGCCATTAGAAATGAAAATTATCAATCTACAGGATGACTAGCATAATTAATCACTTTTAAAATTAAAGATTGCCTGATCACCTATTATACAATAATGTTCTTAATACCTTTTAAAATTACAGATATTAAATATAATATTTATATTTATTGTTTTTAATCAAGACAAATACAATAATATATAATGTGCGTTAAATATATAATCAGCACAAATATGTGGTAACATTCATTGTGAAACTGTAAGTCATTTAAGGTAACACTCTACTCCTTTCCTTCATTGGATAAGCAAGGATAATACATAATGCAATAGTGCCATTGGTGAGAGCAGAATTAATCAAGTTAAAGTTTAGGAATATTGACTGTCAATTTGCTTTAACAGTTTTATTATAGAGAAGGTCTTCAATTTAGTAACTCTCATTTAAAATGAAAACAAACTGTTGCCTTGCTATATGTTTAAATTAAGCATGCTATTTTGGCCTTGACACATCCAAAATAAGAACATTATTCAACAGCAGCACAACTTGTCTATGTATCAGTTAAAACTACTGGAGCTTAGTGTCCTCTGTAGACATTGAACACAATTACCCGATGAGTGGGAAAGGTGATTGTTCTTCACTGACTTGAAAGGGCATATGCAATAATTAAAAAATTCTTTAAAAAGAAACTGACTTTGCCCTTTTGAACCTAACTTGGGAGAATGATGACTGAAGCAATCTTTAATGGAATTGCATTTGGACACCCTCGACTAGACCTTAGGAAAAGTTCCTCGGCTTCAGTGTATTTGATAAGCATTTGACAAATGCATTGAAGATCTTTTCCCATTATATTTGTCTTTTCATTCACATATTTACAGAAAATTACAAATTCAAGAAAGCAAAATAAACTCATCTGATAAATTTCAATTCAATTTACATGATTATTCTGTTTATATAAGAATGAAAAAATAGGCTACTTCAGATTATGATATCATCATTTGTATTACTGAGCTTAAATGCAGCATTTTATTTACAGGTGTTGAAACCTAACAGTGATGATGTGGCATTAAATTTGATTGTCTCCTGTTAAATAAGTTCTAAACAGTATATATGAAGGCTCTTTCCTTTCATGGAGGCTATTTGGTAAAAACAATAAATGTCATTACATTCAGGTTATCATCACTAATAACAATTTAGGAGTAGCTTAGAAGGATCCCTACAGGAGACATGCACATTATAGAAAGAATCAGAATGTATGACTATGCAAATACAAAGTCAGAAAGGTCTTTATCTCTAGATAACTTCAAAAAATTGACTATTTCAGAATCTGATATATACAGTAAGCATCTTGTAAATGCCCACCTAATTACCTAATAATATTGAAAGCTCCTAAGGCTGTAGAGGTATTATTGAGACCCTGATCTATGATAGCAGAAGTTACTACTTAATGTCAGATTAAAGCTTAACAGAAAACTGCTTTGATTTTCAAATGCATAAAAATCATAGGCTATAAAAACTGAAATCAGAAAAGAGAAAAAGCTTATAAGAAAGGTTTATTACTGTATACTAATCATGTTAGTTTTCTTTTATCAATGGGAAATGTCTAGGAAAATCTGTAAGATGCATATATTTTTATAATAAAGTTTAGGAACTATGTGTTCATCAGTAAATGAAAAAAGAAGCAGAAAAAACTATAAACTTCATTCTTTACCAAGATTGTTCATGGAAATAAAGGTGTACAGGTCATGCACTTGAACAAATCATAAGTATAATGTGACTACAGAGTGTTTCCCCTGCCTGATTATTTCAAATGTCCCTGCCTTGCTCTTCCTTAGTCCTGTAGTGAATCCTTCTCTGTCTTCTATCCACATGACTACCTGATAAACCTCTTACAAGCCTTCCAAGTTAAGCATTTGTTTGTTATTAAAACATTTCTAGATGTCCTCAAGTTTTAAATGATGGCTTTAATATGATTGCTTTGAATCTATGATGATTTACTTTCAGCATTGAATTCTCTACTGTTTTGTACATGCACACACACATCACAAAAATTTTATATTACTGAACAAAACAGAAAAAAATAATGTGTTGATGGTGGTCAATTCCAAGGTGAGAGCCAAAAGAAGCTATCTGATATAGACACTCACACAATTCCACTTCTGAGTACTCAATAACCAAATAAACCCCTTTATCCATGTTTAAAGTTCCTTATAACTATATCCATCTCACTATGCTTATGTTTCACAAGATGCAGCTATCCACAAAAAAAATAAATACAAAACTTCCAAAAAATGTTACAAGAAGAAGCATGAGTCAATATATTATTTTCTGAATTAGCTCAGCACCTTTCCTAGATTAGTTCTAACACTATTTACAAAGATTAGATATCAAATTTTAGCATCATTACAAGACCTTCCTAGTATAGGACTATTATTGAAAGGTTGGAAATGACTCACCCTTTATTTCGATAACTCAAGGTTGTTCTGTGCTCACCATCCTACAGTTTTCTGATTATATATGCAAGTAATCCAATAATAGATGTCCCACTGAGGACACCATGGGGAGTTGTTTACCCATGAATAGTTATCTCTGCAGGTAAAATCAGTATAGTTGTCCCTCTGGCCTTATGTCTAGGACAGTTATTATATCTGCCACTTGAAGATTCAAATCAAGCACACTGCAAAGAAAGTAAACATCAATGGTAGCATCTAGCATCATCATCCCAGGCCTACAAAGAAGAGACGCCAAGGAGCTTTATGAGGATATGGGACCTCTTCTTGCCAACACATTTTCAAGATGTTTGAGGACATTTTCAAGGTAATGATCTCCCATGGGGCAGATCATTCATGATAAATCTATACCAAGATTGTTATATCTCTAAAGATCTGAATTCCTTCTTTGCCATATATTTAAGTTGGCTTTTTGTCACTGTGACCAAAAGACTTACCAAGAATCATTTTAAGGAGGAAAAGTATATTGGAGGTTCACAGTTTCAAAGATCTGAGGTGAGGCAGAACATCATGGTAGAAGTGTGTTGTAGACAACAGCAGCTAGGGATGTAGCACCAGGAAGCAGAGACAGAGAGAGGAGTGGGAGAGAGGGGGATGGGAGGGGAGAGAGAGTAAGTGCACTCGCCTTACCATGGACAAAATATAAACCCCAGTGGCATGCCCCCAGTGACCCAGCTCCTCCACTGTACCAAAGGGAAGTGCTAAAGCCAGTTTAAGTTGCTTTTGTTAACACATTGACTCAGAATCTCTGTTAAATCTCCCTAAATAGGTAAATGTTGCTTGGTCTAATGTAAAATTCTGTCCTTGATCTAATAGACTTAGGATCATTCCCCATAAATAATATTTAGGTTTGCACTTATATAAGCTAACAAAAATTTGTTAATCCTTAAGTGTATAAGTTATCTTCTCCCAAGTCATTTTCTGTATTTGTCCTCCAGGGGTATGTGTAGATTTGCTCTAGTTACAGATCAGAAGATTAAGGGTGGATGTGATATGGGAGCTGGAGAATAAATAAACCATGGTAAGGCAACTACCTAGGGTAAGATCATTACAGAAGATTTAAGAAAGGGATAGGTAATTGGTTCTGAAGGGCAAAAGGCAATTCTGCTAGTAACAAAGACTTGAAGTTTTTAAAGTTCTTAGATTCATTGGAATGTATCCAAATGTTCTTGATTTGTGTGTTCAGGTTCCCAGTTTTTAAGTTCTAACTAAGCTGCATTTCTCAAAAGTCACTACATGAGGCACTGAATTTTACCTGTGTTGCAGCATTATATTTTTTAGGTTAGTTAAATTGTTCTCTGATCAGGCTTTGGCCTGAGTGTTAAAAACTTGACCTCATGTTTTTAAGTAATCACTTCAGTAGTACAAATCATGAACATATGCCAAGATCCCTGGCATTTCTCAACAGTCAAGTATAGCCTTACCCTCATAAATCACTTCTTTCAAGGCAAAGGTGATAGTTTAGCCATTTTATCTGCAAGCTATGAATTATCTGTGTCTCATTATCCAAATGTGATGAGATCAATATTAACAGTCAGGTAACTGCTCAGATGTACAAGTTTAAGGGGCTCTTTCTTTTTGCCACATCTGTTAGCACAGATATCAGTTGATGTCCTGTCACTATGAGAGACACTACTCTTGATATTTCAAAAAGGAAAAGGATTGACCATGATAGTGCTGTCTTCAGAAACATGCCAAAGGGACAAAAAGACAAAGGGGCAGTTGTGTCAAACTGAAGAAGCTGCTGTATACTCTGAATGTATAAGCCCATACACTCTGTGTTGCGGGAAATACTGCCATTGCTGTATTTGTTCTACACTGTTGATAACTGGGCAGGAATCCAGCACCCTGCCTTTCTGACAGTACTGCTAATGAAGCCAGAGTCTGCAACTACCTGCCCTCACCTTCACTTATCCTACCTTGCTGTTGTAGCATATTTCATTTTGTATACAATATACATTTTATTGGTGCATCTACTTGCTTACTTAGTAATCTCCCATTATTATTTTAAGTAGTATATTTCAGTTACATATATATATTATACATACACACACACACACATACACACACACACACACATATATATATATATAATTGGGATTCATTGTGGTATATTTGTGCATGAACATAGAATAATTTGATAGATTTGATTCCCCAGTATTTCCCCATACTCCCTCCTCCTGTCCTCTCCTTCCATTTCCTCTACTCTATTGATCTTCTATTTTCCTGAGACCCCCTTTAATCTTTTGAAACAGACAAGAATGTTTCAAATAGATCCATTTTGTAAATGAGTGAAGTAAATCTTGAATTAAATTAAGACAAAAAGGAATTACAAAGAACAATCTGAAAGCTTATAGGAAAGGGAAAATTAATGGTCAAAAACTTTGTCTTACATTGGAGGGAAGAATCAAGTTTTTATACATATGAGCATCTTTGATCTTGTAGCACCAATTACTTCCTTCTTCCTGGAGTATGGTGCCTTCCAGTATCACTAAAAGAATCACTCCTACATCATCATCTAAGATGATGCTATCTGAAAGGTTTTTCCATTTGAAAAATATTTTCTCTATAGAAATTATATATATATATATACACACACACAAATATATATGTGCGTGTGTGTGTTTCACATAACTCTAACAGAATGGAAATGCTATGTTGCATGATTGTTTATAGAACAGTACTAGAAGTACCTGAAATTTTTGGAATATTGTAATTAATTCCTACTTTGAAACATAATGTAGATATAATCATTGGGGCATTTTACTTCCTTCATGTAGAGAATGACAAACCTTCTGGCAAAAGCTTTTTAAAAAGACATAGAATAACATTGCATTAGAAAGGGAAGAGTACTTAAAAACACTGTGTAAAAGTAATGTTTAAAAATATGAATAAAAGAAGAAATTAATCAAAATATATGTTTCTCTATCACAGCAGTGAGTTCATTTTATAAATGTCATTGCTGACATTATTTAGGGGTCAAAACATTTTAAGGTCAGTAGATAGCTTTGCCTTCATAAGAAACATCTGTACATTTTGAAAAGGAATCTTCAGAGTTCTGTATAAAACTAAGAGTACCACACCCAAAAATCTATGAAATTAATTAATGTCAGGAATGACTACAAGCAGATAAATATAGATACCTCAATAATTTTCAAAGACATGATCCAAACTTTTAATTTATTCTAATATGTACCAATGTGTCTGGTCACTATGCTCTGGGGAGTAATCACTGTAAAATAATTACCTTCTATCTGCTGTGCATATTTGTTATTATTTTTCACTGAATCTTATATTTTAATCGTTCCTGTTATCTTCTTTGCTATTCCCATTACATTATTTTAAAAATATTCTTTGAGCCGGGCGCGGTGGCGCATGCCTGTAATCCAAGCCACTTGGGAGGCTGAGCCAGGAGGATCATGAGTTCAAAGCCAGCCTCAGCAACGTAGCGAGGCCCTAAGCAACTCAGTGAGACCCTGTCTCTAAATAAAATACAAAATAGGACTGGGGATGTGGCTCAGTGGCCGAATGTCCCTGAGTTCAATCCCTGTTTCAAAAAAAAAAAAAAAAAAATATTCTTTGTATTTTTTAACCTCACTCTTTGTTATAGGTAAGCATTGGACAAAGATATATTGAATGGCCTGTCATTTATTGACTATGCTTAATTGAAAAAAAAATTACTTAATCTCTGTGTCTCAATTCCTTGTGTGTAAGATTTTTAGTACCTATCTGAGAAGCTGTTGGAGAACTAAATGGCATGTTATATTTTAAATTGTTTCATAAAATATTTCATTGTACAATTTTAAATTACATATTTATAATTCATAACATATTATACATTTTAGTACTATAAAACTTGTCATTGTACATTTTACTGAGAAGGCAATAATAAATACTTGTTGCTTTTACTTCAGTAAACGATTTCTTTGAAGTTAGAAGAGTTTTTGTAATATGTTATTATAAGTACAAAAGGAAAATACTATAATCTACCATTGGATCTGGAATTGATCATAATTCATGCATATGTTTTCTAGATCTATGGTTCAGAGTACAAAGCAAATTTTCTTTCAAATTATAATGGATTTTTAATATCTTGAGAAAGTAATTAAAATTTTAAATTTTTATTTTTTTCACAAAAAATAAAATAGTTGAATAACGTTGAGTCCATATATAAAAATCATGGTTTATACACATCTAGTACTGAAAAAAAGAAATAGAAGAAATTGATTAAAATGTACAATGAATGTACTTAAGTTCGATAAAAGAAGAAAAAAGTATAATAATCTAAAAGAAATGACCGCTAAAATAAGGACTGGAACACATAAAGCAAGATCTGAAAGGGGAATTTTCACTATCAGTTTTCTGTGATCCACAGTATTTCAAAGAAAGAAAGACAGAGAAATAGTCTCAGATTAAACCACAAATGTGAATGGGGAAAAAATATTCTAAGAAGTGATAATTGTGCTTAGTGAAAAACAACTAAAAACTAGTAAAATGTTTTGTAGTCCAAAAGTCTCTATTTCTGTGTATGGGAAATTTAAATGAAAAAGATTATGATATCTTTATAAAATAAAATAAATAAATATGTATTCAAGTCATCTTGGATACTACAAACTTTATCTCTACCCAAATAATATATACATATGTACATATATGTATAGCCCCCACATACATGGAGCAATCTACTTTGCTCTTATACACATGTTCCTGGTATATGAATTTCATGACAATAATATGTAGAAATATGAATATTCTCCAAAGAATAATTCATCCAATATTCAGGATAGGGTATAGGTGCACGCGCGCACACATACACACACACACACACACACACACACAGAGTACTAATATAAAAATTCACAGACATAGGCATTCTGAAAGTTATTAAAAAGATAAAAGTAGCTGGGTGCAGTACTGCATGCCTGTAATTCTAGTGACTGGGGAGCCTGAGGAGGAGGATCCCAAGTTCAAAGCCAGCTTCAGCAATTTAGTGAGGCCCTAAGTAACTTAGCAAGTTCCTGTCTCAAAATAAAAAATAAAAAGGCCTGAAGATGTAGCTTAGTAGTGAGGCACCCCTGGGTTCACTCCCCATACCACACATACACACACAAAAGATGTAATGTAATGTAAAAAGATGAGTATGAATTAAAATGATCATCATGCCCTGATTTCTTAGCTAGGCAGAATGTGTGATTTTCAACCAAAGTTAAAATGTACATGTAATATATGCTTTTTGAAAATAAAGTGAGCTTTTAAACATCTACTGTCAACATACTTTATGGTAGTTTCAAGAAGATAGAAATAATACAAGTGCAGTAGCACACGTCTGTAATCCTAATGGCTCAGGAGGCTGAGGCAGGAGGATCTTAAGTCCAAAGTCAACCTCAGCAATTAAGTGAGGCCCTAAGCAATTTAGGG
>JAJEJO010052278.1:0-38814 GCA_020662805.1 Glaucomys volans
CATGCCATTATGTCAATATGTTTAGAAAATTCCAAGAGAGGTTTATACAATACAAGGTTCAACATGGGGCAGGCAGAAACATAGATAGCTGCTATCAAATGCTATTGACTTTTTCTCTGTTTGAAACCTTCATCTTGTTCATACACTGTCTTTGAACAAAGCTTGAGCCCCAGGCCAAAATATTATGCAGCATGAATTGAAAAATGAAATAAACTAGATTTATCACATAAAGTTGAAATTATGAATCTAGAACTTCTGTCTTCCAAAAGGTCCATTTCACTCTGGACCTTTTTTGACAAATTCACTTTACCGGGTCTCCCAGAAGTGTGAGTAACTAACTACACACTTGGGGACACAGGGATTACATCCTCTGTGAGGCATAAACTATGAGATATTTAGTTCTTCTCTTTGGTTAATTACATGGGTTTTCACTCACCCTCAAATCATATAAGAGCTAAAATGGCCTGCAGAAATTTTAGCATTGATAAAAGCATAAAGAACCTTAAATATCTGTTTTCCCGGCAAAAGTTAAGAATAGTTCTTCATGCTTAAACTGATATCAAAACCCCATCAGATGGTAAGGTTAGTCACAACACAAAGGTAGGTTCTTGAATGACGACCTGATTAATCTGTGGAATTATCTGTTTAATGAATATAAAGCACCACAAAAAATCCAAATGTAGTAACCACAGTCTGTTCTAATGGAACCCTATGAAACACAGGACTTAATATTTGCACTCAAGTCCAAAACTCTAATGAGGTTTTCAGTAAGTCCATCTTGTTCATCAGTGCCTGAATTCCTGAGATTTTCCAATGACGACTATTAAGAACCTACTTTATCCTCCAAAAATGTTAATAGAGTAGGAGAAAGGAAAAATGTAAAATACACCATGAAGAATGCAAGCACAATTAAAAGACTGTAAGTAGACAGTGCTTGGCACAGAGTAGCTGTGCAGTAAAAATCTATTGAACAAACAAACAAATAAACAAGGCGGATCCAGTGCTGGCAGGTAATAGGCAGGCCTGACACATCGCCACATGGACTTCCACTCTCTACACGGACACTGTCCAATATGACTTCAAAGGAAATCACAGCAAGCAATTATGATTTCCTTTTCTTATCTTGATTATGAAGAACTTCAATGCAAAGAAATAAAATAGGACAAGGATAAAAACCTGAACAAAACAAAAATTTCTGCAGAATTATGTTCTGTACCAAAAGATACATAACTACATAATTTTTACTTAGAAAAATAGACATGGGCAAAAAACTTAAACTTTTAATGAACATAAATTCATTTATATGATTTATATGACCATACAGTTACCAATTCCTATGCCTGTTGCTTTCTTTCTTTACTTTTTTTTTTTTTCTTTTGAACCCAAAGCCTTATTCACGTCAGGGCAAGTACTCTACCACTCAACTACATCCCCAGATCCTATTGCTTTCCTTTTTTCTAATGTCCTTGCTCTAAATTCCTAACTCAGTCCAGTCCTCCACCCCCGCCTCCCCTCCACCTGCCACCCAGTGCTGGGGATCAAACCAAGGGACTCAAGAATGCTAGGAAAGCACTCTACTTCTGAGCTATATCCACAGTCCCTAACCCATTTCTTTAAACCCAGTATCTCTTTCAAGTCCTTGTTCAAAATGCAACTTATATTCTCTAAAGCTTTCTGGATTTTTCCACACTGTATGAATATTTCCCTCCTCTAAAGTCCCTTGGTGTGGTAACACCCCTTCTATCCCATACAGAAATGCAAATAGGCCTCATCTCCCCAAGCATCTGCAGGAAGACACCTTGTTTATATTTTAGCTCCACTTATAGCCCAGAAGAGGGCCTTGCAACTCTGACACAGTATTTGTGAATCATTGTGGGAATGAATAAAATTAGTATGATCATGATAAGGAAGACTGGTACTTAGAAATCAATAGTAGAATACTGATGTAATGATCGATTCTATTCATTGATCTGAAAATGACTTACACTTCAGGCAAAACACTGAGCCTTGGGAGAGCCACAGGAGCTTGGAACTGAGCCATCTGCACAAAACAGCTTCTCTCCTCTACCTGGAACAGTGTCTCTCCCTGGTTCTCATCCATCCATCCATCCACAAATTCACTGAACGCCCACTAGATTTCAAGCACTGTAGTGAGTTCCAAGTAGACGAAAATGAACATGTAACAAGCCAGGTGCTGGCTCTCAGAGATTAACAGCTTTCATCTTCAGTGTGAGGCATCCAAGCAAATAAATGATTTCAGAAAGGCTACCTTTCTCTCCTGGGCCTACACAGTAAGGAAACAGAAGCAGTTATCTGCCCTGCACACTGTCTCACATTCTTTCCATCACTCTGCCTACCTTTCTTGAACAAATAGAATCCAAATGAGTCATGAACCATAAATAAACTGAGTAACTAATCTTAACCAAATGGGGAACTCTATCAAATTTAGTAGAAGCAGGGCGTTCTATGGGTTTTATGGGGCCTGAGAAGTCTTTGAACACTGTAATATATCCCCTGTTAATTTAGTAAAACTGCCTCAGCAAGGAAGCCTGAGACAGGCAAATGTGACTTCTGGCTAGTCCCCAGGGACTCCTCCTGCCTCCAGTGGCTTTTCTGGGATTATTTCAGGCATTCACTTGGCTACACTCCGAAGTTCCCGCCATGTTTGGGCTCAGTATTATGGAACTTCAGATAATCAAAGCTACTTAAATTTTAAAAGAATGTTCACAGGTTCATTATTTATTCAGTGGATAAATAATTTATTAATCCCTCACAATGTACAAAATTCTCCACAGTCTTAAAGTATACTTAGCTAGAAAAGACATGTAAAAATGAGTGTAATACAAGGCAAGAAGTGACTCTGCAAAGAGGACACTTCTTCCTGAACAATAAAAGCTACTGTTTATTGAATGCTCACTATCTATTAAGCATACAGTACTGTGCTAATAAACACTTTATACATAGATCATGAAGTACTATTCATCTGGTAAAAGAAAAGACAGGAAGGAAATGAGACTGAGCCTGCATTAAAAAACTGCCTTAGCCATTATAAGTAGAAGTATTTTAAATACAGGAATATAAAATAAATGTTGATATAAAAATAAAAAGTCCATTTTTATTCGATATTTTCTATAATGTTACAAAAACAGTTCAGAGTACACATTCCAAATTTATGGCATAAGTTTTGAAAGCACAACAGAAATTACTTTTTTCCTTCTAACTAGTGATTTCTTTTTAAGTAAATGTAGTCACCTGGGGGCTGAGGGCGTGGCCCAGTGGGAGCGCACCTGCCAAGCATGCTCACAGCCCTGGATATCATCCCTGGCACTGCGAGAATAATAATGATAATCATCATCATTTTTCCTGAAAACACCCACCCTGTGAGCTTTAAGTAGGACTAATTTAGTCGAGTTTTTCCTTTTAAAAGAAGCAAGAAATGAAATAAAATATGTGCCTGAGTGATACATTAATGATTCATTGTTTATTATCTTAGGGACATTTAATATGAAAATACCACATCCTAATTTGTTATCATATGCATGTTCTTTCTTGTTCCTGTAAATAATTTATACAAGAGAAAATAATAAAATCTTTCCACACTAATTGAGATCGTTTGAAATATGAACTTAGAGTTGTTTCTATCAGTAAATAAGTTGGGTAAACACAGTGTACAAGGAGAAAACTAAGGATAGATCAAATTGAAATGAAATCCATCCTCAAGGATTTTAGAAGGATAACACAGGGGAAAGATGCTCACAAATAATAAGGCCAAAAGGGACAAATGCTATTATATATAAGTGGAAGTAAATATCAGAGGAGAGAGGGATACATTTTTGGAGGGAGGCACCTAAAGTATTTTTCTGTGGGCAGCAATCCAGTTGGCCATTATATATAAGGTATAGACCCTCATCAAACACAGATGAGGCCTAGGTCCACCTAGGGTCAGATACAGTCATGTGTGACCAGAATTCTGTGAGTGTACAAAGTGTTAAGATTAAAAGAAAGAAAGGACACTATGAAGAAGACCAGATGTCATGATAGGGCGTTTAAATTTTTTGTTTGCATTTCTTAAACTAAAAGAAGAGAAGGAAGAGAGGGGATGAAGGGAGCAGATATGGTACTGAACACAATGGAAAACAAATACCCTGCTCTTTGTGAAACATTCTCATGGAGCACATGGACAAACAAAAAACCACCACCATGGTATCTTGACACAAGGTAGGTATTCAATTAAGGGTGACATCTGACCTGAAGGAACTGAGAGACACCATGGGGCAAAATGGGGAATTAAGGGAAGAGTTACAGGAGGTGAACTTGGAGGATTGTCTGGTAGATTTTGACAAGGTCTCTGTCGTTTGGCTAGTGAGATACGGGGAGATGAGCTGATTCATACTCTGAAAGGATCGCAATAGACCATTATGGGCCACTGTTGAAAGGAGGAAGGCCAGCTAGCAACACAATAATCCTAGAGGAGAATCATGCCAATGAAGACCTGAATGAGAGCAGGAAAGTGTTTGAAAATACTCTGAAGGTGGAATCAATAGGATTTGCTAACAGATTGAACGTGGGTCTGAGGGAAATGGAGGAAACAAGGATGACTCCAAGTCTTTCAGTCTGAGAACAAGACAAAGGGCACTGTCATTTCCTGGGATGGAGAGAATGCAGAGGAGCACTGGAAAGGAAGGTGAAGAATCAAGGATTCCAAATGAGAGGTGCCTGCCTGGGTGATGTATGGGCAGGTCAGATTCAGATCTAGATCTGTCAAACTCCATCACTCACACAGGTTCCAAACAGGTGACAATATGGATTTTAAGAGGAGTGAAGGGAAGGTGGGAGAGTTGATGTGACAGCTAAGAATACAGAAGTCAAATAGGAGAGGCTCCCTTCCAGGAACCAGGGGAGGGAAAGCATCTGGAGGGTCTCCAGGAAATCAGAAAAAAACTGTGGAATATTTGCTAAATGATTCTGATACAGAATCAAACAAAGATGAATTTGAGGAAAAAGCAAGAAAATGGATCTTGCTGCTAAGATTAGGTAACATGACCAAGGAATGGATGAAGGGGAGCCCATTTTATCAAGCAATGAATGCACAATCTGAGTCCCTCTGAATTAAGCAGCAATATGTTTCCTTCCAGGGCACTTGGAATATATTAGATTTGCAAAAACATCTCAGAAATACAACTAAAAAGCCCACTGATGCACCTCCAAAGAGTGGAAGAGCTCATGATCCAAGTAGTTGCCAGTAATGTACCTGCATTATGTGGCAAATGGAACTAAATGAAGAAAAGAAACATTGCTGCTTATAGAGAATTAATCGCTCTGCCGTATTTCTGTTTCAGTTGCTGTCTCAACACCACTGCTGTAATGACATACTGTACCATGATGACTCGATGGCTAATCCTGAGGATTCTCTATTATCTCCTGTGTTAGATGTGCAGCATTGGAAATCTGATGGATTAATGAAAGACTGTTACCGCTAATTGCTGACATAAGACTATTTAGGGCACTGAGGCAATTGCTGAATTTTTTTAGATGTTTTCACAGCTTCTCAGAGCAGTGCACTAATCAGTCATGCTAATTCCTACAGTAAACAGCAGCTTTGGTGAGAGACCATTATAACCCTCCATCATTTCATCTCTGCAGCTCCTGCCCAAAATCAACCCTAAAACCAGATAATTTGCTTAGATCATTTACCGGCTACAGCATCATTCAGTCTATCCAGACTCCAGACAGAGTTGACGACTGGAATTTAACACTTCCCTAATGAGAACAGATGTGGCCAGCCCAGGGAGCCTTTCTCAGGCTTCTCAACTCGGACAGTGTCTCAGCAAAGTGAACCAGAAGCTCTGCTCACCAAAATAACACCAAGATGGGTGGAACAGAGGTTTCTCAAAGTTGCTTATGTCACACAAGATCTATGGACACCAAAATCCTAACAGTAAAGCGACATGAGCAGCAGCGCAGCCTGTGGAATTAAACACAAGCTCCAGTTCCAGTTGACCCTTATCATCTATGTAACTTGGAGGTCAATTACACGATGTCTCTGAGCTTCACGTTCCCCATCCATAAAACGAGTAAAACACTCAGTTGGTAGAGTGCTTGCCTGGCAAGCACAAGGCCATGGGTTCAATCCCCAGCACCGCAAAAAAAAAAAAACACACACACACACACAAGTAAAACATGTCATTTCTTTGCACATAGACTGTCCAACAGGGCACTGCTGGAAACAGCACAGCCGCTGACTCAGAAAACATTGTGGTCTGGCTCATGTCACAGACATGTCAATGCAGCGCACACTCAGCAACAGCGTGATGGCAAATGGACACTGACCTTACCCAATCAACTCCCTGTACTGATCCCACACTCAACCTACCCTCAAAATTCATGTACCACTTAGATTGTTCAGACCTGAGTACCACCTGCCCAGCACAGAACACTCTAACACAGTTCTGTGTGTAAGCTGATAAACTAGCATTTGGGTTTTTTTCATCTGCACCTTGAGGTTTTGTTAAACTTGAGTGTGTTGATCAGCACAGGATATACTGCCAAGCAAATTTTATAATATCCATAGTTAGCATTACTGTGTTTCCCTGATAGATCTATAGTGCTAAAATAACTAAGAAATATCCCAGATTCAGGAGAAGATGGGTATCACCCATCTATCTAGAAAATCCCTCTGTATCCCTACACCATTATCCAGCCCAGGGAATCAGACCTATAATCCTCAGGAGCATCTCCCAATTAATCCCCTGGTATATTGTGAAATTAAAAAGACAGACTTATGTTTGTTTACTCTCTGTCATTCTGCATACAAATGTATCATTACAGCAAAGCTAGTGGCAAGAAATATATCTTTCCACAGTTACTAATATAGAAAAACCAAGCCCATTGATTCCTTAAGAAAGGAAGGGTAAAAACAAAGAAAGAAATTAACACAGATTTTGAGAAAATGGGGTAATATTCTCTCAGTAAGATTCAGTTTCGATTTAAAGCTGAAAAGACACTTTGAGCTTAAAGATATTGGGTGATTTGGTTGAAATTCCAGAGGATTGGATTGAAGATTACTTTGTAATCTCATGACTTTAAAACTTTCTTAATTAAGGATTTACATGTGTTTTAGATAAAACAGGACATAGATTGGTAGAACAGAAAAGCAAATCAGCATGAGGGAAAATGTTTCTGGACTGTGGTCCCCCAGCACCTGAATTTAATGTGATACTCAATTAAAAAGGAAAATCAAATCCTGGGCACAGGCGGTTGCACTCTTGTGACACACAAAGGGAGTGGACCTAAGTGCCCCCCAAGTATCAAACCACTGCTGGGTCTTAGATGCTGCAACACACTTCTGGAGCCTTCCCCCTTCTTAGGCAACAAGGCAAAATGTGATGTTAATAGTACATATGTTTATTTTATCTCAAGGATAAAAATTTATTATCTTTTTATCTCAAGGAGAGAAAAACAAAGCTTTCGTTTAGAAAAAGCTACTTCATGAGGGTTCCCATGTATAAATCCATCATCCACTCAAAGATTTCTTCAGAGTCCGTCATAGAAAACATTTTAGAATACGAAAGATGAAACTTTAAAAGCACTACTTCAATTTTTTTTAAGTTCCCTCATTTAAAATTTTCAAATAACTCAGAAAATAGACAAAATGTCTATCCATCTTTAAGAAGCATTTTAAGGACTGGAAGTGCATCCTGGTGGATGCTTGCTCAACAGGCACAGGCCCCTGGTTCCATCCTCAGCACCACAATAATTAATAAAAATTCCAAAAATGTATTTTGCAAGTATTTTAGAAACTTCCTTCCACATTTCCTTTAAGTCTCGGTCCTCCTTTTCTGCCCCTTTCATCACTAGATTTTGAGGTGGGTTCTCTGTGGTCACTCACCCTGGTCCTCAACCCCTAACACATCAGACCTCCACCACTACACCTCAACAGTTCTCAAAGAAGTCACAGTGACCTCCAGGCTGAAGGGTGAAGGGCCATTCCTCTCAGGTCCCAGCTTTCTTCCTCTCTGGACCCATGCACCATCTGGAAACCCACCCTCTCCCCTGGATTTCTCAGATACCTGTTTGCCTCTTCCATCACCAGGCATTCAATGTCAAGCATGCTTGTGCCCAGCTCTGGATCCTCTTCAACACTCTTCTTGCTCCCTAGCCAATTCCAACCACCCCTTTGGCCTCAACTCTCTGACTGCATCTTCTGATCTCCTATTCCACATCCCTACCCCATTCAACATCCCCATTCAACATCCAGGGTGGCTGAGTAGTGTGACAGGCACCTCCAAGCCCACACACTCAGAACATTCCCACAAACCTGCTCTGCCTCCACTGTCCTCTCAATGAAGAAATGTTTTCACCTCCATGCCCACTTATCCAGTCCATCAAGTCCAGCCGAGGTTAGCTCCCACCTGGCATGCTTCAACCATCTACTGCCATCCATTCCTGCCTCTCCACACACATTTTTAAATGTGTTCTTTTCATACGCTAGTGATTTTTTAAGCATGAAAAGACCAGAGGACCTTAGCCTTATCTTCCAGGGACTGACCATGACTTTGAGGCTTTATAGAAAGGGGAATGAGGGAAAGAGTTAGGGGGTTTGTACAGCTGGAGGCTTTTCACAGCTGCCAAAGCAGGTGATCTTGATCAGGTGTGGTCTATCCATCATCATCTCAGGATTGGTCAGAAAGGCCTTATTCCAGATAAGAAAGTTGCTGTTGCCAGAGGAGTAGCTTTGACTCTCATATGATAGTATTGGATCAGACCTTGTTCCTAGAATCCAAGGTGAGCAAAGAAGATGGCTGCAAAATGGATGGAGAGATGTCAAGTCTCTGTTCCTACTTTTCAGCTGTGAATGTCCATTTATGGCCATTCTAAACTAGTCTTTAAACTAAACTAGTCTAGTCTGTAAACTAGTCTTTAAACAATAGCTGAAGCAGCCTGAGTGATCTTTAAAAATATCATGTATTTTCTGTGTGTGTGTGTGTGTGTGTGTGCGTGTGTGTGCATTACACACCTACAATCTTGTCACCCTATGCAACTCTAGGTTAAAAGGTTTCCAAATGAATTAAGATCTTTAACATGGTTCAGCAGAATCTCTTATTTCTGCTCCATGCTGGTATCTCCACTTTTTTTTCTTAATACAACTCTCTTTTCACTAAGAACAGCCACAAAGTGATCTGTTAGTTTCTAAAACATTCTACACCCTCTCATCAAAATATGGTTTTTGCACATCTGTGACTTCTGCTTCCTGAGCCCCCCAACTTCCCCGACAAATGAGTCCTTTACTGAGGTGATTAAAATTTCTAATGTTCAGGCTCCACCCTAAACTTAATGAATCACAGCATCTCAGGGCAACCAGAATCTAACCATCAAGCAGTGTCAGGATCATTCTGATGAAAGGTCAGGGAACCTGATATAAACAATCATCCAACACTTGAACTCTCTCCACAATATTCACAAGTCCAAGACCACCAGTCACAGCTCAGCATTCAAGGAGACAATCCATTCCTCTCCTGAACAGGTTAGACAGCTCTTCCTTATATTGACCTGAAACCTCTCTCCCAGACATTCTGCCCATTGATTTCAGTTCAATAATTCCTTACAACAGCCCTCAATGGATGTGACTGGTAACCCCACCATTCTGATGGCTTTCCTCAGTGGCTGCTTTCAGGTTTATACCATAACTTTTAAGCATAGTTTCTAATGCCAAATTTGAGGAGTTCCACAAAAATGCACATTGAAGGTACCTCAATGATTCTACAGAGATCATATGCACCATGATCACGAAACCACCATCAGGGCAGATGGAGATGGACTAAAACCCTCAGTCAGTCACTTCTGAGGCTTGAGACTGCAAACCTCACCAAGCCTCAGCTTCCTCATTTGGTAAAGTGGGACAGTGAGGGTGCCCTCCTCCTCCTCTTTGGGTGGATGTAAGGATTTAAATACCTCTTGCATGAGAAGCACAGCCTAGTTCCTGTCCCCCAGAAGCACTTTGAAAGACAATGTGAACTCTCTGAAGACAGGGCTTCTTGTCTATTTTGTTTCATGCCAGAACATCACCTGACACAGTGGGCACTCGATCACCTGTTAAATGATTGAATTATTGTCACAGACAAAACCAGCATTTAAGAAATTTTAAAATTTTGAATGCAATTTTTAAAAAAAGACAGATGGGAAGGAACTTGAGTTTGGTTTTCCTTTTACTTCAAATTAAAGCATATTCCCTAAGTGACTCTCAAAATGCCAACTAATGGTTTTGACAGATTACACAGTGATTTAAACATCTCATTCTTTTAAATAAAATAGCATGAGACATGTGTGATTTAAAAATCAAGTTTTTGTACCATAACTGCAATTTTCAGAAAGTTATATTATCTTTCTAAGCTCTCATTTCAAAGACAATAACTGCTGTGCAACAATAGTACACTAGGGAATAATAGAAATACATTAAATTAGTTGCATTAATTTTAAGTAGAATCATTAAACTACTTATCATTTTTTGTTTCCGAATTATGTTAATGCTTAGATATTAAAGTGAAAAAATATTGAATGCCTCAGACACCTCTAAAAATCCAGTCTGGTACACAAAAATGAGTGGCTCATATAGTATGAATCCTGACATACATATTTTACTTCCCTAATTGAACTAGTATATTTGTTATGTGGCCATCTGAAAATCCTTCATGTTATTTTAGAAAAAGCATGGTGGCTCTCATGTTCTCACATACAGGTGCAAGTAGACATGCCTCCACCAGGATTTCAGGGCTTCTTTGCTTGTGTGTATGTGGTGCTGGGGATGGATCCCAGAGCCTCATGCAGTTTCTGGGCTTAACCAGACTCTCAAGAAAGGGAACCAGAACACTGAAAGGGGATAAGCCCGCATCTGAGGCACAGAAGGATTATAGTGTTTGATGGCCAAAAACTGAAAAGGGAAAAATGTCCTGCCCCGAGTGAAGAGAGGGGCTTGTCATGCAAGTCAGCAAGGTCAGGAGGCTAACAGCAATAGCCACTTCCAGAAGTAATCCTAATCACACCTGTTTTAGTCAGCTTTTTTGCTGCTGTGACTTAAAGAGCAATTATAGAGAAGCAAAAATTTTTTTGAATGCTCGTGGTTTCAGAAGTCTTGGTCCATAGAAGGCTGGCTCCATTACTCAGGGCTGGAGGTGAGGCAGAACATCAAGGTGGAGTGTGTGGCAGAGAGAAGCAGCTCACATGGTGATCGGAAAGCACAGAAAGAGAGGTCTCCACCTGCCAGATATAAATATATATCCCAAAGCTATGCCCCCAATTCCCACTTCCTTCAGTCACACCCTACCACTTCAGTTACCACTCAGTTAATCCCCATCTGGGTATTAATTCACTGATTAGATTAAGACTCTCACAACCCAATCATTTCTCCTCTGGACCTTCATGCGTTGTCTCACATGTGAGCTTTTGGGGGACATCTAACATCCAAACCATAACACCACCCATACTTGGGGTGAGTCATCCTAGAACCTTGAGATGGGAAAGAAGCCAGGACCATGAAGTCCCTCTGCATGGAGGGAGCACACTAGGCCACATGCACAGAGTAATAGGGTGTTAAGTCTTGCGTCCAGTGAGGGCTAGCTGAGTACACTGAACTCTCCAGTCAGAGGAAACAAATGAATACAACACAAAATCATGTCAGAAGCCCCACAGCTAGAACTCAACCCCAGCATGGAAACTGGAGTGACACAGGCCTGGCCTGGCTTCTGAGCATGGAGCACTGGAGTTGCATGCATGACAACCTCCCTGCTAGCATGGTGCCTGTTCACAACACCACTGGTCATATTCTGGAGAGAGGAGAGGGAGCCATGGTAGCAGAAATCATCTTCATGCCCCCTTCCATTCTCCATGTACATTCTTCCCATCATCCAGCACCAGGCTGACATTAAGTCAGTCACTAAGAGCATTTCCCAAGTCCCTATGTCCCAAAGTGAAACAAACTTTTCCCTTTGTCAAATTCTATATATAAGGCCTATACTCTATGGAGTTAGCTAAAGTCCAAAGATTATTGAGTCCTTTTAAATGAAAGTGGGAACAACCATTTTTGCCAAAAACAATTATATGTCTCACAAAGGGCATGGCATTTCCTAAATCACATTACCTGATTGGACAGTATAATAACCTAAAAACAAACCCAGAATAAAGTCTTGCTCTGGAGCATTAAGTTCTGAGCATTGGTGGATGCAGCCTTTTCCCAGTAAACATCAGAGGAAAAGACACTAAAATTATAAAAGCCCTGAACTAGAGATTTTCACAGATGTTAACTCATTCAGCTCTCACAGTAGGAAATATTATCTCTACTTTACAGAAAAATCAAGCTAGAAGGTATGAGTGACCTGTTTCAGTTGTATGCTGGGGACTAGGGTTTCAAACCCAGGCTCCTGGCCTTGACTGTCACTCACTGATCACATCAGTGGACATTTCTGGTACCTGATGGACATGGAGTAAGAGCATCTTGATTCCCAAACCCCTGCTACCTCCCAACCTCTTCTTTTAAGAAGTCCTGGAGGTATTATAATGAAAGGCTTTATTTTCTATTCTTTTACCTTGCAATATAATTTCACCATAGGGCAAGGATTAGGTCATATTCCTTCTTCATTCTTAGGCCAAAAATAGCAAAATGAATGGAATAGTGTGGGAAACTCCATTTATAAACATCTATTTGTATTCAATATGATAACAACTGGGAAATTACAAATAAGTAAAACCAAATCAGGAAATCTGGAAACCTCTGACTTATTGATAAGCTATTAGGTCATTTTGTTTTAATCGCTTCATATCAGGAAACATATTCAAGATGACGTTTCAGTGCCTATTTAAAAACATCTTTGAACTTGAAGTTTTCTTATACTTCTAAAAGCTTTTTTTTTTTTTCACAAAAGCTTTTATCTTATTACTCTCCCTAAGTATATGACAGCTATAGGTGCATTTCAAGCTCTTGTAGAGTTCTGGTACATTTTGTTAGAGGTAAAAATGATTCCTTCAAGGTCTTTGAAAATTGTTGCTAATGGAGGGAGCTGGAGAAGGAATCTTACCTGGCCCCTGGTCCTTCAAACAGCAGCAGCTCAGGGTACACAGTACTGGGACAGACCCTGCACTACTCCTGGGCTCTGCAGGAACTTGCTTCTGGGGTTCTCACAACCGCATGTGGTAGATACTACTGTTGTCTCCTTACAGAAGAGGAAACCGAGGCACAGAGTAACTACCCGGGCTAAACACATAGGAAAAGGAGCTCTAGGAGTAAAATCCAGCAAGTCCACTGTACTGCTGTAACTTATACTTCAGTTGATGTCAAATGGTTTCAAAATAGATCACTGGGGAGAAGTTCTTTCAAAGATGTAATCAGACCTCCTTGTGAATAGAAAGTAAGGAGTCTTCATCCTTTAGGAAGATGGAAGTATAGTGGAAAGAACACAGAAGACCAGCTGCTGGGTTAGGGTTCCACTCTCAGGTATAAATAATTAGTTGTGTGGCCTTGGGCAAATCACTTTGCTGCTGGAGGCTTTTTTTTTTTTTTTTAATCTAAAATGCCAGAAGCTGGGAAAAGAGGATCTGTAGGATCATTTCCAGTCTTCACCTGCCTTACCTGGTTTCAGATCCACCAAGATTGGCAGGTTCTTAATCATAATAGCTTTTCCCACAAGATTTGCAACAGCCCTTCTCTCACAATGTGGTTTCCACATGTGCTGGAGCCAGGGAGAGGGGGATCAAGAGCTGGGATGCAGTCTACAGGTCCTATGTTCACATCCCACCTCCATGGCCCCCCAGAGGCAGGCATCTGCTTGGTTTGCTGGACCTTCTATAGAGGGTCATGCCTACCTCACCTGCTACTCTGGGTCGAGGTGAAGCTTCTCCTAAATGTCACATGGGAGGGACTTGTGAATAGGAGTTATTTTTACTACTCTAGCACTATGGTTTGAATGTGTCCCCCGAAGTTCATGTATTGGAAACTTAATCTCAAATATAACAGTGTGGACAGGTATGACCTTCAAAATGTTAGGTCATGAGGGTTTTTGCCCTCATGAGTGGATTAATATCATTATTGCTATGGTAGAATCACTATCGAGAGAAGATTTGTAAAAAAAAAAGTGCATTTGGTTCACTCTTGCTCACTTAACATTTGATGTCCTCTGCCATGATATAACACAGCAAGATGGGCCTTACCAAATGAAGCCCCTTGATCTCGGCCTTGGCAGCCTCCAAAACCATGAGCCAAATAAACTTCCACCATTTATAAATTATGGAGTATATGGTATTTCTCTTACAGCAGCACAAAACAGACCAAGACACTAAATCTTAATCATCTCTCACTTAAACTCTTAAACCTCATGAACACTTGGCAGTAGAGATGCTCAATGTTACATTTATTAATAGTGAAACACAGCTAGCAACCTAAATGCCCTCAAATGCAAAAAGTCAGCATGTATAAATTATGGAACAGAATGAAAGTCATATGCAGCTTTAAAAAAAATCACATTTTCCAAGATTATTTCCCAGCCTGGAAAAATAAGGATAATCTTAAACAGTGGAAAAAAAGTAGGCTGTAAAAAGTGCATACACACCATATGTACTATTATATCCCAATGTAAGACTCATGTAATACATACACACATGCATGGAATTCTGGAAAAACACAACGAATTGTTAATAATCTTTGAATAATTGTTAGTAATTGCTAGTGATCTTTGAGTAATATTTTCCTTTTGATACTATTTTGTATTTTCAACTTTTTCCTACAACAACAACATGGGACACACACACACACACACACACACACACAGAAAACATGGGACATAGACTAACATAGACTAAGGGTCGAAAACAAAGTGATTTGACAAGGAACAAATACAAAATTTTTCAAGTAAAAGTAGGATTTACACTAAGAGCAAAATCATTTTAAGTAATTAAACTGTAAAATATCACTCCAACTATAGATTATCTTACACCAAGAAGAAAAATAGAAATATGAGAATTTCTAAAAATTCAAATGGTATTAAAATATGTGAGTTTAACAGACTGAGGATTTATAAATTTTTTTTTAAAGTATCATAAAGATTTTACACAAGTTTGACTGCCCAGAATCACAGAAAAATCAGAAATGGAAAGTTTTAGAAAATGATTTTTCCTCTTAGGCTTGGGGGGAAAAAATCCTGGAGGGATCCTGGGTTTAGATGAGAACTTGGCTGGACTTCACTTGCTACAACAACCAGGTTTTTTTGTTCCGTCTCCTCAACACAGACATAGGCACACACCACTAGGCCTAAGAAAGACTTACCCTTGACTCTCAAATTTTAAAAGTAAGAAAAAAACAGTCTAGCTTCCCCCAAGGCCTCATGTTCCTGCCTCCTAATGCTAATAAGGACCTGGCAGTGAGGCAGCTTCTCTTGTGCCCTTCACTGACTGCCCCTGGTTCCATTCCACCAGGGGGCCACCAGCCTGTCTTGGGACTTGCCTCTTCCTAACACCCTAAGCCCCTAGGGCCAAGTCACAGCACTACCCATAGCCAAAGTGGCATTCAAGCCTGCCACAGCTTCATGTGTGCCCATCAGGTTCCGGGTGACAGCACCTCTCAGTGTCTGGCAAATCTCAGGTATTTTATTTGTGTGTCTGCCCTCTGTTCTCTTCCTACAAAAAGTAGCCCCAACTGACAGTCTTTTTGAAAGGACAAAAGAGATCAGCTAGGGAGCCTTAGTATAGACCACTGGCAGCCCAGGACAGCCCCATGGGAGCCCAGTATCAACTCCTCCCATTGTAGCACATGAGAAGCCCGACGCCTACAGTGAGCCACAGACCACAATGGTAAGAGAGGTGAGGGAGGAGGGAGGAGGTGACAGAAACTTGAAACATAAAGCAATAATACACATATACAACACATATTTTAGAATTCTTTAAAAAAAAGATCATGTTACAGAAAATACAGGCTATATACTATTCATAAAAATTAAATTCAGAATATTTTTCTCATATACCAATTAGAAAGACTACAATTCATAAATAGACAACAGCAAATGCTGGAGAGGTTGGGGAGCATCGGAACTCTCACTGCTGGTGGGAATGCAAAATTGCACAGCCACTTTGGAAGTTTCTTACAAACCTAGATATCCTGTTACCAGATAATCCAGCAATCACAGTCGTTGGTGTTTATCTAAATGAGCTGAAAACATTTGTGTGTACAAAAACTTGCACACAGATACTTATAGCAACTTTATTCACAGGCAAAGTGTCCTTCAGCAAGTGACCAGATTAAAACAACATGGTACACCCAAGCAATGGAATATCACTCAAAGCTAAAAAGAAACGAGCTGCCAAGCCATGAGAAGATATGCAGGAAATTTAAACGTAAGCCCATCTGAAATTATCTGACATTCTGGAAAAGGCAAACCTGTGGAGAAAGATGAGTGGTTGCCAAGGGCTGGGGGAAGGAAGGTTGAAAGGCAGAGGTCAGAGGATTTTTAGGGCCATGAAGCTGTTCTGCATGACACTGTAATGGTGGATCCATGTCACTGTCCAGTTCTGTAGGTACTTGTCCATACCTACAGAACACACACCACTGAGCGGGAACCCTGTGTGAACTGTGGACTCTGGAAGATGTTAATGCAACAATGCAGGGTCATTTCTTGTACACTGCTGGGAATGCTGATGAGGGAGGATGAGCTTGTGAGGGAGCAGAGGGGATTCCTCTCACTTTTGCTGTGAACCTGAAATTGCTCTTAAAAAATAATTGTTACAAAAAAACACTACAAAGTAATAATCATCTTGCCTTCATTTAAGAGTTTCAAACAATGGGTTTTTTAAAGCATGGATTCTCTAGGACCTTGGTTCAAATCCCAGTTCACTGATTAGCTGTGTTACCTTGGGAACATTTCGTTAGTTCTTTGTGTCACTGCTACTTCATCCTACAAGATACCTATTCACAGTGTTATGAAGATAAATTGCATTAATAAACTTAAAAGCTCTTACAACTGTACAGCCAGCATACAGTAATCGCTATGTCTTATTTTAGCTGCTAGTATTACTTATTATTAGTCTTATTATTGTCATTATCCATTTGAACCTGCCTTTTATCGTTTGAAGGATTTCTGCCTTTTTCAACAGAGAATATTTAATTATACTCAAAACTACATGATAATAAGAGTACAAAGA
The DNA here is from genome assembly GCA_020662805.1 of Glaucomys volans. Taxonomy (NCBI): domain Eukaryota; kingdom Metazoa; phylum Chordata; class Mammalia; order Rodentia; family Sciuridae; genus Glaucomys; species Glaucomys volans. The sequence goes on from JAJEJO010052278.1 coordinate 17,176, forward strand.
TGTTCTCCACGAAAGAGGAGGAGCTCTGGGGCTAGGCAAGCCTTGTGATGGCCACGTGGATAATCTGAGCACATTACTTAACCTCCCTGAGCCTCAAATCCCTATCCACAAGACACTTGTTTGGCTACCAACCTCCTAGAGCCCTATAGGGAGTGAAGAACATGTGTGAGAAGCAAACTTAACAAAGCTCAGAGATGTACCATACAGAAACAGGCCTAGCAGTGACCCACCCACACTCTGGCTCTGTGAATGTCTATGAGTCTCCTTTGCTTGGCAGACAGGGACCAAGCAGGCCCTGGGACACAGAGTTTTCCTTCTCTGTGGCAGGAAAAGGGGAGGGTGCCAGGGGTCCAGTCACTCAGGGTCACGTATCTGAAGGAGAAAAGTGGCTTTCCACTTTGGGTTAATGTGAAATTGAAAGTCCTACCAAGAAACATCCAAAGGATCAAAACAGATTTCATTGGTAGAAGGAAGAAAGTAAAACATGTTGGAGTGAACTATATGAGAGAGGAAAAAAAAAAAGAAACTAAAGGGAAAAGTCAGTGTTCTTATTCCAGTCCACTGTTCTTATTCAGCAGCCTACAGTGTGTCTTCCTCACATACCGCTCCTCACATTGCCACAGGAATTCCTCCACTCAGTCCAAGGTGAGGAGATGCCACTGGGGCTCCTGAGCACATTTCTTCTCCCCAAAAGGAATCTAGCACCTTGTGGGTTACATCAGTCAGGGTAGACTGAGATATGCTACAGTAACAAGCACCAAATACCAAGAAACAAACCAGTTCTTGCTCATGCCTCATGCCCATTGCCTCTGTTGCTGGGTCTCTTTTACAAATCATCCCAAGATGTGATAAAGCAAACACTGGCTCCTAATGCTCTTTCCAAGTGGGACATTTAATTGACCAAAGCAAGTCACACAGCCACACACCTATATCCAAATGAACAGGGAAATACAATCTTCTTCCTTGTCCAGAAGGATAGTCAGAATATTTGTGAATATCCATGCACACAACAGGTAGATCTCCAAGACTTGATTTCCTACCTGCTTCTGAGAGAAAGCTTTCAGAAAACATCTTTACTAAATAAACTCAAAAACAGATGACAAGAGAGAGTGACAGAGGGCTTCAGAGGTTTCTAATTACCATTAGAAAATTGTGACTGCATATTTTCCTAAAGTTTAACCATTAAATATAGTACAGGGCTTAAATAAGTAACCATCATCATCCTGTATTGTAAACACACACACACACGGGTATACCTACACAAGTGGCAATTGCCAACAGTGTATGTTGAGAGTAAAATATTCTTTGTTTTATGAATCACCTTTTGCAGGACTGAACTCCTGGGAGGAACATGTCTTTACAGCCAGTCCCAAGTGCGGGTTCTTTCTCTCTTGGAAAATGTTGTCCTCTGTAAATGTTCCCTAGGGCCAACCTCATGGAGGCTTCCAGAGCTCCTCTCAGAACAAAACCCTCTGTGAAGCAAGCTTTTAGATACTCTCAACACTCCTGGCATCCAGACGTTCGTACAACCCTGAATTATTTATTCACCAGTCCTTTCACGACTTCCCTAACGCCGATGGAGGCCGGGATGGTTGCAGCGATTTGATGTTACATCTTCTCAAGTGGCTAAAGAGGCTATAAAGCACCCCATTGCTTAAGCCTGCCATCTCGGTTCCATTAGCAGTAAAGACCTCTCTATTCAAACTGCTAAGTAAATCCTCCGAGAGCCCGGGGACTGTTTCATGCTTGAAAGCAACTGTTAAGAATTTGACAACAACCAAACTGTTCCTATTTAATCCTTCTCCCAAGGTAAAAAGAATTATAGGTAAACATATGCCTTCATTATTTGCTTTGCTGCATTTCAATACCCAATCCCACACAAAATTGCCAGCCGAGGATTTATGCAATCACTTCTGTATTTCAGAGCTGCTGCCTTTACAGAATGGAAATAGCTTAACAAGGGTGATGGAGTTGGTTAGCCAGGGACCATGTCTTGTGCAGTGTACATCTTAAATGTCACTAGGGTGAAGGATGAAGGAAAAAGCATCCCAAATTAAAGGTTGCAGCAAACTATAAAAAGAAGAAGGAGGGAAGGTGTTGCAGAACGGAAATTCTTCTTATTTGGTTTAGAAAGACAGTAGCTGTGAGGCATAGGGCTTAGGCACTTATTTGGGATTTTTTAACTTTTGAGTTTTTTGTTTTGTTTTGACTTATATACCTGTCACAGCCCCAATTTACTACTCCTACTGAAGGTAATTTTATTAATACATTAAACAGACATTCTAAAATTGATTAATCCAAGTTAAGGTAAGGAGAATAAATGCTTTTTAAAGACACATTATTTAAGAAGAATAAATCATCAGTACAGAATAAGGGAAGCAGAAGTAACAAGAAAAGGAAAGGGGAAGACAGAGACCTGATTACCTATTGAACTACATGTGGTGTCTTTGTATGTGTAAGCGGGTTAACCCATATCATTTCCCCTGGGGAAGGGAAGATGACGTTTTCGATATTATAGTGTTTTATTCAACTGTCCATGAAATGTGCACTGTTAAGGGATCACTCAGAGGACTTCGTTTGTTTGATTTTTTTTTTCCCCCCCAAGGAAGGGAGAGTTTTGTTTTATTTCAGGATTTGAGAGGCTGTATGTGAAAGCAAAATATCCTTCCCAACAGTGGAAGACTTTCCAACACACGCTGCCGGCACGGGCTCAGACTCAAGGCAACATCTCAGAGAACGGATTCCAGCACACTTACTTCTCATGAGCCCCAGCTCTGAAACTGCTAACTCCAAGAGCCACTTACAGCATTCCTCCTCCTCCTCCTCAGAGCCAATTCACACAGAACTCAAAGTCCAGGGCACCCTTCCAGATCTCCCAGACCAAAGGAAGGTAAAACAGAAACCAGAAACGCTCACAGCTTATTCAACAACAAGGCATTCCACCACCTCCCACTTCCCAGACGCTCTGCCACACTCCAGTGGCTAGGGACTCCTCAATTTCCTATGAAAGGCTGATATCGGGTGGGGGGAAACAGATTCAGATACACAGATGTATCTCATACCCCTGGTGTTCAAGATGGGTGCAGGCCCTCCGAAAAATTAAGCTCTGAGGGCTGGAGGTATGCTCAGTGGTGGCAAAGCCCTGGGTTCAATTTCCAGCACCCCAGAAATACAAAAATAAATAAAATCTATAATTAAAATTAAGCTTTTGATTATGACTTTTTTTCAGTTAGACAAAGAACTTGTAAATTTACTTAGGAAAATGACAATTTCTCCAAAAACAGAGAGAAAAAAGAGACACTATCTGATGTATTTTGATTCAATTCAATTAATCTTTACTGAGTATTCAATATTTGCTCCAGGGAAATAAAATGGGACAAGGGAGATTATGCCTTCAAATAGCTTACAGATTGATAGAGGAGAAAGTCATTTAAACAAATATATTCTGCAACATCTACTGGTCATATACTCTGGACACCACACAATCTTCAAGCAGAGCAATGTTAGAACCAGTTGGAATTAAGCAGGGATGCTTAAGAGAAGAGGGGACATTTAAGTCCCTGTGACTTCCAGGTCAATGAGGATTTTGATCACTGAAATAGAAATATCTGTCCCATCACTTCTGGCTTCCCAAGTCTCTTTTTCCAAACCCAATGCCCTTGGAAAAAGATCCTGCACTCTGAATAGCAAAGCTGGAGCTTCCAAGGACCCTGAGTTTGGGTACCTTCCAACATGCAACCCACGATGCAGGACAACCCTAAAGGTTTTGTACTGAAGGAGTCATTAAGCTGTGGATTCTATTTCTAAGGCATTTACTCAACTATATTATTTTTAAAAAATTTTTTTCATTGTAGAGGGACACAATACCTTTATTTTGTTTATTTTTATGTAGTGCTGAGGATCAAACCCAGTGCTTCACGCAAGCTAAGCAAGTGCTCTACCACTGAGTCACAATCGCAGCCCCTCAATTACATTATTTTTAATACCCTCCTGTTTTCTGTGACTACAGATCTCCCTCTCTGACCATGTTTTGATCAAAGAGGTGCTGACGGCGAGAACAATGTCAAAAGCCCAGCCACTCACATGTGGAAACACTAAGAAACTCTATCTTGGGCATGGGCCAGGAAAGTAGGCCAGACAAATGAAAGACACCAGGATCAATTCGGCCTTGTGAGTGAGAACAGGAGGATCTCCTCAGGCCTCCCACCAGGAAAGTCTCCCCTAGAAGCCAGTACCAGCTCCACTCTTGTGGGAGGGCATGCAGGAGTTCCAGGCCCAGAGGAAACACCCTGAGGGCCCTGCTTCCCTCACAAGCACAAATCAGCTGCTGCCGCTCTTGAGGCATTCCTCCAGGAATCCAGCCTTGGAGAGAACACAAAGAAAAACAGGGCCCATGGAATAAGGGACTGCCAGGCCAGGCTGGTACCCAGTGGATGGACCCAGCCTCTGCAGAATCATGAAGTTTTCTGAGAACTAGATCCAAGGCAGTTGTATTGGTCTATTTTCTGCTGCTCTAAGAAAGCACCCAGGCTGGATGTTTTATAAACTAAAGAGTTTCATTGTACTTAGAATTTTGGTGGCTTGCAACTCCACAAAGCATTATGCTGGCATTCTGGCCAGGGCCCTCTGGCTGCATCAAAACATAACAGAAAGGGAAACAGAAGGGGCCCAGTGCATGGGGCGATCTCATTTTATAACAATCCAGTCCATGAGACCAACATTAATCTGTTCCAAGGACAGCAGCCCTGTGACCTACTGACCTTGCACTGGGCTCTACCACCCCACCACCAGCAGACTGGATACCACACTTTCAGCATATGTACCTCTGGGGGACAGAGTCAAACCACATCAAAACCATAGCAGTGGCTAAACTCAGCTAGAGAGTGACAACAAAAAAGAAATAATCACCCAAGGCCTTTGGCTGTGACTCAGCTCTGGGGAGATCTGTGCTAGGGTATTGCTACACATGTGTGAACACAGGGGGTGTTTCCTGGCATCCCTAACATGAAAGGCAGGACATGTTCTTTAAGAGTACCCTGAAAAAGGCAGATATGGCCCTATTTCCTCCCTGTTGTTTCCATGCCACAGATGACAGGTAAAGGCCTCTTGTATGTCACAGATGGCTCCTAGGGCCAAAAGAGAATCCTCCACCTCTCCCAGGGTCAGGCTCACTGAGGAGGCAAGATGCAACTACTAACATGACTTCAGACTCCGGTCCAAAAGTTTGCCACTTTTGATTATATACAATGTTTCTTCATTAGTTTCCAGGTTGTATTCAAAAGAAGTCATATTTTGGAAGGAGCCCTAGGGCCACAACCTTCCCACATCCCAAACCACCACACCTGCCAGCCTTCCCAGCAGACTCCACCAAGCCAGAGGCAAACCCTGCTACGCTGTCATTGCAGTACACTCTTGAGTCTATCCCCAGTGGCACCAGTTACTGAGGGTTACCTTGGAAACTGGGTGCCAGGATGAATTCATTGAGGATGTTCTGCGACCACAGAAATCTTCGAGACTCGGATGCACACTCAGCACCCAGAAGGCCTCCAATAAAGAAGCCTGCTTATGGCCTCCATCTAAACTCACATTACAAAAACATCTTCAACAACAACCACCAAACTTTTCCTCATGCAAAAAGTACCACAGTAAGCCACAGAACATACCAGGAAAAATGAGTCCATTCTGCCAGTGGGCTAACTGCAGCGACAAAATATCTTGATACACAAAACACAAACACCTCTTCCCTGCTTCCCATCTGAAGTCAACTGTTCCTATAAAAGTCACACCAAATATGGAGACGTCCCCTCTAGATGGCTGCCTTTAACACTCTGGGGGGACCATCATGTCCCTCCTAGTTGTTTTTTTTATTTTATTTTTTGGTTGTCAATGGACCTTTATTTATTTATTTGTATGTGGAACTGAGGATCGAACCCAGTGCCTCACACATGCCAGACAAGGGCTCTACCACTGAGCCCAGGCCCTCTCTTAGTTTTAATGGTGGTGCTGGCAGCTTTTAATTTGTCCTATGCTATATATAACTTAATTCTGTCATGCCTCTTCCTGACAGAGACTTTGCTGCTCTATGTCTTTCTTTTAAAAACTGCAATTTTATTAGGCTAGTGAAATAAAGGATGAAACTTTATGAATAAAGATCAACTCTAGGAAGATCAAGTCATCTTGAAGTACAAGCGTCCTCCCCCCACTCCCTGCCTTTATCCATAAGGGAGACATTCCAAGACCCCAGTGGATGTCTGAAACATCAGATAGTACAGAATTCCATATATACCAAGTTCTTCGTATACATACATACTTATGATAATGTTTACTTTATAAATTAGGCACAGTAAGAAAATTAGCAATAATAACAATGATGATGAAACTATTATAACAATCATGTAATAAAATTTACATGAATATGGCCATCTGTAGTTTGCGTTCAGCCTTCCCACCACCTGCTCACACTTTCTCTCACTGTCTCCCCCACCCCACCCCACACAGCCCACATCTATCCCACTACTGTCAGTCCCCATCAATTTCCACTCCATGTGAAAACCTAGAAGTGCATCATTCCTTCTGCAGGACCTTTAGCAGAGTGCAAAGGAAAGAACTTGAGAGATACCAGGAAAGGGGCAGAAAACTCCTAATCAGCCCCACACCTCATTTTCTTCTTCAGAATTAAAATGGCAGACATGAGAGTACTGCCAGAGGGACACCAGCAACATGTATCCTAGGTTTGCAAAAGGAAGGCCAACCTCTGCTGAAAGAGATTAAGTCTGCTTACTTAGTTGGACGATGTGGACCCCCTTTGCCTATTAGGTCCTGCAGCCACAAGGTGATGAAAGAAAATACATTGAAAACAATTATCAATGGACAGGTAACATTTTAGACAAGCAGTGAAAATTTTTACAAGTCAAGATTATTTTATAAGAGCAGAAATTTCTGAAAAGTCATTGCCCTAAGATACATAATCTTCCAGGGTATCCACCATGCAGAATGACAATCTCCACCTGGGTTAGCCCCTGGTCATGACCACCAAGCCAGCACCCTGCACCACCTGTAAAGGGAGGTGATCCTGTAAAGGGAGATCACAGATAATCCACAGGGGCAGGGATCCACCTCTCTACTCCACATTCTGCTGCTGAATGTCTGATCACTACACTAGGAACAAACCTGAGGGGCAGAGGGCAGGCAAGGACATGCTGCCTAAAAAGAAAAAAATAATAAAAAATCAGAGTAGAAATACACTAATGATGACAATGCTCTCATTAGTAATAAGATCACGGGGACTGTTTTCACTCCTGGTTCTGCCTTGTGTTACATTAAAAGAATAATTTAAAACAATTTTAATGATTACATTTCTATTATTTTAGCAAGATCAAGCCAGATCCTCACATTGAAAATTTACCAGGTTAAATAACAGAGGATTTTGAAGATAACCTTCCTGAAAATTCCCAATTTTAACTTCTTGGAACCACAGACTTAATATTTTAAACCAGAGAAAGAAGAAACTTGTTCAATTTTATTGTGGGTGTGAAAGAGGATGGACAGCAAGTGGGGGGTAGTAAATCCTCAACTACAGCCTCACCAGGAAGAGGGAAACAGTTACACACTGATCACCCTTCTTTAAAACTGGATGAAACCTATAAGAACAGTTGTTTGAATGAAGTTTGTTTATGAGTTCCCTGGAGGGGGGCCTCTTTACACTAAACCCCTGCTTTAAGAAAGCAAGTTACAGGTAAATGTAACGGCTGTGCAAACACTGGAAGCACCTTGATCCCACATCGGACTCATTACCTGTTTGTCCACAGCAGCTGACAAGGTCCTAATGAAATGAGAGGCACGGTAAAGTAGTACTTCACATTAGGCAGGAGAAGGCAAGAAAATTCATCCAGATGATTTGGCTGGCGCCGATAACACTCAGATTATTAACTGGATCAGTTGCATAAAAGTGATCCAATTTTCTCTAAAGAAAAAGACATCCCTTCAGTAACAACAAGCCATTTTGTTCTTTTTATGATCATTTATCATTCACTCCCTACTTCTAAGCTTACAGGAAACTCTAATCACCTCACACACAAACATTCCTGGGTTCTCTAATATTCCTTCAGTTCCTGAAGTCCCCTAACTACTGCCTCCCATGGACTGCAGGCACTTCACCCTGTGTGCTTTATTCCTATGGCAACACAAGTTTGGCCTGTGTTTGTGCTGTTTTATGCTGAGCTGGTGGTTTACATAAATTTCCACAATATCCCTTAAATCATTTGCACAACTAGTAGGCTTGATTTGGATTCTATTTAACACATGTTTTCTGGTTCTTCTTCCTACCCTCAACTATTCAAGAGAGGATAGAGGAAAAAGTATTTTCCTATCTGCAATGTATTCACCATCTGCAGACCCCACTGCCTAAATGAGCCAAATCAGCAATCACCCACTGAATCATGAACATCTTCTCCAATAACTATCTTGCAGCCCAAATAAAAGCAATAAATGTTATCAGGGGAAATATAAATTTCCATTCAACCAGGTCTTTTCCATCTAAGCAACATTACAATTTATCTACCTGTTCAAATTCTAAAAATTATGAGTTAGACCAATTGGAGCTGACAACAGGAGATTAATCCAACAGGGTCACTTGTTCATGGCATGGGAATCAACCAAGCATTTATTTACTGATTATTGGCTGCATGAACAACATGGTCCCGGATCTTAGGGTGTTTTCAATTTCTTTAAAGAATCAAGGGAGCTAGGTCTACAGCAGTGTAAGCATTATTTATCAAGTGTCCACTGTAGGAAAAGTGACTAAGACAAAATGGAATCAGGGTTTAAATTTCATACAGGAGTTCAGACTTGGCTAGAATTCAAGATTTCATTCTAGTTTCTCCCCTATTCACCGAGGAGCTATGACCTGGTCCAAACAGTAAGCTGGGATTTAGATAAATGGAGAAAAAGACGTTTGAAATATGGGGTTTATTGTGAACCAAGTTCCCAGGTAGTTAGATCAGAGTGAATCTGAGGAGCAGTTGAGAAACAGGCATGACCAAGGTAGTTAAAATAGACTGAGAAAACAGTGCAAAGTGCATTGAATGCCTAAGAAGAATTCAGCCTAAGGAAATCCTAGGACCAAGACACAAATTATTTGATGCAGTTCAAAGGGAGTCAGTGAAGAGTTTCCTAGCACAACAAGGATCATTTGTCCTCAAAATTACACCTGAAGATGTGACCAGCACCTTAGCAACAGGATGCATACACATTTAGGACTTTTACTCAGAACAGAGAGCAAAAGTCAACTGAAGCATGAAAATATGTCACCCAGGCACATGCATGTGCACACTCAGAGTGCACATTAGTTCATTTGACTGTCTTCTCTTCTTGAAAAATGAGAATGAAGTAAAGAAACACGTTGTTCCAAACATGTGAGATAAATTCATATAACCTGTGATCTTACTTAACTCTATCTCTAATGCTATATTTCTCAAACTTGAATGAAGCTCAGGAATCTTGTGAAGAAAAATAATTATCAAAGATCCAAAGAAGCCATGTATGGTGGTGCACATCTCTAAATCAGCAGCTCAGGAGGCTGAGGCAGGAGGATCGTGAGTTCAAGGTCAATCTCAGCAACTTAGCAAGACCCAAGCAACTTACCAAGACCCTGTCTCAAAATAAAAAATAAAAAAGGACAGGGGATGTGGCTCAGGGACTGAGCACCCCTGGGTTCAATCCCTGGTACTAAAACAAACAAACAAACAAAAAAACAAACCAAAAATTCCAAAGAAAGTTTCACTAAAGGATTCCTAGGGACCCTGGTTTGAGAAACACTGACTAAAATAAAAATGTAAAGAAAACAATAAATAAAAAGACCTTATGATTAATTTAAACACACACACACACACACACACACACAAATAAAACTTTAAGAATCCAGATGGAAAACATTTAAAAATAACAGAAAACTGATGTTGACTAATAATCATAGAAATCCACATTTGAGAACCTCATCTAAAACTACTATGTAAAACCCAGCAATTTCTATCAAACAAAATGCCGTTGTAAGTCTGTCCTAATTCCAAGGTTAGTCTAAGAAATTCTTTAGTACAAAGAGTGTTTATAAGACCTTTTCTAAAATAACCATTTGCCTTATAGGGTTTTCAAACTGCACAATAGAATATGTCTTCTATTTTTCCTATCCTACATCTACTGAGTCTCCCTGTTGACTTTGTGTTTTGTTTTGTTTTTTTTTTTTGTATCTTTCCATTTTTAAAAATGTTTTAAATTTATTAGATACATAAAAATTGTACATGTTAATAGGGTACCATGTTGTGTTTTGATGCATATATACACTGCATAATATTTATAACAGGTTAAGCCCTGTTGATGTCTGTAATATAATTAACAGTTTCATAAAAATATCTCCCAATCCTGACTACTAACAAGTGTAAATCATTTGCTTACAACTTCCCCAGGAAAACAAAATTGCCATCACACTTAACCACCATCAATGTGGGAGGTCAAGCATTCATCAGCAATAGTCACTAATAAAATTCTCACCACTTGGTGATATTCTAAAATATCCAACTACTGTTTCACCTCTGTGGAAATGTTTTCCCTAACTTCAGTCAAATAACCACACTTCAGCAGTAATCAGAAATCCAAGACAGCCAGGGTGCAGGGAATCCACCCATTCGAGTTGATCACAAATATTTTTCCTTCAACTGAAGATGATTCCCGGGTTGTGGGGCATAACAGGAGGCTAGAGGACATTATTTGGAATGGCTGTGGCATGTGTGCACTTTCTCTAAACTGAAGCTCCATATAAAATTGGTTGATGATAGGTGTCTCTTTAAAAAAAAATGAGAAGGGGCAGTTTTGGGAAGTACTGCTATTCCACGATTCAATTCCACCTAATAGAATTCAGATTCTCTGAAAGGGGAGGTGACAATCCAAGGCACCAGCCAGTGGCAGCAGCTGGAACAGAACACCTAGGATTGATCCCCAGGCCAGCACATCCAAGGAGTTACAAATGTGACCATCACCACATTGGTGGCAGCTGTTCGGTGCACTGAGAACTCTAGGTTAGCATCAAGAACCTCCCATCATGTACAGCAATACAAAGAAATGACCTGGGGGCAAAATTCACTACAATGTCAGGACACCAAAATCTCAGAAAAGGGCTGAGCAGAAAAATCTCAGAATGGTTAAATAAGATCAAGAGAACTATTTTTAGCTTCAAATGACATTAGTTGGAAGTGCACACTAGGAAGGAATGAACAAGTATGTGTAATCATTTAATAATAGCATGAGCATGCCCCGGGGAAGTAAACAGGAATCATGAGGGTATCCCAGATTCTAGCCATGACATCTGCTTCCACTACCTCTGATCAGCTGACCTCAGGACACACAGGGACTAGTCTGCACTTGAAGAATTTTCCAGATGTTTCTGAGGTTGCTCTCTTCCTTCTTACATCTGTTCTAACTGGGAAAAACTGCCCTTTCATCAGAGCTTCCCCCACTGCATGTCCCACCCCTGCTTTCCAGAGTTCTTTTAAAGTTCTTCAAGCTGTTTCTGAACAAACGGTAGTACTTCAGTTCTTCACCTCTCCCAGGACACCTGCAGGCAGCTGCACATGGGTGGGCCAGTCCATCCTCAATGAGCAGGCCCCAACTGTGAGACCTAAGAACAGGAAGAGCCACTACATGGAAAAAAATGAGCACCTTTGTCCCAAGGCTCAGGGCTAAATGATACCCCTGAACCAACATCACTCAACTTCTCAGGATTCAAAGAGAACCAGGTCCTGACCCAGTCTCATTTCAGAGACCTCAAAAGCTCATAACATTAATTCCAGAGATGAATAGAGAGCTCCAAGACAGTCCAAATCAGGTAACCTATACAGGAGTTCCTTAATGTAATCTCACAGAGAAATAAGACTGTCCTTTCCTTGAAACTCTGGAGAATGTTTCATAAAAATGCAATGTTAAAAAAGAAGTAGAGACCTTCTTGTTCTGCACAAGCTAGGTTTCCATTGGTGTAAAGTCAGGAGGGTGCAGAAGCATGTCTGCCAGACAAAAAACTTGAATCAGGAAAAACTGTTCTTTGCCTCCCCTTCCCAAGCTACCTCCATCTTCTCATGGTATTTCTAGCCTGCTGTTTCTAAAATAGTGTGATTCCAGTCAACGTGATGCCTCTCCCAGCAGCCCCTGCCTGTCCAGTCTTCTCTAACTGGGAGTGGAAGTCATCAAGGTTTCACTCATTACTGCAACAGGTGTCCAGCACAAGGGTTCCAGGCCCCTAACAGGGCATCCTCTGGGCAGCTGTGAGGCGAAAACTGTAATCAGTAGCTATTGAGCACCCTCAAGCTCCACTCCCTCACCATGAGCTTTAAATAGCAGATGGCATGGCAGAAAGAAAATGCCGTCCAGTGCTGGGGGCTGTGGTAGATGTTGAGCATGGTCAGAGCTCTAAGGCAGGCAGAGCAAGGCCTGAGCAGCTTATGAAGGCATCCAGGATTCTTATTTTAGGAAACTAACATCTTAGCACTCAGCAGGTTGCTGTAATTTGAAACTGAATATCCCAGAGCTGTCATAGGGAGGGCTAGGACACCCACCCTGGCCTCTGCCAGATCAGGCTGGCACAGGCAGGGGAAAAGACTTTATTCCTTTGGTAGTAAGAGGTGATTAGAATTATACTCAATGCTTCATTTACTTAATAAATATCATAAACAGTGAGGCACAGACAGGTTAAGTAATTTCACTGGGGTGACACAAGAAGGGGTATAGTCAAGATTGAAACCCAGATCCAGGCACAGTGGTACCTGCCTACAATCCCAGGTATGTGGGAGCCTGGGAGAGGAGGATTGCTTGAGGCCAGGAGTTGAGAACAGTCTAGGCAGCAAAACAAGACACAGTCTGGAAAAAAAAAAAAAGACCGGGACCCAGAAATCTGGCTCCTAAGTGTAAGCTCTGGTCTGAACCTAGACTAGGCTCCCTCCTCAAGAAGTGGGCACAAGACAGTTCAGCACACCTGAGCAGCCAATCGCTTTTTATACCACGTATAAAACTCTTTTCCACATGCAATGAGTAAAGAAGGCAAATAACAGTCTGCAGTGAGAAGTTCTGTAGTAAAGATGTTTTCAGTATTTCCATTCCTCAGAGCTCCTCATCTCAGTTTTTGCACCAAAAAAACACTGCTAACACCAGCATCTCCCTTTAAGAGCTGGTGTGAATGTTTAATGAAGTAACACTGGTAGCAATGTGCCCACAGCCTGGCATGCACTGAGCACGGAATAAGTATCAGTTCCTCCTCCCAGGGCACTAGCCCCCAGAAGCAACCACAGTTTCTTCCTTCCAGACCCCTAAGGCCCCCATAACTCACCAGTGTCCAGGAAACGAATGGTGGTGAGTGCCTGATTCTCCAGCTTGAAACCATTAGCCAGAGGAGTCTTGCCCAAAACTTCAAACACAGGCCACTGGATCCTCAGGACTTTAGGTTTTTTGGTTTTGTTTTGGTTTAGTTTGGGTTTTAAGGCTGGAAATGAACCCAGGGATTCAAGCATACGAAGCATGCTGCACACTCAGCCCTGATGCACTGGAGTTTTAAAAATGGTCTCTCAGTCATCAGTCCATAAAGAGCAGGGGGCAAAGAGCAGAGAAACCAACCCCTACTTCAGTTGTGGGAAGGGCCTCAGGACCACTCCCCCTACCCACTCTGTGGGTCAGGAGAACAGATAAAGGGATTGGCTTTTTGAGGGGGGCTCCAGAACCTCCTGCCTCCCCTTTCCCAGGCCTAGCTCCTAGGGCTAGAAATGCTTCTCAGGTTCCAAACCACAGCCTTTACCTATCTGATCTGCTCTGCAAAGGCTCTCCCAGGGTGAGAACCAGACCCATATCATATCACAGTCTGTGCCCAACTGGGTAGAAAGATTTGCCTTGGAGACCCAAATGGCAACACAGAAGACCCCTCCCCAAATCATCACCACAGCCTCAGATCTGTATTCAGAGGGCCCATGACACACCCTGGACAGAACTGAAGCTGTCTTGAATGGGTAACATTACACACAAACTGTGTATGGTTCACATCAACTCATTCTATTCAAATGAAACTGCAGAGTAACCAAGAAACTAATCCTTAAAACATATGAGGAGATTCAGCTTGATCCACTACAAGGGCTGGAAAAGAACCACTGATTTTCACCTGGCCTCCCTCATGTGTCTACTGGAAAAAAGAATGAATGTTGGTGCATTATGGATATCATTTTCTTTCTGAAAACTTTTTGCTAGGAAGCATGCTATCAAAAAGGAAGGAGGGGTTTAACATCGCTGCTGATTTCTAAAATAAAAAATGACCAAGTGATAAATAAAGTTCATTTCTAAGACTTTATCATCAAAATTTCACATAGAAAGTACAGCTTTCTATTACACAATATGTATTAAAATTCTAATGAGTAAAACTGACTTAGCTGATACATTAGAAATTTATCTGTCCCACTGGAATTTTTCCTCAGCATTCTAAATAGTACTGAAGGGTCATCACCAAAAAAGAAAAAGCCCAAATTCTATTCTGGAAGGCTATGGCCCCTTCATGTGGTGTAAATTGGAAATTACTTGTTCTACAAGTGAAGAATGTGAGAATCAGAACTGCTATACCATCCCACCCAAAATAGATCAGAAGAAACAGTCTGGTCCCGCCAGCTGAAGTCCCTGTTGGCTTCCTGCCAAACCCTCTCCAAATGGCCACGAAAGTTAGGGTGGCACCATGTGAACAGGGTGCTTCTGTATGTCCTTCAGGAACCAAATCTTCTAAGGCCTCTGTGTACAGTTTCTGCCACTTGTGCACCTCAGAGGATGGTAATATCGAAAGAAAAGGTAAAACCCACCTGCTTCCTCCTCCTGAGTGCACACATTCCCTCCATGCTCATAACCTTGGCATCGCCACGGACACTTCACATTCCCCAAAACAAGTGCCACTTGCAAATTCCTCCATGCACCACCTACAAGGCCCCCTTCAAATTCACTGGAATTGAAACATATATAAATATACACACATACACACACACACACACACACACACACACACACACATTTGAGCACATATTCCATATAAATCAAGTTTTTGTTGCTGTTTTTTAACCAAACAGCAGTCATGTCTGAACCATGTCAGGAACCTCCAGGTTTTACCTCCTGCACCTGGCAAGTGGCCAAGCAGTCGTGTGTCTCACTTCTCACCCTCCAGATCCTAAATCTGTCTCCTGAGGTCCCAAATTTAGCCTGAAGCCTTGCTTTGGCATGAAAAGAATTGGAACTACTCATGCGCAACCTGGATCATTTTTCTATCTCCAAAAAGAGAGGCAATTTTAGTAAATCTCAAATAAAAGAATAAATGGATCAGGCATAATTCCTGGTAATTAGACTGATCAATACATCAACTGAAAATCTTTCCTTGTAAGAGGGATAATTATGTTGGTATCAAAAGTCCATAAGGTGACTGAACACCCCTTTGTGAAGAATGAAATGAGGATGAAAAGTCCCCAAACTACAAACGAAAGCTGGAGTGTCAGATCTAAAAGTGACCTGGAAATACACTCTGGCTGGAGCACGTGTTTGCCGCAGAAGCCGGGGTGCCACACGGCAGCAGGGATCAATGCTCCATTGTGAGTCCTGTGCTAAGCGGGCTCCACAGGCCACTGTGTATGCCACCGTATGAGCCCTGAAAGGATAAAAACCATTAATTCTGAGGCAGAAAGCAGGTTTGCCCATTTGAAAGCCAAAGCTACCAACTGGCAGTTACAGAAATGAAGTTGGAAAAACAGAGATTATCAGTGGGCCTCAGAAAAAACAGACACTCCTAACAGCAAAACAGAAAGGCAAGGAAAAAATGGGAGGCCCTCCTGTCCAGACCAACTGGTCTCACCCAGATTCGGCAGACTCCAGTCCAGATCAGGGAAGTGTAGGAAGCCAGACAGGCAAAGGCCTGGCAGAGGTTAACACGCTGGAGCCCTAAGCAAAGGTGCACTTAACACCTAAATCAAATGCACTTCAGAAGACTTAAATAAATACCCTAAGATGGAGCTGCAAGTAGGCATTCTCAGGATTTTGCCATGAATCTCAACAAAACAAATTCTACAATTAGGGGACTCTCCAATTGTTCCTTTACCCCAAAGTTAAATGACAGCATGAAGGAAGATTATAAAAATGATTTCAAAGAAATAGTTCTTAGATATTTCAAAATACTTTCTCTTTTTCTCACAATGCTTTTAATGCTAAGTATTGAAATATAAACTCAGTGAAACACGAGAAACCCTTTTTTTTTTTTTGACAAGTTTATTTTTAAAGTTCCATGGTCACAGTGCTAGGGGAAATGGGACTAGTGGTATAGTTAACACTTGTATGCTATATCATGTATATTCTGGTGTTTATAAAGGCACTGCCACACCAGGCATAGTGGCACACGCCTGTAATCCTAGCGGCTCAGGAGGCTGAGGCAGGAGGATAGCAAGTTGAAAGCCAGCCTCAGCAAAAGTGAGGCACTAAGGAACTCAGTGAGACCCTGTCTCTAAATAAAATACA
The DNA here is from genome assembly GCA_020662805.1 of Glaucomys volans. Classification (NCBI taxonomy): domain Eukaryota; kingdom Metazoa; phylum Chordata; class Mammalia; order Rodentia; family Sciuridae; genus Glaucomys; species Glaucomys volans. The sequence continues at coordinate 33,733 of JAJEJO010052278.1, forward strand.
AAATAGGGCTGGGGATACAGCCCTGTGGTCAAGTGCTCCTGAGTTCAATCCCCAGTACACAAAAAAATTAAAAAATAAAAAATAAAGGCATTGCCACAATTGAATTTCACAGATAACCCGAACATCAATGTTAAATTCAATCAAAGTCAGCCAAAGCTTCTCACTGGCCTTTTGATTTTTCCCTATTAATTCCCTCTCCACAGTCCTTTCAATGTGCTAGACTGAGTCAAATTCATAGAAGTGAACTAACTCTGCATGGTCTTCCATCAATCTGGTGGTAGAAATTAGGTCACCAAATTCCCCTGCCCAGCCCTGACTTAAGATCACCACTCTGCAGAATACAGGCAACCAGGAGTTCATTGCTGTTTCCAACCAGCTAAGCAGACCTTTGCAGGTGGCTAAAGAGATCCATGTCTCAGTTACCTCATCAGTAAAATGGGACAATGGCAGCACCTGTCTCCTGAGCCAAGGGAAGCTGCCGAATATCAACAGAACTTAGCATAACAAAGGCTCAGAAACTGTTTCTTCAGTTGTTCTCTCTATATTCTGGAAGCAATCAGATTACCAAAATTGACCCACATGAGTTTAGCTGTGAAATTGGTCTGATGTAACTGACAGACCATCAAGGATTGACTATTCCCCAGGTGGAGCAGACTGAATAACAGTCACCCCAAAATATCAAGTCCTCATCAGTGGAACATATTACCTTGTTGGGGAAAAGGGTCTATTCACATATAATTAAGGATCATGAGTTGAGGACATAATCCTGGTTTACCCAGGGAGGCCCTAAATCCAAAGACAGGATCCTTAAGAGACACAGAACAGAACACAGAGGGGTAGCAATGTGAAGGTGAAGCAGAGACTGGAATGACGCAGACACAAGCCAAGGAACACCAAAGAATCCCTGCACCCCAGTGAAACCAGGAGAGAGGCATGGATCAGGTCATGCTAAGGCCTCAGGAGGAAGCCTAGCCCAGCTTCTAATCACAGACTTCTGGTCTCCTGAATTGTGAGAGAATAAATTTGTTATTTTAAGCCAGCAAGTTTGTGATACCTTGTTACAGCAATGCCAGGAAACGAATATACCAGGCAAGACTAGTGGTGATTTGTGGAGCAAAAAATAAAAGGGGGATGAGATATTTTCACAATTAGGACTTATACTTCTTGCAGACTCCTACAGGGGAAGAAAACCTGACTTGAACTTGGGCTAAAGATCCGTGAAATTGTTTATAAACCGTGCGATCTGGGAAAATAGTCATGTGGACATTACAACCAGTTCTCTTCTCATAAAAGGTGGGCATTTGCTCCCCTTCAGGATATGTTCCATTTGTTTTGGAAAAGCCATGCACACCACTGGGCCAGCAGCTTACACAATCCTAACACCAAGTCCCTAACCAATAGAGGTCATGATTAGGTGGCCTTTTAGGATTGCTGTCTTTGGAGGACCCTTGTTGTAGGGACACACCTTAAAATGGCGACCACCACCCTCGGGGCAAAAGCCTCCCCCCACTCGTGGTACCACCAAGGTGGTGGCCCAGGATTGGCTCATTCGACTTCCGTGAACGTGAACAGCTCGTGGCCACTATTAAATCTTAGGAGACCTCTGGCCTGCAGGCTTTGATGTATACTGCATGGGCTGTTGACCTTTAAGGTGATTGACCCCCGCCTGTATCTCCTCCCCTTTCTTTGTTTTTTTCTCACTCGCTCCCTTTTCATATACCTGTTTCACTTCCCTATTAAACGAGATCCTGCTGGTGTGTTTTTTTCAGCCCTCGACACTCATCATCCTGCTCGACCCGTGCTCCCCCCTGGCTGGCCCAGGGAGGACACCCGACCTTTGTTGTTCGGTGCGGAACAACACCTTGTCTTCTCCTAATGCAGATTAGGCTCTGTGCTTCTCAGGAGGTGAGCTGGGTCTGAATGTAGCAGTGCTCCCTGCAGGGAGATGACAGTGGAATCAGGAAATAGATTTATAAGTAAAATCAGTACCCAGTATGTCCAATAAACAATTGTGGGGTGATAGGCAAGCAAGTGAGTGGTGTATTTGGTCCCGGAGATGGAAGGGGAGGCTGGACTGCCACCCTTCTGCAGATTCTAGGGCAGCACTGCAGGATGATGATGATGATGAAGATGCCAGAAGCAGGGATCCTAATGTTAACAATGCTGACTTTGACAACGTCGATCTTTGTTACAGGCCGCTGCTCAACAGTCACCATGGGGAGCCCTGTGTGTTGATCATCACTTTTGGTCCTCACCACAGACTGTGATGTAGTCACTGCTCTTCCCATTTTACACAGGAGGCATCTGAGGCCCAGATGGATTAAGAAACTTATCTTTAGTCAAATAGCTAGCACAGGGGGCAGGTTTCAAAGCCAAGTGGTGGGCCCCAGAGTCCTGCTCCTAATGAGCCACTGGGATAAGGTGAAAAGGGGTCAGAGGTTTGGGTAGAGCATTATGACAGCAGGTAGAGAAAAAAACTGTGTAACAAAATAGGATGCACAGAGGAGAACAGCACAGTGACAAGGGCACAAGGCACCGAAAGACAAGATCCCAGGAGGCAGGTGGGCAACTTAGTAAGACCCCAACTCAAAATAAAAATAAAAAGAGCTGGGAATGCAGTTCAGTGGTAAAGCACCCCTGGAGTTAAGTCCCAGTACCCTAAAAAGAAAAAAGGGAAAAAAAGCTTAATAATTGCTCTGTAACTATTTTAAGTATATATCAAAACACAAAGTACAATGAATACATCATGATTCTAATCAAGACATCAGAGTTCTTTTTTTAAAAAGACAACTCTTAAGAATACTTACAAACACCTAGAGTTACCTCTTCTCCACAAGCACTGGGTTAAACTCTTCTGATCTGGCTGACACCAACAAACTCTAAATACTTGATAAAATTGCTCACGTTCCAGAAGGCCACAGTGTGTTTGGAAATGGCAAAACTTATGAGATTAGAATCTTTATTTGGTCTGAAACTTTATATTAGTGCTTTAACATTTGTGGAGTTCTAACAATTAAAGAGTACCGTTTAGAAATGAGACTTTGTGTGTGTGTGTGTGTGTGTGTGTGTGTGTGTGTAAAAACTTAATTCTCAGGCCAAAGAGCCAGTTCAAAAACAAAACAAAGCAAAACAAAAAATGAACAGCAATGTTTACCAGAAAAAAAAAAACAAAAGCATGAGTTAAAAGTTTAATAAGAACAAACCCTTCTCCCAAGAAAACTGCTGACATCAGCAATACTATTAATACAACAAAGCTCCACTCTGGTTGGAAACCCTATTACAAAAGGACATCAGATTAGCACTATTTCAAAGATAATGTTACTTACTTCTGAAAAATTCTCAGAGTACCTGTCTCCCCTCCCCCATTCCAAGAACTGAGCACTAAATTGATCATATATGGTAGATGATCAATAAAAACCTGTCGATATGAGCAGGAGAATTCAATGAATACCAAACATGTTTCTTTTACCCTCAGAATCATGCTTTTGTGTTCATCCTACAAAAGCATGTATAACTTCAAATACAACCATAAGCATTTTTAACTCAGATTTCAGTTATCTAAACACAGGATCATAACTTGGAGCAACACTGCTTACTAAAAGATATTTTGCTGTTGCCAATAAACAATGTAAGTTTGGGGAAATCAAAGATTTCCTTGGTAATTCTTAGCTCTGAAAGAAGGAACACCAAGCAATACATATTTGGATTAAGATAAAAAGAATTTCCTTTTGTTATAGTCTTAAGAAAACCACAGGTCTTTGTTTTAATTGAGAATCTGATCTAAAAGTATGTCTAAAAATATAATTTAAAAGGTCTTATTTAACCCTTTTATGAAAATGCAAAAGATCCCATTTTTAGAGATGTAATGCATTTTTAAAATGCACTGTTCCAGGTCTGGAACATTCTACTTTACAAATGTTCTGGCACATAATCTTAAACTGTCCCTACCTCAACAGTGTTAGGAAAGTATCTTTTTACCTATCAGTTACATTTTTATTCTTTTTACAAATTCCCATTCTCTTTTTGTAGGCATGGGGAAGAATACCAGGGATTGAATCCAGGGGTGTTTAACCTCTGAGCCACATCCCCAATGCCCCCCTTTGGTTTTTTGTTTTGTTTTGTTTTGTTTTGTTTTGTTTTGTTTTTTGCTTTTGTTTTTTTGAGAGAGGATCTCACTAAGCTGTTTAGGACCTAATAAGTTACTAAGGCTGGCCTTGAATTTGTGATCCTCCTTGCTTTAGCGTCCCAAGTCACTGGGATTACAGGGGTGAGCCATGGTGCCAGCCCATTCTCTTTTAAATAGTGTGGTTTCTCAAATCTTTGCAAAAACCTTAATGCTTACAAACATATGAACTAGCACTTTACATAAAAACTGGAATACAGGTGTTATGGTTTGGATGTGAGCTGTCCCCCAAAATCTCACATGTGAGACAATGCAAGAACATTCAGAGGAGAAACTATTGGATTGTGAGAATTTTAACCCAATCAGTGCATTAATCCCTTAATAGGGATTAACCAAGTAGTAACTGAAGTGGTAGGGTATGTGTTTTAGTCAGCTTTCTCACCACTGTGACTAAAAGATCCATCAGAACAACTGTAGAGAAGGAATTATAGAGAAGGAATAGTTTATTCCTGTTCACTGTTTCAGAGGTGTTAGTCCACAGAAGGCTGGCTTAATTCCTCAGGGCTCCAGGTGAGGCTGAACATCATGGAGGAAGAGTGTGGCAGAGAGAAGCAGCTCACATGATGATCAGGAAGCAGAGAGAGAGAGAGACGCCACTCTCCAGATACAAAATATATACCTCATAGCCATGCTCCTAATGAACCATTTCCTCCAGCCATGCCCCACCCCTCTCCATTTAACACTCAGTTAATCCCATCAGGGATTAATTCAATGATTAGGTTAAGGTTATGACCCAAACACCTTTTCTCTGAACCTTTTGGCATTGTCTCACACGAGAGCCGTTTGGGGAGACCACATCTAAACCATCACTGTGGCTGGAGGAGGTGGGCATTGGAGGTGTGCCCTTGGGGTATATATTTCTCTCTCTCTCTCTCTCTCTCTCTCTCTCTCTCTCTCTC
>JAJEJO010052278.1:47252-72281 GCA_020662805.1 Glaucomys volans
TTTTATATCTTTCAGAGCCAAGAAAAACAGAGGTAAATTCTGACATCGGGAAATCTCCCTCTGCTACTGTTCAGCTTCAAAAAGTGGGGACTCAGTGTCACTCTGCCAGTTCATTGTGCAAAATCATCACAGCTCTTTGAGTTTAAAGACTCATAGATTCAATGCTTATTAAACTGTTTGAAATAACTTTCATCATAAGGTGGATGCATGAACACACTGAAGGAAGTCTAGCAAATACAGAAAAGTCAAAAGAAAGCGAAAACACCGACAAATCCACTCCCTAGAAATAAGCACTGTTTATATTTTGGTTTGTTTTCTAGGCGTTGCCACAGATCCGTCAACAAATATTTCAGATAATTCAACAAGACTGGTACTACCCTGTGCCCAGGGCTTCTGTCATGAGTTCTACCTGGGTGCCTATACTGTGATCGCCTCACATCCTTACATGTTGGCTTTGTCACTATTCTCAGTGGCCATGTGGCAGTCTTATATGCACATGCCATGTTTTCATCCCTTCCTATTGTTGGATATTTGGGTTGCTTCCAATTTTTTTACTTCTCCAAATAATGTCTTAATGATGATGCCTCCAGGTTATTCTTCATATGATGTCCCCTCTTATTTCCTTGGGATAAATTTATCATACTTGGATAAAATTCTACTATGTTCTTCCTTTTTTTAAATTTAGAGACAAGGCCCTAAGCTGCTTAGGGCCTTGCTATGCTGCTGAGTCTGGCTTTCAATTCACAGTCCTCCTGCCTCAGCTTCCCAAGTCACTGGAATCACAGGTGTATATGCCACACCCATCTCCATTGTGTTCTTTATGCATCCTAAAGGAGCATATTTCCACTCCCCAGGTGTGTGTGTGTGCTCTCAGAACCTCTGTTTCACATGATCCATCACCCTGGAAACAGTCAGTGATCACTGAATTGCCCTCAATGATCCACCAGCTTATCATTTTCTTTGGTCCACACCAAACATATCAAAATATCCTTATATACAGAAATTACTCATATACTCACTAGACACTACCTTTACATTTCCTGAAAGACAACTGAACTTGACTACCTGGACTGGACACCAGCAGGAAGGGTCAGCACCCTTCCCAGTGCTTCCTCATCTCCCTCAGCAGTGGACACAGAAGCTCTGCCTCTGCTCTTCAGAACTCTCAGCAACCTGAGCCCTGGCTTTCCTGAGGCCTGCACAGACCACTCAACCAGTGCTCAAGGTCCAGGAAATGAGACAACACCACCACTTCCCAGAGAGAAACAGCGGAAAGACAGCACAAAGAGGGACAAATCCCAAATGATAAGTGGCACAAGGACATGCCGGACATTGTAAGTATCTCTACAGCCTATGTGTGTTGTTCTCTCAGAATGCTGCTTCCTGGAACAAGATGAGAATTCAACTTGAAACTGACAACTGTCCAGAAGATTTAGTTACATAATGAGAAACTCAATGTGTTGCACAATTCTTTCCTGTCCAATGAAGAGTTGTTGAGAGTTCATTTAATTATAGTCAGCCCTCAGTATTCTTGGTCTCTGTACCCATGGATACAATGAACCTGAGGTCAAAAATTCAAGAAAGAAAATATGCACACTCTTTTTATCCTGTTATTATTCCCTTATAAATGCCACATTTACACCATAAACATTGTATTAGGTAATATAAGTTATCTAGACATGATTTAAAATACATAGGAGGATGTGCATAGAGTTACATGCAAATAGGCTCTTCCACATAAGATACTTGAACAGGTGCCCACTTTGGTTATCCTCAGGTATCCTGGAACCAATCTCCCCACAGATACCAAGAACTGACTGTGCTAACGTACAAGAAAAGTCTGACATCTAAATTATTTTTAAGTTATAATTACCTGTCTTAATTTCAGAAGGGGTAGTTAAAGCAGAGAGGCATAAAATATTTGCCAAAGTCATAAACCTTTGCCAGAACTGAGTTACTGTGAAGCACAGTTCATAATCCCAGCAGCCCCTGTAATCCCAGCAGCTTGGGAGGCTGAGGCAGGAGGATCCCAAGTTCAAAGCCAACCTCAGCAATTTAGTGACGCCCTAGCTAACTTAGTGAGATCCTATCTCAAAATTAAAAATAAAAGAAATAAGAAGGGTTGGGGATGTGACTCAGTGGTTAAATATTCCTGGGTTCAGTCTCTGGTACCAGAAAAAAAAAACAGCTGGATCATGAAGTCTTTGAAAATTAACGCAGGTATTTCTGAAAATATGTACATGATTCTTATTTAATTACTCCCAGAAGTCAGACACCAGAGTTCACTATCACATTCACACATATTTAACAGAAAAACTATGCTTTTTTGTGGTGGTGGGGGGTTGTTACTGGGGATTGAACCTAAGGGCCCTTAACCACAACCCCAGCCCTTTTATATATAAAATTTAGAGACTGGGTCTCACTGAGTTGCTCAGGGCTTCGCTAAATTGCTGAGGTTGGCTTCAAACTCATGATCCTCCTGCCTTTGCCTCCCAAGCCACTAGTATTACAGGTGTGCACCACCATGCCCAGATAGCATGCCTTTTAATTTCAATTCTCACTTTATAGTAACTCATAAGTTTAGGTGTTCATTTTATTGTATTCCAATAAATTAATGAGAAGTAGAATAGATTTCACACGGCTTTAAAACTTATTACAAATATAATTCTTTTAAATCTACATCATTTTTAAATTGGTTAAACTGTCATTTCTTTTTAGTATTTTAAAATTTTTTCCTCAAAATGCAAATTTAAACTTATTTGCATTTAAAACAACTTTTTCTGATAGAAAGTGAGGCTGATTTGACTGACAGCTTTGATGAAGACCACTTTGCTAATCAGATCATATATAGATATTTCTCACTCACTGATTAGCCTGAATTTTTCTTTACATATATGATATATATATATATATATTTTAATATTTTTAAATATTTTTTCTTCTTGTCAATGGACCTTTAATTAATTTATTTGTATGGGGTGCTGAGAATTGAACCTGGTGCCTCACACATACTAGGCAAGTGCTCTACCACTGAGCCACAACCCCAGCCCACATGTATGATATATTATAACAATATAAACAATAGCATTATAAATATACATAATTTATATGTATATTTAAAACACACATTGACTAACATACAAAAAAATTAACATTATTTTTGTTTTCACAACCATTTCTAGACATTCCTGTGTTAAACAAGGTGCCTTTAAGTTAAAAAATAATAGATGTAATTAACAGTAATTGATGGATCTTGGCAAAGATCTTGGATAACTTCCCAGCAAATGAGAAGAAGGTGCATGATTGGATAAGGAATCCTTTGGAAATAAAGTTAGTTTCCAACTTTTTGTTTTCAATAATTTTGAGAATGAACCTCATCAAATGTCAACTTATAAATCATTAAAAATAATTTTGATGCTAAATCAAGTGTGAATGTTACCCTAAGAAGTAACATTTCCATAGCAAAAATCCTTATAATCCTATCTATGTATATAAACAAAGTTGCTCAGCATATATTTATAAAAATGAATAATGGAAACAGAATTGGCCCTTCATTCGGTTTTATCTAGCAGTAAATAACATCAATCCACAGACACATGAACTAATTTCTTCAAAGCCCGATTGATTTCTGAAGTACTTCTCCAATACATTTTAACAATGATTCAATTGTATACTAATAATTGGAATGATCATTCAAGTGGATAAAATTTAGCACTTAAAGCTTCATGTACCAATGAAATTAAAATTTCCATTTTATATATATTTTTGCTGCAGAGAAGTTTGGTAAATAATAAGTAGAAGAAGATTCAAGCTTACATGTTATAATATGATACAATTCTATGGAGAAATAAAGGGAAAATACCAGTTCAAGGAGAAAAATTAAGGAGGTAAAATAAAAATAAAAGCTTGTTCATGTATTTTTAAATGAACAATGGGATGGCATCAAGTCCTAGGGTACCCAGCTTTTCTGTCTGATAGATATGTTTAAAAGATCTTTGTCAAAGTTTTATGTTAAGATGCAAAATTTACCATAGAGCTTATACTCTCTCCTTCTGAACTGTATAAATACAAGAAAAGTTTCAGATGTGAACTTATCAAAGTGCAAGGAAGTGCCTAGGTTGAAAAAAATTTTTTACAGAATACAGAAGCATGAAAGTCAGAAGCATACCCAACGCCACTGCCCAAAGACCTCAGATCTTAGCATTGGTCATCAGCTCCCTGCAAGATTCCATATGGCAAGGTTAGCTATTTCATTTTGCTCCTGACAATCACAACTATTTCTGTTGATGTTGTGAGGTTGCACTACAGTCTCCAGAATGAGCAAACCTACCCACTGACTCTGAAAGGCATTGAAGAGAGCTCAATTTGAGATCTTTATAAGTATCCCGGGAGCTGGTGTCCCCAGCCCTTAGTACTGCTATTTGAGTGACAATATTCCTTGCAGCTAAGCCATCCATCCACCCTTACTTGACTCTTGCCTAACCAATCAAAAGGGAAGCATGCAAAAAGGTCAAGTATCTCAAAACAGGAGCAGGTTAAGCTCACCATGCATCACAATACTAACTGTCTGATACAGACAAAGTAATACTTTCAGGGTGAGTATCCTGTACCCAAAATGCTTGAAACCTGAAATGCATTAATTTTGAAATTTTTTAGATTTTGGAATATCTGCATATATGGTAATGAGATATCTTGGGGATGGGGACAAAGTAAACACAAAATTCACTTCTGCTTCATGTGGATCTTAAACACACTGCCTGAAGGTAGTTTTATACACTATTTTTCACAGCCTGCATCTTGACTGCAACCTGCCACATGAGATCAGTTGTAAAATCTTGCACTTGTGGCAGTATGTCAGTGCTCAAAAAGTTTTGGATTTTGGAGCATTTCAAATTTCAGATTTCAGGTTTTGGCATTTCAGATGCTCAATGTGCTGCATAATTTAGTGGCTTCAGAATCACGTTAATGAAGTTCAAAACTCAGCCTTGTCTCCTATCATGTACCTGATGTTGGTCACTTGGAATAGCCTCTGAGCTTATTTCCAGGCCTGTAAAATGGGGGTAACTTACATTGTCACGAGTACTAACTACTAAGTCAGGCAATATGTATTTGAAAGGCACTTCAGACAGTGCCTGAAAATGTTGAAATGTTCAAAACACCAGTTGCTCTCCTCTATGTTGCACTGCTACAATTAAGGACTGCTGTGCTAACTAAAAACAAAGCAGAGCATGAGCCAGTCTCTCATTACCAGCTCACTCCACTTGGACCAGCACTCGCTGTACCATCCACATGCGGCAGAGGAGAGGGTGATGACAAGTGGCCCGTCCTCTGATAATTCCACCACAAGAGGAGCAGCAATGGTTCACTGGGATGTATGCACCTGCTGCATTCAACTGTTATAGGACACAAACAAGGAGAAAAGAAAAGAAAAGAGAAAAAGAAAGCCCAGGACCTTGCTATCAGGCACAGGAATAGAAGAGTAGTCAACATTTTAACTCAGGAACCCTTCACAAAAACCATGCACACTTTTCCAATTTCTGGCCAAATTCCAAATCTGTGCAGAGCCATCTTTTAATACAGCAGAAAATACATCTGCCTGGGGACAGAAGGAAAAGGAGCCAAGTCACCAACAATGCTATCTTCTAGTTTAAACACTAAGTGAAAACTATTTAAAATTTTCTCCTCTCTCCAGTTTCCTGGTCCCTCCCATTCTACATCTAAGTAAATGATCACTACCCTCAAAAACTCACCCACTTCAAAAGAATCTCATTTTAAGAACAAAAGTTTCATGAAGAACATCTAACAGTTTTGGTCTGTCTCATCTCTCTGAATAGAACCCAAGTAACGCCTACTGTCCAGGCAAATGCTGCAAACCTCTGGGCTCTGTAGCTGATCCTGGAGGGCTCTCCCTCCGGTTTTCTAGAGGCTTCCTTCCTCCAGACTGGACTTCAAGCTCCCTTTACAAGTCGGCCCTGGAAAGGGAGTTGCCACCAGCCTCCCTCTTTAACTTCCGTATGATTTTTATTTAGAAATAGAAGGGTCAGCTGACCTGGGTTTTTTTGTTAATGTGATTAGGCATTATTTTCCTTTGAATATTTTTAGTTGTAGATGGGGCACAATACTTTTATTTATTTATTTTCATAGAGTGCTGAGGATTGAATCCAGTGTATCACATGTGCTAGGCAAGTGCTCTACCACTGAGCTACAACCCCAACCCTGACCTGTGTTTTTCTGTGAGCTCCTTATGGGCTTATCTTGGGACACCTTGCATCCTCAATACCCAGCAAAGGCCAAGAATATGCACCTCAAAAAAAGATTCATAAACCAGTCTTTGCCTGCAAAAGACACAGGCACCTCTCAGGTCAGAAGGATGTAGTCCTGTCTCATTTCACACTTAGCCTTAGGGAAGCATTATTTTTGGAAGAGAATATACCTTGCAAACAATCTTGAATATTCTTCCCATCAGTGAGGATTTCTTACCACTGTTCAGTTTTGGATTTTTAAACTGAGGTATGGAAGAACAATCTCAGGGTAGAAGGCATGACCCAGAATAGAACCAATAAAAGAAAAAAAATGTCAACTTAATAGCAATTTCCCATTTATAAAGAAATGGAGAACAAGCACCCAGTGGCTACTGATTTATTTATCTGAACTAATGCAGGCTCAGGAAGAGGGTGCAAAGGGCAGAATGAGGGATACATGTGCTGGCTCAAAGCTGAAACTCTAAACAGCAAAGCCCAGGAGAATGTGCAATGGCCTCGGCAGGACTCACCTTGCCAGTGTGCGAGAGCTGAGAAGGCAACTTTTCAAATTATTTCACATGATCTGCATGAACTTTTCAGGTACTTAAAATTATAATATCCATCCACTTTGCTCTTCCAAGACTAGAATCACAATTAAGAAACTTGGGGCTGGGGTGTAGCTCAGTGGGAAAGCACTTGCCTAGCATGTGTGAGGCCCTGGATTCCATCCCTAGCACTGCAGAAAAAGAAAAGAGAAGGAAAAACAAGAACACAATTAAGAATCTTGACACAAATCTAAGTACTTACCTATACATTTGCATTTGTTGAAAAGGATCAAATAATTTTAGTTGAGTCAAAATGCATAATTTTTAAAAACTCACTCTGAAAAAAAATGCCAATATTATCTTACTAATCACTTATTCTATATTTTTGTGTTTTGTGGTGCTGGGAGTCAAAAAACCCAGGCCCTCGTGGATAGCAGGCAAGCATTCCTTGAGCCACAGCTCAGCCCTACACTTCTGTAAATGCACAGTTTATTTTGATATAATTCTCAGCAATGATGCTTCCAAAAAAAAAAAAAAAGTGATCTAAATAAGCAAAGTAAGTAACTGTTGTGGACTATGATATATACCAAATCTTTCCCCTGGTGGAATACAGCTAAACACTAGACAATGGATTATTTTAAATCCTTCAAACATGGATCTACATGCTACTTCACATTGTCAAACCTCAAAAGACCATGTGTTTTGTCCTAGAGAAGGTGATATTAACTTCAGTCTCCTAGGGCCTGCTTACCTCCACTTGAAAGATCTTAAAATAAATTGTCACTGACCCTAGAAACACTGTGCCCCTACAACTACTAATGCAAGATTTTACACCTTTCACTTTAATCAGATATTCAGATGCAAAACACAAAAAAATCGCAAAAATCCAATTTTATCTAGAGGATTCAAAACCACAGAGAAGATAACATTCTGCCCTCCTTTGCGCATGAAAATCATGAATAAATCTCAATTCAATTAATTTTATTCAAGTTCCTAAGAAGCTAAGTACTCTTCCTTCTAATTTACTATTTCAGAGGGCTGTAAAATAGCAGTAAGTACATTGCATTACTGGGCTAAGACAATTTTACAATTGTTTTGAACATCAACATGAGAAATTGTACTAAATATAAAGCCATGGTTGAAAATTATAATGTGTGCTTTTGGGTTCAACAGGTGGGGACAAAAATACAAGCCAGAAAGAAAAGCATACTTTGAGATCCAAAGATAGCTGTGCCCACTGTCTGAAACACATCCTGAAATGTGTTGGAGTTTCAATGCCAATAAAACCCTGCAATGCCATTGTCCCCTTATAGGATAGTTTTTGGGAGTAAGTAAATAACATGTAAAGGACCTAGCACCTAGGTGGCATGCAACTGTCATATTTTCTTTTCCCTTGCTCCAGAGATATGAGGAAAAATAGCAGCAAGTTTACTGCAAATAGAAAATACTGTCTGCAAGCCCCAGAAGTTATGGGGCTTGCAGACAGAAAGGGAAAGTACAAGGCAATGGGTCAAGGTTATTCTGTGGTCACAGGCTCTGGTAGTGATAACAGCGGCTCTGCTACAGCAGGCACTGTGTTCTGCACAGGATGGCCAGGAAGGCATCACTCCCCTTTCACAGATGAACATATGTGCCTAGAGCCCAGAGAGGTCATGTGGCTCCCAGCTGGAAACCGGCACGTCCAGGATGAGAACAAGGTTTAATCGGGCTCTTTTCACAGCTTCACCAAGTCCCAGAGGCACATGTTTATAAGAGTCCCTGAAGCAAACCCAAGAGTCACATTGGATGACCCTATTTGCAGATAAGCAACCTAGTTTACTGGGATCAACAACTTCCCCCTTCAGATGACAGTAAGTGGCAGAGTTGACGCTTCAATGCAAGTCTCTGAACCCCAGATTCCTGTCTGTCATGCTGCCAGGAACTTCCCAACTGTATTCTATAAGGCAGAAGCATCTTAGATCATGTGTACTAGACCCAGAAGATCCTTGAGTAGGGCCCAAGTCTCTACCTCTCCTTGCACCTACACCCTTTACCATGTGGCCCTGCAATCCCACACACCAAGGAGTGAGTGAGGTCCGTCTCCACCCTTGGTTCTAGGCTGGCCTTGGGACTGGCTCTGGCCAGAATGAGGTATAGACACAAGATACCCTTCCCAATCATTAGCCAGGAGGCCCTGGTGCACTTCTACTCTTCTCTTTTGAAATTCTGCCAGGTGACAAATCATAGAGCACATGGAGGGGAGCCCAGGTGGTCTAGCCAAGGCCATCCTAGCTACCAAATCCCAAAACTTCATGACAGCCCAACCAAGGTCAGCTGAGTAGATGCTACACAAAGTACACTAAGCCACCATGGAACATGAAAAGCAGTAAACTGCTTTAAGTCTATAGATTCAGGGATGGTCTGTTACATAGCAATAGCTAATATATATTGTTTATAGTTATATTGGTTAAAAAGTTATAAAGTTACCAAGACTTGGAGAGTCTTCTCTTTTCAATCTGTTCACATAAAAAGCTGCTTAACCAAATGATCTTTATGTTTTTCTATCTATGTAAAATTTTGTATTACCCAAAGATTTTGATACCTTAAATAATAAATTGGGGGACTACTCAAGTAGGCTATAAGAATCTCTGTACCCACTCCAGTGTTCTAACCTTTAGCAAGTGATGCATGTATGTGTTCCATAGTGTTAAAAAGTAAAAGATGGCTGGGGTTGTGGCTTAGTGGTAGAGCGCCTGCCTTGCACACATGTAAGGCACTGGGTTTGATCCTCAGCAGCACATAAAGATAAATAAGTAAATAAAATAAAGATATTGTGACCATCTACAACTAAAAAAAAAATTGTTAAAAAAAGAAGTAAAGGAAACACACAAACACACACAAAAGTCCTATCTGGAATACTGACTCAAATGGCAAGATTTGGAACTCATTTATTTTCTTCCACCTCCACCCAGTTCCAAAAAGATTTTTAAATCTTTTATAATCTTATAATTTTGCAAGATTTTATAATCATTTATAATGATGCATAAAACACAGCAGATATTTTAGAATGACATGAGAGAAGTGAAGAGGAGGTTAAGAATCAGGCAGGGAAAAGGACCCAGAAACCAGAATCTATAGCAAGATGACTGCCTGGAATGATTTGTTGCCCTTTTGCCTAGACCCACCCTCTTGCAGGAGTAGCACCCTATTTTTCTTGGAGCTCATTCACAGGAGTAATGTTTTCCACTGGGGAATGGAATCTATCTTCCCATTGGGTTTGGACTTGGATGAGTTAGCCTGGAACTCCTGAGAAACATCACAGAGACAGGAAAGATGCCTAGAGAAGGAGACTTAGAATCTGATGATGCAATCTGATGACAGTGTTGAACCCTTGGGACCAGCCCTGCTAGCCCATGACCTTCTCTCTTACAACAGTCAACAAATTCCTGTCTGATGTAGGCCTGCTTTGGCTAAGTCTGATGCTCAATTTCAAATTCTACTTATGACAACA
Organism: Glaucomys volans; assembly: GCA_020662805.1. Taxonomy (NCBI): domain Eukaryota; kingdom Metazoa; phylum Chordata; class Mammalia; order Rodentia; family Sciuridae; genus Glaucomys; species Glaucomys volans. The sequence continues at coordinate 57,530 of JAJEJO010052278.1, forward strand.
TACATTTCAAACTATCTTTCTACAAGCCCACAGAAAGGGGAAGAATTGGTGGATTGTATCATTCACTGTGTTCCTAAGAAGAAACTAACTGTCCAAGAGAATGACATCTTTTTCTGGAAGTAAGACATAGAAAGTAACCTTCCCAGAAGGTCATCATACAGATTTGAAATTATGCAACACAACGTCACTCCAAAAGCATGCTAATGACACTACATTTTTAGTGTAGTGTCATTAATATAAACAGGTGGTATCACAGAAAAGCATAAATTGGGCAAAGGAAAGTCTATGTGTGTACAGGAGACTTTCTGGAATGAGAGAAATGACAAGAATACATGTATCCTCTGCTCATATGGCCTGGATTAGTCAGGAATGCAGGCAACCTGACCTCTCAAAGCCTATATGACTGCTCTACCAAGTTTTTATTACCTACAGAGTAGCAATAAATTTGAGAATATCATATCCTTACAGCATGGGCCCTAGCACATAATTAGTTTCAATATCTGATAAAAAATGATTACTGTCAATTATAAGTCCCTGAAACATGGCTTACTTATGTTATCAAAGTTTACATAGAGAACCACAGAGCTACTACTGCAAAATCTTTGGTGGCTCTGTGAATGGTGACTACATTGTCAAGCACAGGCAGAGTAAGCTTCTCCTGCGGGCATCTTTGCAGAACCAACCTGTGGTAAAGATGCCAACTATCAAAAGTCCTACAAATAGCCTTTCAGTACCCAATTCCTCTTAGCAAGCCACCTTATGCTCGGTCAGGTACACTCTCAAATGGGTTCCCATGTTCTAGACAGTTCTACCATTCCTCATCCAGCTAAAATGACCCATGGATCAAGGTACCATTCTCTTGAACCATGATTTCTAACAAACTAATCCAACTAAGACATACATACCTGACAACCCTCATGCTCTTTAAGTGCCTGGAGGGACCCTTATAGATCCTTGAATCAAATGTCAAATTTGACAAGTGAATAATCTGAATCCAAAGATGTCAATGTATTAAAGTGACAGCCTGTTAGGGATGTCATATGAAAGATAAGTTAATGAGCCACCTCTTCCAGAGACTACATTTTGACAAGCACCATTCTTCCTTGACCAAAATGATAAGGAAGTGGAATGTTCAAGTGCTTATAGACTAGTACATTCATTTTGAGGTCTATGAGACTACTAGGAACTCTGAACATCTATGCTTCCAGGGCCCCTAAGGCAAAGGATTCCACAGTGTCCATATGTTTCACTGAACACGAAATAAAGGAAAAAGTGTTAGAAAATAATCTTCCCCAAAATACTTTGCAGATTATCTTGTCTCATGATCTTCCCTGAATGAGTCATCTCAAAAATGCAGCTCAGATCTGCAAATTTAGAGATCTAAAATCATCAGTGTTCTGATTACCCTGAACTGTCCTTATTCTTTCATTATAACTCCCTAAATTCCAGACTGATATCACATTTACTAAAGGTCACTGAGTTGGAAGATAAAACATAAAACACTTTATTTCATACTTAATTTTCTCTTTCTGACACCCAAAAGCCTCTGCTTCAAACTCTCAGGTCAATCAAACAGCATGCAAAAATTCATGAGTGACCCTCACATGCTTTCTTAACACCAGTCAGAGAGGACTAGTTAATCCTGCACAAAGGCAGGGTCCCTGTGAGTCACTGCTATTCACCATCCTTCAATTTGAATTGTAGTTCCTCAATTTGAATGAGCAGCAAAACTACCTGAAGTGCTTCGCTGGCAGTTTCTGTGGTCACTCCAGAGTTCCCCACTCAGTAGGTCTGCGGAGGCCAGGACTCTGCATTGTTAACAAATGCTTCAGGTGGATCCAATGCTAGTGTCCAACACTGCCTTCCACAGCACTGAGCAGTGCTGGCTTTCCATGGTACAAATTCAGAGGTGATTATCTTCCTAATTTTGGGAGTTGTTTACAGGTATTTTTTTGTAAAACATAATACTGGCCATATGCTTATAACATACATATGTATGTAACTACACATGCATGCATATATATCACTAATACCCCCATCATTAGTCTTAGACCTAAGAGAAAGGGATCCAGGAGTTTGAACCACATGGAATATTGCCAATATTCAACCCTTTTTGATTTATAGAAAATTAGTTCATACAGTTAAACCTACAACCTGCATGAAATGGCTGTTATGCACACACAGCCAGTCACCTCGAGAAGCCCCCTGATGCCACACATTGGTTCTCTGCTTCAGTAATTACATTATACCTGCAAAGTGTTTTTCCAGAAAAGACGACTGAAGCTCAGTAAAATGAAATAACACACCAAGGCCACACAGTTACTTAGAGGTGAAAACAATTCTAAACCAAGAAGAGGTAATCAGATCAGGAGATTCTGCCTTTTTCTCTGAGCCTTAGGGCCCCATGGCTGACATCACTGCCTGGGCCCCCACAGCTTCCTATCTCTCTCTATCTAAAGAGACCACACCCACAACCTGCCAAGGGTCAGTAACAAAGGATCCCCAACAGTCAGCTTCTCAGGGCTCCCTGCCCCCTGAGCACTCCTTGAAAGAAAGGAAGAGGCTCTTTAAAAACCCACACAAGATGGAAATAGCAACTGACAGTGAGGCTAGAGGGAAAAATCCCATAACATGTTGTCTGTGTTCAGAACAGTATACCCTCAAAACCTGGCACTTTGGTCGGCTGAGTACTTTAACTAAAGGACATGGAAGGCCTAGACTGCCTTTCTCCCTCAAAGTGAGTCAGAGAAACTGGAATTCCTCTTTGCTAATGTGAGCCATAGAAACTAGAATCTCTCTCCCTTCTCCACCATCATTCTGGGGGGTCCTGCCACATACCTGCAGAAAGGAATGCCACACAGGCCAAGAAGAATCTGGACAGACAGGCCCTGCTGCACTTCCCTTCACCATCCATTACCATTACATCAGACCTTCCATTCACCTGCATTTCTACAGTCTCCCACTCCTCAGCAAAACAGGCAGTTTTCCCTGGGTCTTCATTGCCAAAGGCTCTCTTGTCCCCTCAAACTTCAAGAGAATAAATGTGTGGTGCTCTTCTCCTGTTAACACATGTTTTGTTATGGAAGTATCTTCCCTGGCCCCAGTGGTGGGCACAGAAAGGTACCACGACTTTCCACCCTGAGGCTCTGCGGAAATTTCACACCCTACACAGCGGTCAAGCTTCAAAAGTCAAGGAAGTAGAAAACACAGTTTATGAGATTGTTGTCACAATCGCCTCTTTTATTAAGTTTTATCACCTGGGAGGTACCCACTGAATGAAAAGCCAGGAGAGCATGCCTGCTACAATAAAGATGAGCCCAGTGCTATCAGGCTGCCATCTGAGCTCTGTGTAGGTGTCATTAATTTCATTCTATATCGGAAACAAAAGGCAGCAGAGACAGTATATATTATTCTCTACGACAGAACCCTCTTATGGTGATATCACAGTTCCTTTAATTTCCCGATGACTAAATCAAATCCTCCTAGAGTAGAATCTTGATAAATCTACTGCACACTAAAATTCACTTTTTTAGTGATCAATATTACATTAAAATGCTACTATAGTAATAACTAACTGACTAATAATTTTCCTATATGAGATAAAATTACAGGCTTACATATTTAATTAACACTTTTCCCTTTAAATTTAGTGACGGAATCTCCATATGCCCATACCCTGCAAATTGCACTGGACACTAAGTCCACACCTGGTTCTATTGTTAGGGTTATTGAAAATTCTTTTAAAAAGTCACAATGAATAGAAAGGAGAAAACAAAAAAAGAGCACTAGGCTTAAGTAATTTGTATTTTTCTTCTCCATGGGAACTTCATTCAATCATACTTATTCATTCAACAAATATTTACTACTACATGCTATACACGGCTTAGTAATTTGACTTTGTCCATCATCAGTACTTACTTTTAAATAATTTAAATAATTAATTAATTAAATAATTTAAGTCTCTATAATCGTACATCTAGGCAGAATATGAGGTTTCAAATTCAAGAATGTGATTATTACATGAGGTAAATTTCCTCAAATTATTCAAAACCAAGAAGAAAGTTCAAATATGAGGTTCTAATAAAACAGATTTTCCAGAGGGTGTGGTCTAATTCCTTTATCCCCCGTCCCAGGTCCACCTGTGAATACATTGTGATCTCACAACAGGAAGCAGGGGAGATTCAGGAGGCCTCTGACTTCCACAGGAACCCAGACTAAAGCATATTCTTTTCATTGTATGCAATAAATCTGCTTTCTGCATATTGAATAGGAGCAAAAGATTAAAATGAATATTCACTCATCTGAAAACAAACTGATGCTCTATAAGCTTTTATGCTTTGCGGCCCATAAAAAGTAAATGCTTTGCTTCAGCTTAGGCTGTTGCACGTTGAGATAAATCATTGTTAAACAGTGGCCTGTTCCTCCTGGGGAGATTCTAAAACCTTAGCAGTTGTGACAAGTCTCTGAGTTCTCCACTCTCTTCACTTGCTCCTATGTGTCCTCAGTCTTCAGTCTTTCAGCCTGTGAGGACATTTCCCTTCCCAGAGTCCCAGTCCTGGTAAAACACAGCCTGCTTCCATGGGGTTCTCCACCTCACCTTGCTTCCAAGCCAGGGCCCAACTTTTATCAAAGCCTCATTAGTCTTCTGAGCTTAAAGCAGGGGGAAAAAATGACTGAATCAGATTTCCAAGCAAATTCTAATGATTTATTGAATTATATACTTAAATCCTCAGTGTCATAGAAGTAAAACTTACAGATGCCAGTGCTGCACATAAGCCATTTCCTAAAGATGTTCCACACCTATACAGAGCCATTCACTCCACTGCTTTTGCTGCTCTACCACAAAAAGCATGCAGAGGTGAACACGAAACTCTTACTTGGTCAGCAAATAAATACTACCTATTCCAATTCTACCACTATCTTATAGACTAGCAGCAACAAATTATACAGCCAAAAAAGAAAATTAAAAATGAGTAAGATTATTGCAGAGGCATCTAAAGTTGTATGTGGGTGAGTGATGAATTACGACAAACTATCCCATAGTTAGGACTAACAGAACTACAGCTTTCACTAAAGAATTTAATTTTACAACAAAGAGTTAAAGATCCACATCCAAACAGTTGAGGTCCACTGACACCCCTTCCTTTAGCTGTAAATGAATCAAGTTCAGGATGCCTTCCATGGAAAAGGCCAGGCCTTTCTGGCTCAGATAGGTGGGTTTAGGGATGCAGCTACACCTAGTGATCAGCTTTGGATGACAGCAAAAGGAACAGGCTAGCTGGCCTATGACAAGAACTCTGAAACTATTTCTCTCTCAAAGTCTCAGTCACTGAATGGGTTTCAGGTATATCCATTAAGCAAACAACACAATCACTTTTATTTATCTGGAGTGTTAAGTGACATAGATGCCCTAACTGTCCTTGGTGGCTATCAGAAAAACTGGCTCTAATTCAGGCAGCACATTGTTAGTACTTAAGACATAAAGTAAAAATCCTTTATTTTTTATCTGGAAGTTGAAAGTGTATTTCCAAAGGCAAAGTTTCACATTTCCATGTTAAAATTCCAACTCTTACATAAATTAATTTTCCCATTATTTCATAAGGAAGTCCCTGCTTCTTTACATTTGATTAGATCTAGAATTCTTAATAGGACAACTTTTCAAAGTGTGTTAACTACGTCTTCCTTATTTTTGCCTATTTCCACACCATTAAGAGGACTTATAAACAGTGAAAAACAAATATTAACTTGAACTAAAGGTGTTATTTTAATAAGCACATTGGGTTACACCATTATTATAACAAGCCAAAAAATATCTTCTAGCTAGGCACAGTGGAATACACTTGGAATCCCAGAGGCTCTGGAGGCTGTGGCAGGAGGATTACAAGTTCAAAGTCAGCCTCAGCAACTTAGCAAGATCCTGTCTCAAAATAAAAACAGGACTGGGGATGTGGCTCAGTGGTTAAGCACCCCTGAATTCAATTCCGATACCAAAAGGTAAAAAAAAAGAGAGAGAGAAAAGGTCTATCAGCCTGGAGAAATTCCCAATAAACATTAGATCAAATTTTAATTACAATTTTACACTCACTATAGGAAACTTTTTGTATTATAGTTTCAAAATGGTTGGATCAATATCTTCCTCAGGGAAGACTACTGCTGGAGGTATCACATATCACACCACTACTGTTAGTGAAGTCATCCAACAGTCACAGCACAATCACATGGCCAAGTCCAGAATTTCGGCAGTGCTCATCAAGAGGGCAATAAGTGAATGAACGCACATTCTCTTTTTACTCTAGTTCTCTTTCAGCTCCTATGAAGGGAGTCTGATAATTAAGGGTTTCTTTTACAACAGTGCCTCTCACATTTTCAGGCCATCAGAATCCCCTGGAGGGCTTGTTTTTACAGATTGCTAGGACCTGAACCTACAGTTTATGACTCAAGACGAGAGAGTCTGCAGGTTTCACAGCCTCCTGAGTGATGCTGCTGTTGCTGGTCCAAGCAGCACACTTTAGGAACTCCACTTTTAGAACAACAGCTCTTCAAAGCAGGAACATAAGCCAAGGAGATGCTATTGGACACTGCTCTAAGGTGACAGGACATCAGAATCACCATGCCTGGCCCTGGGCAGCAACATCTGGAAGGAGAACTCCAGGTGATCCTGTGCACACTGTTTTGAGAAGCACAGGTGCAAACCCTGCTCCCCATCAACACTGGCCCAGTACCCCAGGCCTTCCTCAGAGCCACCAAAAGCTGCTAAGTTACAGGATCTTCCTTTATAATTGTCACCAAAGAGGTCTTAAGACCAGAGCCCCTCACCTGCTAGTATCTGCCAAGCTTGTCCTGCTGAAATATACAATTCTTTTCTACTAATCCTGTTTTCTTCTTTTCTTTTTCTCACACACACCCATGCCCTTAATTATGCCCTGGTCTTGCCAGCTGCCCCCTCACACTCCCTCCAATGGGGATAGGGATGGATTATGGACTAGGAAGCTGGTGACTAAATCTTTCCTCCTCCCCACCCAACACAGCCCTGTTTATTTTTCTCTGCTCGGTTTTTTGTAGCTACAGCATAAACTAAGGCTTTCTGATGACTAAACTACAAACCACTGCAATATTTTAGGAACTGAGAAGCTGCGTCCTCTTCTAAAGGAAGGTTTATAGCATTTTGTATCTTTTAAAAATATTTCATTAGTGAGTTAGATATTCATAATTAAACTATCCCTGACTTATAAAATAAGCCCGTGGACATGTTCTGTGTTATAATCATCAAGTATAAGCACACTGAGATATGAAACTGTAAGAAATTTAGTGGGAAAATTGCTTTTCAAAGACAGAAATCTTAGAATTAAAGTAAAATGCATGACAGACACTCCCCCCCCCAAAAAAAAAGAACTTTACATTTAGAGAAATGTTGGAAACATTAAAATGTCATTAAAATGTTTGACCTCCTAACTGGGAACTATATTCCAGAATATTTAGACAATCCATGTTCATTCTAGGAAACTTTGTGAAATCGCAAACAAAAACTGAAAGGAAACTATACTTAATCCAAAACATAGTTCCTCCATCAAATAGATACTTACAGCCTAACAATTCTGACAATGTATTAAATGAAAAATTTAAAGTCACTGACTTATAGAATTGTCCCAGAAATGCTTAAATTCCAAAACCAACTTTTCCCAGATATATGCTTCATTTGTAGAAGGTTTAAATAATCTGAGGACATGATTCAAAGTACATGTTTTTTGAGGAAAATTCATTTAGAATTATTCAAGTTGTATACACACTTATCTATATATCATTACATGCAGGAACTTCCTATGTAAAAACCTATAAAATAATCCCATACTAAAACCTATAATTTTCTAGATCAGAACAATTTATTGTGCTCAAGCAATTCGTTGTTACAAACACATAACACTAGCATGTCATAGTAATTTCCTGGCATATTTCTTTCAGGCTCGCTGATTTAAACTTGAAGTATTTTCTTCCTATCAATTATCTAGTGAACGCACCACAAAAATGTAAAATGTCATGATTATAGTTATCTGAAAAAAATTAAATCAAACGCTAAGCAAATCTATCTCCACTCTTTTAATGGACTCTTTACAAAGTCTGTGTTTTGAAATAATTTTAGGCTTATAAAAGAGTTGCAAAAACAGTACAAAGAGTTCAAATACACCATTTGCACAGCTTCCCCAGTGCTAACACCTTACATAAGCAGAGCAGAGTTACCAGAACTAAGACATCAACACTGGTACAAAGTACTAACTGAGCTACAGACTTTATTCAGGGTCTGGGGATGTAGCTCAGTGGTAGAGCACTTGCCTAGCATGTAAGAGGCCCTGGGTTCCATCCCCAGCACTGAAGAAGGAGAAAAAAAAAAAAAAAAAAAAAAAGGTTATGCAGACTATATTCAGATTTCAGCAGTTTCCCACAAATAGCCTTGAAAGATTACTTCAAAAAATAAATTTTCTCCAGTGGAATCCAAAATTCACTAGTCCCAAATTCATATAATTATGCTAAGGTTTAAGGTTTAATGCATTCCAAATACAATAACTGAAACAAAGGGCCAAGTCCTCTGGATTTCTTTCTTTTCTTTTTTTTTTAAGCATTTCACTTCTTTTTAAAATATATACCTTTATTTTATTTGTTTTTATTTGGTGCTAAGGATCCACCCCAGTGCCTCATATGTGTGAGGCAAACACTCCACCACTGAGCCACGACCCCAGCCCCCAAGTCTGTATTTCTATTCCTGCAAACTAAAGCTTAACAGAACTCAACACATCACTCCCATTACAAGGTAGAATTAAACACTTCACCATATAACATATATTATAACTTGACTTTTAAGAAATGGGTCAAAATGGAATAACTGGCCCACTCTCTGTAAAAAATAAGTTTAAGGAAAAGTAAAATGACTTAACTTTCTTCCTCATGCCTTAAGTGCTTTGTACAAACATTATTTTTAATTAATATTCAAAGCCTTGGGGAAAAAGTGAACTTGGACTATTCTACCTAACAAGTTAGGTATCATAAACATTTTTTTGTGTGGGTGGTGCTGGGGATTGAACCCAGAACGTAATATATATATGAGGCAAGCACTCTACCAACTGAGCCATAACCCCAGGCCTATCATAAACATTTTTAAGCAAACGGTTTACAGTTGATAAAGTCCCCTGGGTCAAAATCTTAATTCTTTCCTCTTTCAATGAATCTAGCACTCTGTTTCTGATGTCTGGTATCCAAAAGATGTCTACTCCACCTCTTGAAATGATTCACTAACAATCTTAATTTCAAACCCAATCCAAAGGAGGCCCCGGACAACACTCCTGAAGAGGCACAGCAAGGTGTCTTATGCATAAACCTCAGTTATTATGCAAAAACTCCCTGAGTACATAAACTTCATGGTTTAGTCTATTTGGTGATCTCAAGAGAAGACCCACAGGGAAAATGTAAGCCAATTCTAAGTTCTAAGAGTCACTTCTCTCCTTCCTTTTATGACAGTCAATTCACACACATCCTGAAAGTCTGCAAATGATCCAGATTCACATTAGTAATGTATTAAATAGTGAGTGCCTGTGAGAGCTAGGACCCTATGTTAAGATATACGCTTCATTTGTACAAGGGGAACAAACTTCATTTGTTATATGGGGACCAGAAAGAAAAAATTTCGATTTTGTCCCCAAGGAGCTTACAATCTGCCTCCTCTGTTTCTAAAATCTATTCCTACATCAGATGAAAAGCAGCCAAGTATTGCCCTTTCCAGAACCCTAAAAAGAAATGTGTCCACGTCACTCACAGCATCAGAATTAACTTTCTCAAACATACAAAATAATAAAACTCATCTTTTGCAAAGCATGAAGTGCCTTGAACCTGTACGAACTAAAATGCAAAGTGAAGGGGAAAAAGTGTAATGAACTGCAATATCTCTGATCCTTGCGCACATGAAATCTGCTAAATTCATAGTTTTAAAATCTCAACATTGCTAAGCAATCACTTGGATATACCCCTTCATTTCCCCTTTAGGCACCAACATACCAGGATAACTCTGACTTTCCAAATAAAAAAAGAAGAAACACTTCAGTCAACGGTATAATTTGAATAAATAAAAATATACATTTCTTCCAAAAGCAAAACCAGGCTAAATTTTAGTAAAAGCCTATTTGGGTTTGACTGATGATTTAAATTAGCCTTAACAAGGACATAGGTCACTACCATGAAGTCTGAAATCCTTTATAGTGATAAGATGCCCATGGTTTAAATGAATCTTATAAAAATTTGTTTCCACCTCCTAGGATACAATTTAAAAATTCACCCCAATAACATATGACATGGCTTAAGTTTAAACAAATCCAGGCAGAGTTACAGATCTTAAATGCAGAGAAAACATCACTAAGGCCTTCAAACTTGGGTTCTAATGCTATTAAGTTAGTAGGTGCCCAAACTGGCAAATGTTGCTACCCATTATTCACTAGTAAAAATGCAAGTCAAAATCTGCATCCAGACAATTAGACAGCCATGCATCATTATATTAAAATCTCTGCAGCACGTGCAATTATCAGCTAAGGAAAAAATTAAACTTGGGGAAGGGTATTTCTCTTCAAGTTGATTGTTTGGGTTTCTTTCAAAGCTCAGGGCAATCAGGTATCTACAAGCTCCACTCCATCTCTGTCCCCTAGTCAGGGGTCCTGCAGCTCAGCAACATGCAAGACACAACCTTCTGTGCTTGTGTATCCAAAGGACCAAAAGCCAATAGTCTTGGACTCCAAGAAAGTAAAAATTGCTGTTTCCACGCGCAAGCGTGCCAAAAGTCTTTAATGTTTAAAATGTGCCTTTCACTTTTAATGAAAGTCTCCATTAAAAAAAAAAGTGTCCAACTTACTCATTCCTCCGGAATAAATAGAAACCTATTCTGCAAACCAAGTGCATGGATTTTAATGACGTTCATTTAATAAGCACGGGGAAAGAGTAAAGATGTTGCCAGCGTTTGCCCAACCACGGGTGTCCTCCAGATACAAAAAGGGGATCCTGGATAAACCCTGGAACAACGTGCTAGTTTTGGCCTCGCCCCGACCCCCATCTCAGGTTGAAGATGCTTGTCTCCACGAGAGGCTACTCTGGGTTCCTAATGCCCCAGTGCGCCCTCAAGCACACGCTTGCTCGCGTGCACACTGCCAGTTGCCTCCTTCCACCTGGGACACCAGCCGCAGCCCAGCTGGGTTTAACAAGTTGCCACTGGACGCGACGCTCCGCCAGGGGGCCAAGGATGGGGAGGAGGTGTCCGGTGCAGCGCTGGACCTCAGATGCCCGCGTATGCGGGGGCGGTCGCTTCCTCTCCAGTCTTGTAGACCTCTCTGGAACCTACAAGGAATACTCGTCCGGGCTCTCCTAGGGCGCCGCGCGACCGCGGGGATCTACTGAGGTCGCCGGCCGCTCCGGGTAGGAGTCGGCAGGGGCCTAGGAAATCGCCCCCGGAGCTGCGGTTAGATGAGAGTGATCAACGGAGGCGCAGCTGGACACTGGCCGCTCCGGCCCGGCTGCTGCTCCGGGTCGGAAGGGACGGCGCAGCGCCTACGCCCGGCGGCGGCTGCTGAGAACTTCAGGCAAAGTTTTCTGTTGTTCCTTTAGGAGCTGGCCAGGGACTTGAAGTGGCGGACGTCCAAACCAAAGCACTAGCCCAGGCCGCGGAGAGAAAGGGGCCCAGGCCGCGGGGAGAGAGGAGCAAAGCCAGGGGTCCCGGGTCCCGAACTAGTCCTAGAGGCGGGCCCGCTCCACCGGCCCTGGTTCTGGGCGCCATCCCTCCCTTCAGGCTCCTAGCCCTACGCCCTACTGACCCGCAGACGCGGTGCCTGACCTGCCGCGCCTCCTGGTCGACCCCGACGCCCTTCTGGAGCCCTCCTACCCGGAAGGTTCCTGCGCCCGAAACACCCTGTTCTGACCCCTCAAGCCTAGGGGCGGCTGCGCTTACCTGAAAACGTGTCCCCTGTAACAGTTAGCAAAAGTCCGGCCAAAGTCGCCAGGCAAGTCCCAAGTCTCCCCATGGTGCTGACTGTGCGCCCAGCCGCTCCCCAACGGCGGCGGCGGCTGCCGAGGGTGGGCGCGCGAAGGCGGAGGGGGGACGGGAGCTGGGGCTGCCACACAGCGAGGAGAGACGCAAAGCTTTGGATCAACCCCCAAAGTGCCAACAGTTGCAGAAGTCCGAACTCCAGCGTCTCCCAGGGCGCAGGGACGGCGTCCTGGGTCCTCTTGCCCTGCTCCTGGCCCCGCTCCGCGTCTGGCACCGCTGCGAGAGGGAGCGGAGGGCGCGTCCGGGAAGCCAAAATCCTCCCTGGGTTCCGGCAACTGCGCCCGCCGCCGCTCGCCTTCCGCTGCTCGGGACCCGAGCCGCCGGCGCCGGCCTTGGCCGTGGCCGTGGCCGTGGCCGTGGCCGCGCGCGTCCTGCCCGCCGCCTCTCTGCTGGCAGCCCCAAGCCAGCCCCGGGCGGCGGCGCGCCGATGGCCGAGCCCGCGCAGGCTGCGCGCGGGGCTCTTGCTCCCCGACTGACTGGTGATGCCCCGCAGGCCGGCTGAAGGGAGCGCCCACGTCACGGCCGCCCAGCGCCGCCGCGGCCCGCTAGAGGGCGTGAGCGCCCGCGCCCCACCGGCTGGTGCCCAGGCGCTTGGCCGCCGCGGCGCCTCCGGGAGCTCGACAGGGGGTGGCCTCGCGGCCACTGCCGCAAGTGCGGGCGTCACCCGCCCGGGGAGGAGCGGCCGCAGGGTTGCCACCCTCTGCCCCTCCTCGCCCCGACCGCGTCTTCTATTTCGGTGACTGGCTTCGGGAGCGTGGCTATGGAGGAGGCTGCGCCTCGCCAGAAGTTTGTCCCGGGTCACGAGCCGCGAGTAGTTTGAGAGCCGCGGGGCGGGACCAGCGGCCTGCAGCTCCGCGGGCGCGGCCAAGGCGACTCGGTCTCTGGCGCCGGATGGCAGTGTCACCGAACTGGGCGAGCTGCAACCGGCCCGCGCTTCCCGGCGGCTGCAGGAAAGGCGAGCGAGATGATCGTGGAGGTTACGGAGGGCTGCGGGCTTCTCCGTACCGCCGGCGGAGAGAAGTTGGCGGACGCCTGGGCCCGGGCGGCCCCGTGGAGCACACGCGCCACTGACCCGGTCCCCCAAACCGGAGAAGCAGGGCGCGTTTCTGTGCTGCATGGTGTCTGGGCGTCCGGTGTGCGAGCCGCGGGCTGTCGTGGAAGGCGGCTGGCTCTCCGAAACCAGGGTTTGAACATAAACGGTGATTTCTGTATCTGGTGCAAAGTGCTGGGCAACGGGGGAGAAAGAAATATGGGGAGTGAAATCAAGAAATGTCTCGAAATGTTTTAATTTGCCATTTTGAGTCTGAGAATTTAAAAAAATTCCACTGCTTGAGTAAAGCGTAAATTTTAAACATTTTATTTTTTAATGATCCATTCCCCTCAGAAAAAGGACATTGAACCAACTCAAGACAGCTGTAGGCTCCTGGCCTACCCACTGCAAGCCAAAGGGGCTTGGGAAGAGGTTAAATTGGAAATCAAAATAACTGTTTGTATATCAGAATGTTCTAACTTGGCACCGAGTCAAGTCCCTCTGGACTCCAGAGTGCCTTTAAGAGGCATACTCTACTCAGCCCTCCCCTGCTTTATGGTACTTTGAAGACCTAATAAATACATTTATCCACGTTCATGCTGACCAGGTCTACAAAGGGTCCCAGAACCAGCAGACAAGGATATCTTACAGGTGTCATCCTCCCAGGGTAAATTTGGAAATCCCAGGATTTTTGCCTTTGATATGGCAACCAGCACTTTCTTCCTGAATTCCACTTACTAGGTCCTTATCAGACCTGCTGTTTATAAATCTCTATATTAATAATTTTCATCTTAATATGACCTCACATCGCCATGCTATTTTATCCAAATATGCACCTAATGAGCCTTATCTTTAATTGCAAAATGAAATTTTGAAGTCTGACAACAAGGGGAGTCTCATATTTCAAAAAGGACCAACAAGCCAGGATGATCCAGTCTGCAACCGGTACTTTCCATTTTCGTGAAATTGTGCCTCTACCAGAACCGAAATTTGCTTTTTTTTAAATGGTAGTGGATTTTCCAATAGAGTTTTACACAAGTGAGAATCCACAGAAGTAAAAGCCAGTCTAGTCACGTTGCTTCTGAGTAACTTCTTTAAGCTGGGCAAAGAGGTTAATGTTAGGGTAGGATTTCATTGGCAAAGTATGTTAATTCTTTCAGTAAATATCTATTAAGCAATATTGTTTGCCAGGCACTGTGCTAAGTGCCAGAGGTTTTCTTAGCCTGGGCTTAAGGTTAGAATTTAAGTACAAGTGATTTTTTTGATTGGGGGAGTGATTTTTTTTTTCTAATAGGAAATAAATCAATATAGGGTGTGTTAATGAGCGGGTTACTGCTGAGGGCAACTGGGCTTGATCCCCTGGGAATCTTCAGGGTTTGGGAATTCCATTGCTGCTACCACAGGACTTCCCTTGTAACCCCTAGAAAATCCTGTCCCTTCCTACTGTTTCTTAAAGGTCGGGGGAGGGTCTGAATGTCAATTGTCTTTGTTCTGTGCTCTTCATGACAATGTTAGGTTGACTGGTTTAAGAGCCTGCCATTCACATTTCAAAAGGTAAGGGAGGTTTACCCAGCAGCAGCTTCCCTTAAGATTCAAAACTACTACTTGTTTTGTTTTGTTTTGTTTTGTTTTGTTTTGTTTTGTTTTGTTTT
>JAJEJO010052280.1:0-34353 GCA_020662805.1 Glaucomys volans
AGTTGGATGTATGAGTCTGGAATGGGAAATGAGATTGGGGCTATAGCATAAAATCTGAGAGTCCTCTGTCTTTGCATGATCTTCAAGGCCAAGAGATTGGAAGAAGCTGCCTAAGAAGTGAGTAGAGATGAGGAGAGACCAGGGATTGAGCTCTGGCATGTTCTTAAGTGTGGCAGTCAGAGGAAGATGTCTAGATAGGAAATGAAACTGAGGAGATGCAGCCATTGAGGTAGAGGAAACCCTGAAAAACAAAGTATTGTGAAATCCAAGCAGAAGCAGTCTTCCAGGATGACGTGAGTGTGTGAAATGTTGCTGAGAAATGAAGATGGAAGAGATTGAGAACTGACTATAAGAGTCACAAAATGGATCTCATTTTCTGACCTTGTTAATGGGGACCTTGTTGAGGGAAGAGGGTCCTGAAAGTATTACTGGAATAGATTTGGATCAGAACATGAGGTGTAAAAGAAGAGATACTGAATGGAGACTGTTCTTAAGTTTTGCTATACAAAAGAGAATAGAGTTTGTTCAGTAGCTGGAGGGGAGTGTAGGGCCCAGGAAGGGCTGGTTTCTGATGGAAGAGGAGACAGTATGTTTCGTTGCTGATGGGAATGATTCTACAGTGAGGGAGATGCAGATGCTGGGAGAGAGGAGATAACTTGCCAAGTGAATGGGGAACAGAAGAAGATGGGATTAGAATAGAAGGAAGATAACATACAATAAAATAAAGGCACATTAGAAGGGTCAGTCTTTATGCATTACCACAGGCCAGTTGTGCTGGCCTGGACTATGGCACACTTTCTTCTGCTTGGAATCATCCTTTGGAACTCACTAGTGGCAGCAAGGATGCTGCAAGGATCCAGCAAGGCAAGGATGTACAGCCACTTGCTCAATATTACCTTACTAATGGGTCAGAGAGTTGCAATTGGGAGCCAGATTTACTGAGATGTCATCCAGGGATGTTTGTTATAAACTTCAGGCTTATTGTTCCTGTGAGGCAGAAAAAGCTGCCATTAAAGCCTTGCCTGGCCCCTGTGCTGAGTATCACAGCTTTGGAATGGTTTGATTTCTTGGGAAGAGATTCCATGTCTAGTTTGTTCTAGCTGTCTGACCCTCCAAACTGCCCCTGAGTCTGCTGCTCCTTAATCTGATTCTTAAATAGTGATGAACCTTAGAGACCATCATCCTTTTTTTAATATTTTTAGATTTTGATACTTTTATTTTTATTCATTTTTTTAAATGCAGTGCTGAGAATCGAACCCAGTGCCTCACACATGCCAGGCAAGGGATCTGTCACTGAGCCACAACCCCAGCCTCAAGACCATCATCTTTATTAGGTAAGTTTGGTTTAGAAAATCCTTGTGCTGAATTTTACTTTGCTTTGAGCTTTGCTAATCCCCCAGGGGCTCTTCTGAAGTCATCTTGTGTCTTGTAATTGTCTTCTTTTTCTTATGTATGCCTTCTTCTTTTTAGGTAATTAGGCATCTTAGATGAGTGACTTTTGTCCTTGAGGTAAATTAGGTTCTACTTTGGACCAGGAGATATTTATATAGAGTATTGACAAAAAGTTTCTGAAAATGTTTGTTTACTTCTGTCTTTACTGTTCAGAGAATATTGAAGTGAGTAAATCATTTTTGGTATTTTATGTTCTAGAGTGAGATCAAGATCATCTGTTCCAGTTCCTGTAACTACCCTTAGGTACAGGATATAGAGATTAATCATTAATGCATTAAGTCCCAAGTTTTTAATTCTGTGACTATTTGAACAAAATTGACACAGGTGCATTAATATAGGTTGGAAATCATACTCTATAGCTTAAGAGTTAATTGATATCAATATGGTTTTATCCATTTGTAACTATATAATTATATTGTGCTATATATAGTTTTTTGTGTTCCACATCTGCACAATGAGGCAACATATTATGTGCAAGCTGTAGACCAAGATCACTGTGTGCGAATCTTGATTCTATCACTTCCATGCTAAGATCTTTGGCAAGTTACTTGGCTGTTCTAAGCTTCAGTTTCTTGTGTAAAATGAACATGATGATGATTAGTCCATAGAATTTCCTAGTTCTTATGGGATAATGCTTTCAAAGCATTTAACATGATTCCTGTAAATCAGATGTGCTGTTTCTTGAGCATACACTGCAGACAGGCATTATGCACATTATTTCTCATAATGATCATGTAGCTTTGCCAGACATCCTTAATTTACTAATTTACTAAGGTACTTACTTCATTAATGCGGAAACTATTTGAGTTGCTTGCCCATGGTCATAGGCTAGTGAAGAGGAGAGCTGAGGTTTGCATTTCTATCATTCTGATTCTGAAGGGTTCACTTGCTTCCTCTGTGCCACGGTGCCTCCAGAATGTGGTTGCTGTATCGGTGCTGTGAAATGGGCTTCCTCAAGGGCTACCAGGATGTGTGAATCTTGGCTTGGCGTTTCCCTGAATTCCTTGAGCATCTGTGCTGTGTCATAGAATCTCTCCTATCAGCTCCCTCAGCATCACCCTCTTTTAAAGTGCTCTGGGTTCCTTGCACCCCAGACCATTCTCTTGCCTGCTGTCCTCCCTGTTCTTTGTGTTTCTGTATCAAAAACAATTTTATTGGTAGTCCATATAAATCCAGATCAATTGCATTTCACATGTAGTATGTATTCTAGACATTTTCACATGTTTTTTAATTCTCAAAAGAATTACGTTATACTAGTCCCATTTTAATGGTAAGAAACTTGCAAGATCAAAGAGTTTAGAGGGTAGATAAGCCAGTATTTAAACCTATGGGTTAATTTAGTAGTTTGTACCAGGAATGCAGTTTCAGAAGGTGTGAATCTGGTATTGATGATCTGGCATCCTTGAAGGCAATGAGGCTTTTAGCATTCAGAATGGGAAACATGTTGAAGTAGTTATTTAGTATCTCACCAGGTCAATCTGGTACAAACTACGTGTAGAGATAGGGTGGGTGGGCCTGGAGGCAGCTTCCGCAGTGTAGCTTGATGCACAGGGAATAGTGACAAGTGACTTGCTTCTTCCAGCTGGGCTCCAGAGCACAAGGGCAGGAACTGGAAGAGTTTTAGAATTCCTGCCATTGTTTCTTCTACTTTTATATTTTATCTGTACAGTCATGAGCCACATATGACTCTTCAGTCAACAATGGACTGCACAGATGATCCAGGTTATTTGAAGTGATGTCATACCCATCTGTTTGTGCAACTGCACACTCTAAGGTTCATACAATGAGAAAACCAACGAATGACACATTTTTCAGAATATGTCCCTATAGTTCAGAAACGTGATTGTATCTGAGTCACAGCATATAGGATATCAAGGCAAGGTGGTGTCTGAACCAGAGGAGGAAAGCATATCACTCAGAAATGGGTACAGGGATTAATAAACGCACAGATCTCTCCTTGTGGGAGGATATACTGGTGTTCTCAGTCACAAGGTAGAATTGCATTGGTAGGAGTATGTTTTGCTTTATTTGGACATTCAATTTTGAGAAGGAAGGTGTAAAGGGCATGTTGAGTATTTAAAGGAACAGACTATGACTGGCACTATAGGTTTGAGTCCCTCAATACCCTTCCCAGTTCCCTTCGATTTGCATTTCTTTACCACAGATCTCAGATTTCTGATATTCTTGCAGTTTATGATGCAGGCACTTGGCTTAGGTGGTACCAAACTGATGAAACAGTGTAAGTCTTAAAGGCAGACATGAGTCATTTGTGAACCATGAGCCAGTACAGTTGTGGTATCTGAAAATGTTGGGTGCAGTGTCTGAGTTTGAGTCCGTCATCCAGTGAAACCAGTGCTGACAGAAAGGTGGTGACACTGGCCAGCATTTGCTAGTCAATGCTAGTCAATGCATTGGTTTGGGTTCCAATTTCCTAGTTTTTATTCTTTATTAACAGTTTCTTTTCAAGAAGATATATGGCCAAGCCTGTTTGTTCATCACATAGGTCTTATTTGGAAGATTAAGTAAAATAGACTTCTAAAGTATGTGGGAACATTTTGTGACAACTGTTCTGTTGAATTTTTCACCCTGGAGGTATTAAATTCATATGTGGAGTCAAAACAAATCTAATGGATTGTAGCTGCTGATTACTTGTGTGATTTAGTGTAAAACTCATAAACTATGTCTCCGTAACTCCTTAATGAAAAATTTGAGTTGTTTCATCTTTCCTTAGCTAAATTCTGCCATGTTATTTATTATAGTTTGAGAACATTGAATACTCAGGGGTTTTAGAATTGTTGACTACTCAAGATTCTTCCTATTGTTTTAATTTTCTTAGTTTTGTAATATTCATTACCTGTTGTAATTTTTTTGAATGAGCTTGTGGACATGTAACCCCTTTAGCCGATAAAACCAGCTATGCTTAAATTATGACATGACTTAGTCTCCTAATTCATCAGGACTCCATTCTGGGGCCTAGAGACCTCAGAAACAAGAACTCACAAGGAAGAGGAAGAAATTTGCATCTGTGTGAAACATGAGCTGCTTCCTAAGCTGGCAATAAGAAGAGTATGATTAACTCATGTTGGTTTTGACTTCTGAGAATGGCTAATCTGGTAGATGGAGCCTAGTAGCCTGATCAGGTGGTAGTGTTATAGGGCAAGGGCCCTGCCTTGGAGCTGAGGCAGCCAAAACAGTTCTTTCACTCTCACTTGTTCTTGGAATCATACCAGAGAGATTTCAGATATATTCCTCAGAGTAGCAGGATGAGTTTATTAGAAGGGAAGGGAAAATGGAAGACTCTGAAGGGAGAGTGTGGCTCCTCCGAAAGGAGAAGGAAAATATGTCCCCTTCTGCCATGAAGTTTCATTCATGGTCTCAAAGAATTTTGTCGAGAATCCTGTCCAGGTCCAACTCATGAGTTTTGACTGACCATAGAATGACATCATCTTTTCAAGTCCCCATTGTGCATGGTAAAGGTTCAGGGCAACTCTAGGTCACTTTGTTTCACCAGTTCTACTTGGAATCTGTTGATTTTATGGTCGGGGGAATTTTGCTTATCTCCCTGAGTTCTAGAACTTGGTCTGTGAAAGGGTCACAGAAGTCCCTCTCTTCAGGGTAACTTGTGGTGTTCTTAGCAACATTTCTCCTGTGATAACAACTTGCTCAGGAATATAACATACCCTATTGACATTAGCCAGGCAGGCCTGCAGATTAATTTTTTTCCTTTTTTTCCTTTTTTTTTTTTTTTAAAAAAAGGCATGTGGGGTCAGCACAGTGGGCCCAAACTACAGAATTTTCCCTTAACCTCATGTTCCCACCACTCCTGCCTGTCTTCTGTTTATCAGCAGGACATCCTTGAAATTCAGGTGGATGGATATGGTCTAGATCACAGGAAGACCACAATCAATGACTAGGCTTTCTAAGTTTGGGATCCAGGTTTTAGAGGAAGGGAAATATGAGAGGTAGTTTGGGACATAAGGGCCTTAACTGGGTCATCTGAGATTAAGGCAGGGAAATAATAGCAGATGAAAACAAAAATTCTAATGTGGAAGCCAAGGCAGATGCTCTCAGCCAACTATTGCATCTGTTTGGTGTGCATGTCTCTCAGAGGTCGATGGGGGAGGTGAAGGAGATGAGTAGTGAGGTGACCTGAGATCTGTGCTTATCCTGGGCACATGGGAGTGTATACCTGCGTCAATGGGACTCCTGGGTAGGGTGAGGCTGTGCGTTTGCTTCCTACCACAATGAGTATTAATTTAGGAAACCATTGTGGGAGTTGTGTGGCAGCTTAGTGAGAAATCCTGTGCAGGCAGGGACTGACAGATGGGTAACAGAGGGAGTAGAGCCATCACATTTTAATGATGGCAGTTACAGCCAATTTAATTAGTAAGTTGTTGTGAATAATTTAACATTCCGCTGAATTAAAGGGCTTTCTGAGGGGAAAAGAGGGATCCTCCTTAAATAGTATTCACAGCTCTGAAAAAGCAAATCAGTTAGTAAACAGACATGCAACAGCAGAAATTGTTGTTCCATATTTTTCAAATGACAAATTAATTAGGTCTTTAAAATGGAAAAATGGAAACACTGTTTGCTATCAAGGATGGTGTTGGGTTTAAGTTGTGGCATTTTCTTTCATCCTTCTCACTAGTTCTTTAGTTCCGACATGTTATTAAATTCAATCTTTTTTCCCCTTCTTTTCTCCTTAATGTTCCCTGCACCATTCCCATCCCCCACTTTCATGTGTCATTCAAAGCTCTCATTACCTCTTTCCCCTCATCTGTGAAATTCCATTTCTCACTCTGACCAGCCCTCCCTATGTGATGCTATTAACCTAAGCTTCAAAAAGAACTGTTTTGTTCTTGGTACTTTTTTATGTATAATAGTAGCAGCAATAATAAAAAAGTTCATACCTTCCTTTTGACAAATTCTGCATTTCTTAGACACATATCCAAAACTCACCACAATCCTGTCCTTAGTCTTTTTTGGTGTACATTGTCTTTCTCATCTTTGGACTCTCGATTCAGGGTCTACTCAGTGTATCCTGAAAATGTATGTAGGCATATCTTCTCATTTTATTTATAATTTTCTCCATACCACTCAACCTACCTTGAATATGAACTACCTCCCTGTAGTTCATTTATATACAAGTAAAGAGGAGTCCTAATTTAATCCCAGGACTAAGATTCTTAAAATTCAGGCAGAGGTTGGCCATCTGTTATAGATCAAATTATGTATGTCCCCCTTCAAATTTATGTGGTAAAGTCCTAACACCCAATACTTGAGAGTGTGACTACATTTTTAGACTGTTTTGTAAAAACAGGAATAACAAAAAACATATAAATTTCATAATGTGCATAATTATATGAGTCAGAAAATACGAAACTCATAAGGGTCACATTATGGATGCTTAAATGGAAGCTTAAATACCCTCTTCATAGGGGAAAGAAATGGGAGATAGGGTTTTTGAACAGGGAAATATTTAACGTGAGATCATTAGGACAGGCCTTAATCCAGTGACTGGTGTCCTCAAAAGAAGAGATTGGGCACAGATAGGTACCAAGGGACAATGATATAGGACACATGGAGAAGATGGCCATATACAAACCTAGGGCAGAGACTTCAGAAGGAAACCAACTCTGACAGCACCTTAGTCTGATTTTTATCCTCTACAACTGTGAAAAGTAAATTTTTTGTCGAAGCTACTCAGTCTGTGGTGGCAGCCATACCAAGTAATCCACAGACCCCTTTCAAATGGTATAGGTCTGCTCCGACATCCATGGCTACTACAAACAGCCTAGCTTAGGGACCATGTTGGGATCCAGGCTAGTGGAACTGAGCTGCCTGCCCACAAAAGGAACAGTCAAAAGATGAAAAAATGAATATTGAACTTCATGTATTTTGATCAAACCAGGCAGAAGCAGCTAGATGGCCTCTTCCCAGCAGTCCCACTGAAATAGTTAACGATTTATAGAAACAAAAGCCAAGTTATGTACATATGTAGATTTAGTTACCCAGCCTGCATTAGATCTGATGGGCATCTCTGCTCCATCTTCTTTGGTGCCTGTCAGGTTGGGAGGTCACAGCCCTTTAGCTTCCTTCTCTCAGCAGGAGAAATGTGTTCCTACATTAGAGGAAGGGCACCAGTTCGGTCTGTTCCAGCACCCCTGACTCCACTTCTGCAGCCTGCGCAAGTGGACGGAGGCCTTCACTTCGCTGCTTTCCTCCCATGGGTCTATCATGGAGACAAAGCAGTTCTGAAGAAACTGTCCTCTCCTGATGCCATCTCTCCTGAGTTGTGTGTTTATACAATGACTAACCTTCCCATTCTGAAAAGCAAAAGTGAAAACCTTGCTTTGCCGTTTCCACATTTCTGAAGCCCAAACAAAAGTACCCTTTGACCAGTCTCTCTTCCTGTATATTGATACCAGTTATTACTGTTTAGGGATTTGTTGCCCGTTTTTCATACTTTCATAATTCCACTGTGTTTATAACATCCTACTCCGGAATCTAGGTGAAGCCCAGAGCTGGGGGTAGTCTTAGTTCTTACCCTGTTTTTGTTAGTGTGGCAAATGTTGTCATTAGAGTGCATCTTCTAAATTGATCTAACCTAATACTGCACTGAGGATAAATGGGTAATTTGCTACAGATTTTACTGGGCAGCTGGGCTGTGCAGGGGCCAGTGTCGCAGTGTTCTCCTTCTGCATCTCTTCCTCTTCCTATTTTAGCCTTCTGATGACACCTTAGAGATCTCCTCTACTGAATATAGCAGTGAATCTGATTTCTAAGTTGAATATTCTATCCAAACTATAAGAAGGTAGAAATATAAAACTTTGAAGTACACATGCCCACCAAAAAGAAATATTGGGTAGCATGTAAGGAGGGATGCATCAATTTCAAATGCTATGGGAATCCATAAAGATCAAGGGAGCTATTTGGGGGGCAGAGAAAACAGTTTCTTTTATCTACTATTTTTAGGTATGTAGCTAGCATGTCTTCTAAATTAAATAGTTAGTAACTTGTTTTGTGACCCTAAAATACATACATCTCAAATTACAAGTAATGTTTGAATATAACAGGGGTTCGTCATTTTGGAAATAAACGACAGCATTAAAATACTCAAGGTTAGTACCTTGTAGGGGTAAATAAACCAGATACTGGTTGTACCTGTAAAGGTGTTTTCTAAATCTTTCTGGCATTTTTATCCTTTAAAAAATTATTATATTGGTTATTACTTAGCATTAGTGCTCCATTTTACTATCTTTTCTTTAATAAAAAGGACACTGCCTGAAATAATTTGCTTTGATCGAAGGATAGGTTAAGTGTTCTCCATGTTGACCTAGAATGAGAACAGACTCATCAGATCTGAAAAATTAAGAGAAATTCATACATATTATACCTACATAGAAAAATGAAAACAATTCCCATAATTAAACCACTGCAACACGAACACAGGATTGATCTTAGTTTCAATCCTGTCTACATTAAGCCTAATTACCCAGCAGAATAATTTCAAGAGATTCCACGTGGGGTAGGAAACTGCTAGTAAATAGTCATGAAGAAGTGATTTCGAGGGAAGGAGGGCTAAGGCTTGAACATGGAAAAGAAAACAAAAACAAAATCCCAGAAAACAAAACAAGGATGTCAGGCTGCAGAACACAGCTGTGAGAGCCTTTCAAAGGTTCTTTAGGAATTCTTAGGAGAGCCTATGATTGCAGAACTTAAAAGGGGAGAAGAGAGAAAGCCAGAGTTTGATAACTTAAATCATTACTACCCACTTTCTACTACTTTTCTCACTTTGGTGATAAATGGTTCAAGAGCCATTTTCCTTAAGAGATTAATGTGTAGTCTAAAGACAGTTACTTCTTAGAGGTTTCCAGCTCTAACTTGATTTTACCATGTTGAAATAATCTGTATTAGACTCATAAGAAGTCTGAAAAATTGTCTCTGTTCTCAGGGCTCCTTTCAATCTTAGGCAAATTTAGCTTATTTCTCTGAGATTTTGTTTCAAAGTAATTCTACTTTTTCATTCCATTTAATTTTCTCTGAATTCATATGTACAATTAATACGAATTGTGCAAATTTATATGACCTAAAGCCTGCACTTCATTAATAATCCAGACTTAGTTAGAAAATATTTTGGGAACACATTGAAATGTTGAGTTGGGCTTATTGGTTGACCGATGGTCCACCATGTAATATAACAGGCCAAGGTCAAGTCCTTAGTGTGGGATCAAGAAAGAGTTGACACCTAGAACACTGCCAGAATACAGTGTAAAGGAGATCTTTGCTAGGGTGCGTGTCTGAGCCACATGTTTGTAGGTCTGGGGTGCTGGTAGTGATGTGACCCTGAGGAAGGCTTTACTGCACGCTGCCAAAGCTCAGGAGGCAGATTTGTGACGGAAAATGGGTCTTACTCAAATTCAGCTTTGAGGAAGGGAGAAGGGAATTTTCTGTACCAATCTCCATCTTCAGGGACTCAGGGGGGCAGAAAACTTTGAGAGGGAAGAAGGGGTGTAGTGAAACAAATGGCATTTAATTCATGGGATGTGCCCTCTTCCAACAGCATCAGGCCTTCGTTGTCCCTGAGTCTCCTTGCCACATCAAAGAGAACCTTGACCTCCTGGGGCCTATATCTGTATTTTCCTTTTAGACAGCATGATATCTTTTGAGCTGAGAGAAGAGATATTTCAGAGGACTTTCTTTATACCTTATAATCTTGAGAGAAAGAGAGGTTAAAGATTGGGGGAGTAGATTAGGGAAAGGTTGGGGAAGAAGTGGAAGTAACTGTGAAGAAAACATCTTTCTGAGCAAATCAGGGAGAAAACTTTGTAAATGGCTGTCTGAATTGCTTTGTTGGAGTGCCAGTGGCATCCCCCAACACAGGACTCTTCTGTTGGTCATTTGAACACCTTCTGCATCATTGTTTCTGTTCCTCATCTGGGTTTGCACCTTGAATCCAACACTGGTCCCATCACATCCCAGTGACAGTGAGAGGGGCTGATGGTTGGGTTAAAGAGGGCAAGTAGCTAAGCTCTCCTCCTCTTAGTTTTGTTGTCTGTAAAATGAGTCTTATGTCCACATCTCTGATTTGCACCAGCCAGAAGTGAGTCTCATTCTCTCACATATGTGTGCTCAATCTTTTTGCCCTTCTGCCTGTAATAATTTTACACCATTCTCTCATCACTCTATGGGAAGTGTAATATACATGCATTATTTGAAGCCAGGGAGAAAGATTATTTTCCAAACCTTCTAAAACTGGTGTGAATCCTAGAGTACAACCCTGGGGCAGGAGCCACCTCTGCTATAGCTTAAAGGAAATATATTGTCTGAATCTGTGCTAATTTTCACACTTTAATTTCTAGCCATCTGTTCTCAACAGGGTCCAGATACCTCCCTTAGGGCCAGATTTTCAGACTTTAAGTCAACTTTCTCTATTTGTGTGTTGTCACTCTGATACACTAAAGAGGGTGAGGAAGTGATCCAAAGCTGTAAGAAACCCTGAAGTCCTGGAGAGAAAAAGCAAATCAGGTTATTTCCTAACCAACATGGGCCTCAAGGCTTCTTTCTACCTATAGGTTTTTCCTGCTTAGGGCATATAGTGTTTGACAACAGAAGTTCTTGGATTTGTCTTCTCAGATCCTTCTTGAGTATGTCAGTGACAGGTTTTACAGGGACATTTCTACAGGTATGTAAAGCATGCGACTATTTACAACCTAAAATCTGTGCTGGTGCCATCTGTTGGTTGATTACTTATTATTCAAGAGTGTCATGGGAAAAGAGGAGTCTGGGATGAAGTGTCTGGGGAGTTCCTGGAGTAAGGGGGAACTCAACTCAGGACCAGTGGGGTTCTTGGCTTATGTGACAGAAAAGAATCTGATCATATATCAGTCACAAGCATAGACAGTTTTATTTAACATCCAGATACGCATTTAAGGGAGAGTGAGAAATCATTTTGGGGTTTCCAAGCTCTTCTTTTAAAGGAAACTTGGTGAGGAGTGGGTATGGGAAGGAATATAGGAATGGTATCAGTCTGTTGTTCTCAAGATGGTGTCCTGTGGTCTGGTCAGTCTTGGGATCCTCAAACTGACATGGTCCTCATCTGATCAGTTGATAGTGCTGGAAAATCCCTTAAAGGTTCTTCAAGATGTAGTATCTCTCTCAATGAATTTATTGGGAGGTTAACTAACAGGACACAGGTAGATTTATAGTTTTCCAGGAATTTGTGATTGACAGACCTGGAATAGAGACTTAGTCCAGAAAACCTATGTGGAACTTCTCAATTAAAATCTTACTTCCGTTTCCTTCCTTTATTCCTTATTCCCATATATTTTTTAATTCTTCTATTCTGGCCTAATAGGGTGACCTGGTATTTTCTCTTCTTGTATCAATCATTTGCATTTCCAAAATTGTTTACCAAAAATTAAAGAAAAATAACACTATGGCTTCATTTGTCTTCCTTATTCTCTTAGTTCTTTAAACAGCTCATGTTTCTTTTCCTTTGGTTAATATGAATGCTTTTTTATCTTATCCCCCTTTTACTGTCAATGAAATTTGCCAGTTTTTTATTTTATTTATAGCATTTCTGAAAAGTTTACTGTCCCTCAAGAACTGTCTTTTTATCTTGGCAAATTGAAATATTCCATTCACACCCTCCTCTGGTTAAAAAGTTCATAAAGATTACTATTTCTATGTATAAGGGAAGTGATTATTGACTTTCTTGATTGTTAGCTTTCACTTAATTTTTTTTAGTATTTTTTAAAATTTATTTAATTTTGATTCATTGAACACAAATGGAGTACAGCTATTATTTCTCTGGTTGTACACAAAGTAGAGTCACACCATCTGTGCATTCATACATGTACACAGGGCAATGATGTCTGTCACACATTCTGTTATTATTATTACCCCCCTAACCTGACCCCGCCCCTCCCTTCTCTCTATGCTATCTGTCCTTCCTCCATTCTTGCCACCCTTCTACCCCACATTATGCATCATCATTCACTTAATCAGAGAGACCATTCGGCCTTTGGATTTTTGGGATTGGCTAATCTCATTTAGCATAACAGTCTCCAACATCATCCAGTTGCCTGCAAATGCCATAATTGTTTTCTTCTTTATGGGTGAGTAATATTCCATTGTGTATATATACCACAGTTTCTTTATCCATTCATCTATTGAAGGGCATCTAGGTTGGTTTCACAATCTAGCTATTGTGAATTGGGCAGCTATGAACATTGATATGGCTGCATCACTGTAGTACTCTGATTTTAAGTCCTTTGGGTATAGGCCAAGGAGTGGGATAGCTGGGTCAAATGGTGGATCCATTCCAAGTTTTCTAAGGAATCTCCACACTGCTTTCCAGAGTGGCTGCACCAACTTGCACTCCCACCAGCAATGTATGAGTGTACCCTTTTCCCCACATCCTCGCAACACCTGTTGTTGCCTGTATTCTTAATAAAAGACATTCTAATTGGGGTAAGATGAAATCTTAAGGTGGTTTTGATTTGCATTTCTCTTACAACTAGGGATGTTGAACATTTGAATTGTTGTTGGTTGTAATTATGTAAGCCAAATCTTAATTATATATGAATTACATGATAGTTATGAATTACATATAATTTTATAGATTTTTGCAACTTATAGTCTTCCTATGTAGTATCTTCTTCACTCCCCATGGCTCACATGCAATGCATATAAACAACTTTATTTTACATATGAGGAAACTGACACTTAAGGCGTTGAATTGCCAACCTGAGACTCCACAACAGTTAAGTTCCAAATGCAATGACACAGACACTGTTAAAGTCTACTAAATAAATACATGAGAATGAAGTGATATGATCATAAATAGAACAAATCCATTAGCAAATATTTGCTGAGTGCCTACTGTGTGCAAAGCCATGTGGAAACCTGGTTTTCTCAGTGCTCAGCAGCACTTTCTAACCCCTTGGATGTTTTATAGTTGCATTTTCCATCATTATAAAGGCATGACCCTCTTCTGGGCTTCCAGCCAAATACTGAAGAGCATGAGATAATGTGCAAAGGCTTATCCTTGTCATCTGATAGTTTATAAAAATGAAGTTGTCCATGAGAGAGATTTCTATATATATGTTTTATCTAAAATCATTTGTAAAACATTTTACTTTTTGATTTAAGCCATTTGTTTTCAGTTGTATTTTAAGATTGTTGATAAATTTGGCCTACTAAGCTGTTATAAAACCAGACATTCTTTGTGTCTGCCTGTAGTTCTCCCCAGGGATGCTTGTCACTTTATAGAAACCATATTCTCTTTTTTGAGGCCACCTGGGGATAGTTTATTGCTATGTTAGTTTACCAGTTTCTAATTATCCTGGAAGACTCAGTGCCATTTCCAGTGAAGGCATGTAGTACAGCATTGGAAATCTGATACTTAATTTTCACTTTCTCAAATCTTTCCTGAAAAATTCTCATTGCAAATCTAGAAAAAAACCTTGCTTGGGATTCTTTCTCCTTCTCTCGCTGTCTTCCATTAAAAGCTCTTTGTTTCCTTTGCTCACTGAAAAGAAGCAATAACACGCATAACTTATTGGCAGTGAAATAGGAAAACAGCTACAAGCTACACCAGAAACGTGGTAATTAGGAGGTTTGTGATGGCACATATGTGTCATGAACTGCCAATTAATCTTGATGATAAGAAGCAATCAGATTTTGTTACCAGCAATTCCTCTTTTCAGAAGATCTTGGCAACCATCAAGGGTTTGTGCAGCTCCGAACTTTGCTTCTGTTTCGTTGGATTACAACCATGGCTGCATCTTTTTATTTTATTTCCCAGTTTTAGCTGTAGACTATCGGGGTTGTTTCTAGCTATTGAGTATAAACTCATTAGGTGCATGAGGTGAATTCATGAAGAGATCTGTGAATGTTCTCAGATTCTTAAACTGATAGCTCACATATTTACTTTAGCATTTTCAGAAATAATGTTTTGATTTCTCTTCCATCAACTTTACTTCAAATTTAACAGTTCATCACCATCAGTAATTCAAAATCTAGTCCCCTAAGAAGAAAACTAGAATTGCAAAGTACATATCTGTGGTTCATATATTCTGAGAGTGTGAGACTTCTTCTCACTAACCTATGGCCGTTCACAGCGCAGGGGTAAGAGACCTGTTTACACCTAATATTTCCATGTTCTCTTTTCCCATCTTGTATCTATTTTTGCTTCAAATGAACTCTGCACCAAAGTGGATTTTCTCAGAGTTTGATGTTAGCAAAGATCATTTTTCAGTTCTCTTCATTGCTGATCTCTCAGCAGCATCTGACCTCCCTTGACCACTTCCTCTTTGCTTTATCTTTTCTTCCTACCACTTTTGTTTCTTTTTTTTTTTTTTTCAGGATTCCCTGCAGGCATGTTCTCTTAAATCTGGTTATTTTGTGTCAGAGTTCCTTAAGACTGATAACTCCTAAACAGATATTTCCAGTCAAGGGCCTCCATTCTAAACAACATCCATTTTAAACAACATCCCCAGAGATCCAAGAGCCTACTTGACATCTCCAGCTGGATGTCTCAGATGCCCCAAGTTTAAGTTGCTAACTGAGCAAAGTAGCCTGTTCCATTTCCCTCACACACTCATACTCCATCACATTCCCTTTCTATCTCTTTCTCAGTAAATGGCATTCCTTGACCCTTGCTTGAGTCAGGAAACAGAGAATCAACCTGGATAGCCACCTCCTTTACATCCCCCTTATCAAACTATCATTTTTACTTTATGAATTCTTGAATTTTCTTATTCCCTCTTTACCATTGTCATATTCTGAGTCTAATTCACTTTTATCTCTTGCTTGGGTTAGTGCATTGATGATAGCTCCTAACGGAGCTCCTTGCACCTAAACTAGCCATTGCATGGCAGCTAAAGTGAAATTTCCAGGGCATAAGTTCATCGCGGTGCTACCTTACTTAAAAGTCTGCATTGGCTTCCTATAATTCTTAAAATAGTAATCAAGTGTTTAATATCATCTAGGGTGCCCTATAGAATTTAATCTGTTGCCTCCTTTACCTTTATTGTATACCAGTAACCTCTAAAGTTTCGTTCTCCTTTCCATCCTAGAACATTGACGTATTTCCATTCCCTCAATCTTGAACATTCTCTATACCCATCATACCCTCTGTCATCTCCCTTCATCTAGTGAATAACTACATGTTACTTGAATCAGTGAAGATGTTACATCCTCAGAATCCTTCCTGACCATTCAGGATCCTCTGATAGAGTTTCATTGGTAGTCTGTTCATCACCATTGTTGAATTTTGCACAGTTATTAAATAACTTAAGTAATCGAAGTCTTTTCCACCTGCTGGAATATATGCTTCATGGAGTAAGTACTGCATTCATCCTGTTCACAGCTGCATAAACACCCAGATAGTTCCTCCCATGACAGAAGGTTTGCTGTTTGTATTGCATGACAAATGCATACGTAGCAACCTTAAGATAAATGAGAGTTGGTATTTTGAAAAAGAGAGGCACATAGTAGGCCCTTAATAAATGTTTATAAATAAATCAGTACATATAATAAAAAATGACAATGCCTTTATATAATGCTCTATTGAATCCTGCCCAGAATATTAATGATACTTTTTATTATCAAAATGATGTTTGTTATCTTTTGCAACATACTACCTAGGATTTTTTCCCTCTCCAAGTCCACATAGTTCAGATTTTAACAAATAAAGTTGAATAAAACTTTCTGCAAAATTAGATGGAACTAATTTTTCATTATGTTATTCCAATGACTTTAATCCCAAGATTGCACATGCGAATTATTTGTTTTTGCTGAGTGGTAGCAGTTCTCTTGGTTATGAATGTAGGCAACACACTCCCCTGGCACTGGCTGCACTTGTGACTGTGTTACTCATGGAAACCACAAGCATTTTATATCATTTTACAGTGGTTTCAAGCATTTCTAAAATCACTTTTAGATCTCCTCTACTTTGATACTAGGGTCATCATGTGGTCATCTGAATGCTTTGTCACTCGACTTGCTGATAGGCACATACATTACCACATTGCCAATTAAATTTATTCAAAAATTGATAACATTGTATGACTGGATTTCTTTAGAATTCTTTATTCCCTTGTTTACTTTTAATGAATTTAAAACACTATTGTGAGAAAATGGTTCTGGTTTCATCATATTGCCAAAGATTCCTATATCACAAAAATGGTAAAGAACCCTGAATTATGCATTTTGCATTTTAGTTGTGTCATTCATTATTTGTTTGTTTTTTCATTCAGAAAAAAATTCTTTAAGGAGAAGACTCAAGTTTTAAAAAGAAAAAGAACTTTACAGACCCTAGTTTCAAACTCCAAACCTTGGTTTTCCAAGTGGTTTTGTAAGCTGCTTGCTTTAATGAGCAATATTTTTTTCATCCCTGTCTAGCTTTATACCTAACTCTCCTCACTTCAGACTGAAACAGATTTTCAAGTAGAGCTTAGGTCCTGAACACTTGCTGCTTCACACTTTTCTGTAGGGAAGTAATTCTTTTAGATAAAATTTTTCAGTTCAATTGTAGGGAATAAACACATGTTTGCAGATGATGAGAAAGAATTAACCTCAGGTTCACTTTAATTCTGGGCCACACAAATCTATGCTTGGGAATGGAAGGAGGATCCAAGAAACACCCTTATCATTTTGTCACACCGGCATTAGAATAGCTGGTTGAGGAACCTTTCACAGTTGGTAAGGGACAATCAAATCCATCCAATTAAAGTGAAAAAAAGTGGGGTCACAATTAGTCTTTTTCTTCTTAACTGAATTTTTGTTGTTTGAACCAAAGTTTTCATTCCTTGTGATCATTGTTAACTGCTGATAAGATGTGGATCATTTGAATTCTATGATTGCTATTGAAATTATTATGATTCCTTCAATATTTCCCTCATGGCACATGCTCTTAAGCAAATTAGCCATGAACCATTAATTTAGTGAAGTTATTAGGTAATTTTTATTTATGTAAATGAATACATTTAACTTTTAATATTTAATTTAATTTTTTCTTTTTAATTAGCCTGTAATAACTGTTCATAATTATGGGACATAGTATGGTATTTCAGTGCATGTATGGTGTTTGCTGATCAAATTAGGGTGACTAGCATTTTCCTTTCTTCAACATTTCTTTGTTTGGAGTCTTTGAATTCTTACTCCTAGTTCTTCACAGAATATTATAGGTTATTGTGGGCTGTAATCTCATTGCTGAAATGGAGAACATTAGAATTTATTTTTCTCATTTTCATATTCATTTTCCAATCTTCCTTTATCTCCATTCCTGCTATCCTTTCTATCCTCTACTAATTACTATTCTATTCTCTTCCATGTTGAGATCAATCATTTTATTTTCCATATAGGAAAGAGAACATATGATACTGTCATTCTGTGACTGGCTTATGTCACTTAACATAGTTCCTTCAGTTCCATACATTTCTGCCACAAATGACAGCATATCATTCTTTGTTATGACTAAATAAAATTCCATGGTGAATATATACCACATTTTCTTTATCTGTTTGTCCGCTGCTGGGCACTTAGGTTGATTCTATATCATGACTTCTGTGAGTAGCCCTGCAGTAAACGTTGGAGTGCAGGTGTCCTTTTGATATGCTAATTTAATCTCCTTTGGAAATATACCTAGACATGGGATAGCTGGATCATAAGGAAGGTCTACTTTTAGCTTTTTGAGGAACCTTGATACTGTTCCTCAAAACAGCTGTACTAATTTACATTTCTATCAACAGTCTGAGTTTCCTTTTCTCTGGATCCTCCCCAGCCTTTGTTATATTTTATTTTTTTTGATGATAGCCATTTTAGCTAGGGTGAGATGATATCTCATTGTTGTTTGGATTTACACTTCATGTTGACTGTTTTTCATATACTTTCATATATGTTTTATTGATGAAAATAATTTTAAATGCAATAATACCTTTTCTAAACAATGTGTATATATGTAAACATGTCTGTATTCTAAAAATGATTTAATTGTGATCATAGCATTGTTGGTAATGAGTGGGGCAATGTCTTTAAAGCAACATATCTGGGTTTGATTTCTGGCTCTTCTGCTCAGCATGTTTTTGCTTTTTGTTTACTCGTGTTTTATTTTTTGGGACTGGAAATTGAATCCAGAGGCATTGGACCACTGAACTACATCCCCAGCCACTTTTTTTTTTTTTTTTTTAGTGGCAGTGCTAGGGATTGAACCCAGGGCCTTAGTGCTTGCGAGACAGGGACTCTAACAACTGAGCTGTATCCCCAATCCTATTTTTAAATTTTGAGAGAGGCTCTTGTTAAGATGCTTAGGGCCTCGCTAAATTGCTGAGGCTGCTTTTGAATGTGTGATTCTCCTGCCTCAGCCTCCTGAGTCACTTGGATTACAGGCCTGCATCACAACACCTGGCTCAGAATGCAGTTTTATGATCTTGGACAATTTATTTAGGTACAGCTCAATTTACTCAAGTATAAGACAAGGATATTAATGCTACTTCATACTATCTTATTAATTGAATGAAATAGTCATTGAAAATTGACAGGTGCCTATCGGGTCCCTAATAAATGGAATACAAGAATTAGCATATTGTAAAACTCCTTCCTGAGGGCAACTGAATGCTTAGTGATTTTTCCTATGTGGAACATCTACCTTAGTGTTTTCCTGTCCCTTTTAGTTGCTAGTATATCACTGCTGAAAGAGTATTTCTAGCTTGTAGCTCTTTCTTTACTTTTCTCTTGGATTTTTCTTCCTCTCTTTGTAATTTTGGTTCATGATTTTTAGTGTAATCATTAACAATTCTTTTGTCTTATATAATATTTACCCTACACACGCAGTGTCCCACTCAATGCCAACATTTGTTCTCTTTTTTGTACTCTAACACATCAGGAAAGGTGGACCATAACTAACAGGATGCAGTATTTATGATCACAATTAATTATTTAAGAATACAGACATGTATACATATACATTGTTTAGGAAAACAAAAAAGGGTATATTGTATTTAGAATTAATTTCATCTATAAAACATATGAAAGTATGTTTTAAAATCAGGGATTTGAGCCATCAGGGAAATGAACTAATGAATTATATTATGATGCATATATTTTTTTCTCCAAGATTCTTTTGTCTCTTGGGTGATTTTACATTGTTCGGAGACTTCTTTTCTACTTGGAATTCTTTTACAGGAGAGGAGCTACCAAAAAATGTGTATGTAATCCAGAGACACTTTCTGTGTAATCTTCAATGATGCCTAGGCTCTCTAGGTTACACATCTAAGGGACTGTTGTCATATAACCAGGAGACAGTAAGTTGGGGAAGAGACACCTGGCTTTTGGAGCCCTATAGTTCCTCTCCTCTGGATTTCACTACTTCTGCTTTCTTTCTTTTCTGAGTTCTGGTACTGTGAGACCTTTGTCTGCTCCTCTGAGTCATGTAACCCTGAGTTCTTGTTTTTAAAATTTAAATGTTTTATTAATGCATCTCATTCTCTTCATTAAGAGAAAGGTTCACAGCCCTTCAGTTTCCTCCCTCAAGAGTACAGGTCTCCAAATCATATCCATCTCTCCTCTTCAGGACTGGTAGCTATAGGATGTGCTTGAGATACGCAGGTTGATTGGGGTCAAGCCTAGCCTAAATTCAGTGCTTGGCCTGATTGCTCATTCTGACACCCTGGCTCTGTTGTGCCAGCTGAAGTGGCAAATCCCCAGCAGGTGTCTCCTCTAACTCCTAACACAAGAATTTTCCTTGACAGTCTCGATTCTTTCTGACATTCTTACTTCATAGGTTCAGCATCCAAAGTCTGTCAGAAAGGTGTTACTTCTGGAATAAGTTCAAATTTCTTTCCCGTAGGATCCATATTTAACATAGAATGTTCATTAAATAGTCTCCCATGAAGTGAACATCCCCGGCCCCAAATAAGATATCAAATAGAATTCTAGCATGAACTCTTCAGCTCTGGCTAAGCCAAAATATGTTGTTAAAATAAAGCCCTCATGATCTAATCATTTCCCCAAAACCCCACATCTGAACTCTGCCTCACTGGCGACCAAGACTTCAACACATGAACCTTTAGTGACATTCCAGATCAAGACTAACAGACATCATAATTCTTGAACACAAAAGGTACTTGGTAAATATTCCTATTGAATGACATAGATATCTGTCTTGAACATGAAAGGTACTTGGTAAAGATTCATACTGAATGACACAGTTGTCTCTGTCTAGGAACAAATGAACAAAAGATGATCGAATCCTGCCAACTTCATATAATTCAATCTATGTAATATGTTGAATGAAGAATCAAATTAGTTATTATTACAATTCATTGTTTACGAATTTTTATCACATAACTCAGAGCTTTCATTGACTTGTGCACATAACTTAGCCTCATTGCTCTAGAACATTATTCTCAAAACTCTTTTGATCACACACACCCATAAGTAAAACATGTCAATGGGTACATTATCTAAATATATTCTTACTAGAACACATATTTTATTATCTTACTAAGGTATTTTATAATTACCTAAAATAAAACTCAAGTGTCATAAAAGTGTAAGATTAGCAAGCCAAAGAAAAATTATCCTTTTTTTTCCTTTTGCAATCTTTTCTTTTTCCTTCCTGTATTCCTGTGTATCATCCATAAATCCCCAGGTGTACACTTTCTTAGAAAATACCACTACTGTTGAATTTTCTGATTCTGTCAGACAACTTCAAGTTTATTATGTGTGCTCTTCAAGACCAATAATTTCTAAAATTCTCATCCAAAAATATAACCACTGTGTAAAGATTTAATGGTGAATACCAATCAAAATGGGGGAAGGGGCATTCCTCATACCAGACAGATTAGTTAAACAACAAAGGAAAACGTCCTACATTTAAGCCATTTTCTCTTTGAAAAATCTATTTTAATTCAATTAAATACAACCACATTTTATTTTAGGATATGCTGTTCCTTCCAATTTGCATCTATTTATTCTTTCATCAATTGCAATATATGCTCTAGGACTCATGAATTGTACAATTTGTAATATCTCATAAAATATCTTTACTACTTCAGCCTACATTTTCCTTAAAATTCTAGTAGCATGTTTTGTCTAATTCACACACCCATAGTCATAATCAGATCCTATTTTGTGTTAGGAACTCTAAGGAAAGGGTAAAATCTTGTACGGAAGGACCTGTTAAGTTTGATTCTAAAATCTGATGCTTCCCAATTTGTGAAGGCAGTTAGAAATTATAAGTAATTTTCCTAGTCAGTTCAGGCTGATATTAAAAACACTGATAGCCAGGCATTGTGTTGCAGGACTGTAATCCAGGAAATTTGGGAGGCTGAGGTAGAAGGATCACAAGTTTGAGGCCAACCTCAGCAACTTAGTGAAACCCTGTCTCACAATATATAAAACATTACTGGAGACCAGTGTTTTCTCTGATGTATGGAAGGTAACCTACGACAAGTGGTGGGTGGACCAGAGAATAGAAATTAAGTGGATTAGACAGTGGGGACTGGAGGAAGGGAGGGGATAGGAACAGGAAAGGCAGTGGAATGAATCTGACATAATTTTCCCATATGCATATATGAAAACAACACAGTGACCCCACCATCGTGTACATCCGTAAGAATAAGAGCCTCACTAGAATAAGATATATTCCATGTTTGTATAATTATATCACAGTGGATTCTGCTCTTATATATAACTAAAAAAAACCCTTTTTTAAAAGAACGACTGGGAATGTAGCTTAGAGGTAATCTTCCCTGGGTTCAATCCCTACTACCCAAAACAACCAATCAAAAAACAAATAGCAACAGAAAAACAAACAAAAAAGAACTACCATAGACTGATTTAGATATGAGGTTTAGATACCATGATCTGGTTTAGATATGAGGTGTGCCCCAGAAGCTCATGTTCAAGATAACGCAAGAAAATTTAAAGGTAAAATGATTGTGTTAAAAAAGTCTTAACACAATCAGTGAATTAATCCCTTGAAAGGGATTAACTAACCCTAACTCACAGAGATGATGAATTGAAATTCCTCTGAGCTATTAGAACGGGCACATACTGTGCAAGAGGCAAAAATTGAAGTGTTTCTTGTCCTTTTTTGTCTAGAAAATGATTGCAGAGTTCTTCCTTAAGGGCAACTGTCCTTCCAAGTTTGGGGTTCTACCCAGACTCAAATATAAAACTGAGAAAAGGAACATGGATATCTAATGTGGTACCTGAGCTATCTGTTTTTTAAAACTGAAAGGTTTTTTTTTTTTTTTTTTTCCCTCCTTTGAGTTGTTATCCAAATTGGTTTCTAGCACTTTGATGTCAAGATTATTCCTGTCAACTCTGTACTCACTAAAGATAGCCAGGAATCTCGGTGTCAATTAATCTTCAGAGATGTGATTTTTAGATCTACCACCATGCTATTTGGTCTCTAAAAAGCACATTCTTCCAGGAAGTTTAGGAAAACATTTCAGTTCAATTTCTCACTGGCATGTGAGAGAAGGGAGAGACCATTCCCATAGTTATAGCTCCAATTTATTGCTCATGGGGAATTTACCCTATTTAACAATCTGACAGTGAA
This sequence comes from Glaucomys volans, assembly GCA_020662805.1. NCBI lineage: Eukaryota > Metazoa > Chordata > Mammalia > Rodentia > Sciuridae > Glaucomys > Glaucomys volans. The sequence goes on from JAJEJO010052280.1 coordinate 23,030, forward strand.
AAGGTATGTGGGTGGGTGGGGTTGAGGTGGTTCAAGCCTGGTTTAAAAATGACTGAACAATAAGGCAGCATCTGCTAGAAACTCAGCATAATACTGGACTTGAGAGCTGAGGTTTTGGAGTCTGTACAGATTAGTGAAGAAGGAAAACTTCTAAATGATGAAAACTACAGGTAGTAAATGCTATTCTTAACTTATTTTAAAAGATGGATGGGATAGAGATACATATATAATTTCTTGGGTGGTGGTAAATATTTCACAATTATTGGTGGTAAGGAACATGAGCAAGAGACTCGAGATGGATACTTTTCAGTGAGCACTATGTCTAAGAATATTCATTTTTGCTGTAAATTCTCACAGAATGACCTGCACCAGAGTTGATATATATTTTTCAATATTAAAATGGTTATAATGAACTTTCCTAAGGATGTTTGTTATTTGAGTTTCTGCCTGCCTAGTGGTAGCAAACAATGAGTTTATAAAAAAGCATCAATAGATACAGGGGTTAACAGATTAATTCATAAAATATTTACTGAGATCCTATCATGTGCCAGACCCTACTCTAGGGTCTAATGGTGCAGCAATAAACGAAAGATGCCAGGTGTGGTGGCATATGCCTATAGTCCCAGCAGCTCAGGAGGCTGAGGCAGGAGGATCATGAGTTCAAAGTTAGTTTAAGTGACTTAGCAAGGCCCTAAGCAACTCAACAAGACCCCGTTTCTAAATAAAATACGAAAAAAGGGGCTGAGGATGTGGCTCAGTGGTTAAGCGACCCTGGGTTCAATCTCTGATACAAAAAACAATACTATAAATGATAAAAACAAAGAAAGCTTGTCCTTATGGTAATTTTGGTTCATTGAATTAAAAATTTTCATAGTCTAAAAATACAGATATCCCTTTAAGCTGACTAAACACACTGCTGAGCTCCCAAACAGTAAGCAGTCTAGAGTTTCTGATACAGATTCACAGCCAGTTATTAGTGGACTGATTATATTAGACCCTTTCATGAAGAGTAGTGCATAGTGATCAGTAGAGACTTATTTTTACTCTGGATTTCTTTCTCTGTCTTGGCTTTGTGAGAAATATTCATTGAATCACATCTTGTAAAACATAGCACCCAAATTTACTTTATAGTGTGAACTTAAAGTCTAATCACCTTGGACTTCACTGGTGTTAGCTTGCACTTTGCTATCTGATGCAGAATCAGATGGCCTTGGAAAAAAATAGCTGTTATTACAAAGAGAAACAATTTCTTTGTAAAGCTAAATTACTTTCTTGTGACATATAATATATGCCTGGAGATATAGTATATGTTATCTGTCCCAAATCCATAAAATGGGGTTGAAAGTACAGGTGAAGTCTTTCAGGATCACATCTAGTGATAAGCTTTGAGACTATCATTTTAGTGGGGAAGGGAGGAAGAATTTGGTGGATCAAATGATTCCACTGAACTGGGAGTTTCCTGATATGGGTCTAAGTTGAATTCACACTTATTATTAAATTATTTAAAAAATAAAGAGAAACAAAACAAAATGGGACTTTCATGATAGCTAGGAGAGGAAAAATGTTGGGGCTGTTGTTGTAGCTCAATGGTAGAGCACTTGCCTAGCATGTGTGGGGCACTGGGTTTGATCCTTAGCACCACATAAAAATAAATAAAATAAAAGTATTGTGTCCATCTACAACTAAAAAAAAATTTAAAAGGAATAATGTTAATGCTGCGTTGTGAATTTCAAGAGTATTGTGGTTGTCAACTATGATGTTCTTTGGAATATTTGTCTTTTTTCATGAAAAAAAATTTACCTACCTTTAGTTGATCAAACACAGTTTGTATTCACCTCTCACTAAATCATACATCATCTCTCACTAATTTGTATATTGGCTCTGACCAATATTTGTATATTGGCTCTGACCTAATGGGCTAGTGATTAATCAAGGCATGCTTATCACTTTAAATAACTTACCTACTACAGTGTTCCTATTTCTAATTTACTCTTGCATTTATTCAGCCATGCATTTGTTCATTCACCTTCACAGTTTTGGCCCTATTACCAAGCTAAGGAAAGAAGTGATTTCTACAAATATACAAAGGTAAATTCCTGCCATTAATAAGTTTACAAAATTTGGTAGTGAGATACGTAAGTTAGAAAAGTTACAATAAAACGTGGGAAGCAATATATTAAAGGATTGGTCTAAAAGATATGCCGGGTACGTACGCAGGAATAAAAGACAACATCATAAAGAAGTGAATTTGATTAGTGCTGAAAATTCTACTGAATATCACATATAAGAATCATTGCTAAGAACCTCAGCTTAGGGAAAACATATCCAAAGACTTAAGTTGAGGGACTGGGGCTGTAGCTCAGTGGCAGCGTGCTTACCTAGCATGTGTGAGGCACTGAGTTTGGTCCTCAGCATCACATTAAAAATAAACAAAGTCAAGCCTGGTGGCACACACCTGTAATCCCAGCACTTGGGAGGCTGAGGCAGGAGGACTGCAAGTTCAAAGCCAGCCTCAGCAACTTAGCGAGACCCTGTCTCTAAATAAAATACAAAATAGGGCTGGGGGTGTGGCTCAGTGGTGGAATGCCCCTGGGTTCAATCCCCAGTTCCAAAAAAAAAATAAAAAAGAAAAATAAACAAATAAAATAAAGGCATTCTGTCCATTTACAACTACATTTTTTTTTAAAGACAAGTTGAGAGAGAATAGCATAATCTGGAGGCTGCAAAAACATACACTGGATGGAGAGAGGGTATAAACTGATAATATAAAATTCATTCATACAAACCCCTATATATGTGATACAGTGCTCAAAAAATGATTAAGGGGACTAGAGAAAAAACACCAAGTCCCTAAAAATAGTTTTTCTGCCTTTAGTGTTATGATGGTGAATTAATGTTGTATCTTCAGAAATATTCTTTATGATACACAGGTGATACATATAAAGTATAAAGATAGAAGAGATTAATAAATTAACAATCATTCAGAAGCAACATTGCCTATTTATAAAATTAACTTTCCTGCAAGAATCGCAGAGATCTGAAAAAAGGAGACAGCAGATAGTTAGATTGAAGGAGAGAAAGACAGACAGTGGGGGTGTTCTATTGAAAGAGCTACTTCCCAAAGAAAATCATGACAATGGATTGCATCAATATGCAGCAGTGGGATCTGGAAGTTTAAAAAAAATGGAGAAAAGGGAGGAAATAAGACAAAAGAAATCATCTTTTTTTATTATTCAATTTGTGACTAGTCTCTGAAATATTTTCCTTTCAGGAGTTTATTTTCCCACAGCAATTATGACAAAAGTCTTTTGCAGTGATATACACAAGCAATGAGAATATTTTCACTAATTCGGGAAAACTACTTTGTCCTACATGACATTCTAATACTATGCAATTTTATTTGATACGAATATTTTATTTTTTAAAATGTTCATACAAATATTTTAATATTCCATTTATCAATTCAAGAAATTCACAAATTGGTAAATTTGAATTTCAACTTGAAACTATTATAAGTTTCAGGTCCTAAATTCATTTTCTCCTAATGGGCTAGTGATTAATCAAGGCATGCTTATCACTTTTATTAACTTACTTCACATTCTCTTTGAGAGAGAAAGCTTCTAGATGTAAGAAGTAATTGGTTTTCTCTTAAAAACTACACAATAATCCTTGAATAAATTTAATTATAAACTTTATCAATTACCACATTATCTGTTGTAAACTGGTCAACAGAAATTAGTCACACAATTAACGTTCCAGTTTCCTCCTGCCATGTTGCTGTGCCCCAATATAGGATATGTTTCTTCTTACGATGTGGGCTTAGTCACAATCTAGCATTGTTTTTGGAATGTATATGATCATTTTGAGCAATGCTGGTCCTCTAAAAAATAGATTCCAAAAACATGTGTTTCAAAAGGAGTTGAAATTTATTATTTTTTTTAAATTTCATGTTGCAGTTAGAAAGTGGTGTTTAGGATAAGCAAGCAGGTTTTCTACATGCATGACCCACGGCCTGTGACCCTCTGAAAATCTTTAGAAGCATAGTGAGGTAATCAAAGGAAGTCCCCCTGGTGGGAGAGGTGTTTTGCAGAGCTTGCCCTGCCCAGCAGCATTTTATTATTGCTCACAGTGACTTCAAGTCTCACAGTTTTTTGTTTCTACTTTTCTGAATACATGTTTTTATTGTATTTTGGTGTCCCTGCTTCACAACTGTACATTGAATATTTGAGAGGAAGATGCAGTGGGACTTGGGAATATTAGGGTGGAGTAAAAAACAGCATTTTTGTCCCAAATCAAGAGGACCCATGTTCAGACCTAATGGAGAAAACTCAAGTGCTTGACATTAAACGTATTCCTGAACTCACAGTCCTTTGGGGAAAGGGCGAGTGTTTTCCTTTTGTACAAAGCCAATTTCCACAGCTATTTATGACAAATAGGACCGGGATTGCTAACTCCCTACCAAGATCAGACTTTCTCTTCTTCCTGTGCCCACACCTAGATATTTCTTGGTCTTCCTGTACCATGTGGTTATGACATAGCCAGCAACTATAAATAGAAGAAATATGTGCTCATTTTGGCAAAAGTTTTGAAATAGAAGGAAGGATTTTAGTTTCCTGAAACATAGTTTGGAAGAACTCTCTCCACCCATTAGCTTTACCAATTTGAACCGATGTAGGTGAAAAATGAATTTCCATTGTACTATGTGTCACAGATTGTGAGATTCCTGAATGCTAATTCACCAATCATTTTTACTGGCTATTCATGACCACATGGTACAGTTTATGTCAAGAATATAGTCATGGCCTCATAACCCTCAGGAACTCCACACTTGGGATTCTTGTTGTGCCAAAGAATAGGTGGGCACAATCCCCAAGTCAGAGTGTCTAAGAGGGGAGATTATTTTGGATTTTATATTTCACCAATCTTGTGTCTCTCAGGGATATGTGAATAAGTCCATTCACCAATATAGCTACATCTCATTATTAGCAGAAACTCTTGATTTAATAAATCACCAAGAAAATACCAAGAACAAACATCATAAAGAAGAGACTAAAGAGGTAAACACTGTTAGGTGTACAAAAGTCTCCTGCCTTTCAGGACTTGATTCTCTGCAAAATGGGGAGTCATCGAAGGCTTTAATGTGTGAGGTATAATGGTAAGATTTGATTTTGAAAAAGCATGGGTGCTTATTTGAAGAGAGAAAATACCAGGCTATGAGAACTGTTGAAGCAATTACTGTTATTAGTTAAGTCTAATGTAATGGACATGATAAGGGATGTGGTAGAGATGAATTTATAAATTTAGAATATATCTAAAATATATTTAGATGATTTATATATTAACTAGTAAAATTAACAGAACTTGCTAAGAGATTAAATATAGCAATGGGAGAGGTATGTGGTAGGAGGGAAATTCAATGGATATTTGTAATATCACTCACTGTTTTAGAGAGTAAAAGAAGACTAGTGTTGGGATAAGGATCATGATTTCCCTTAGACTTGTTCAGCTTAAGTTGTCAGCTAAATTCAAGTAGATATATTCATTAGCAATAGGTTTTCCTTTTTGAAAATTTGTGGCAACTGAGGGAGGGGACTATAACTTTTGAAGTTACAAATCTTTTGATAGTAATTGAAGCCATGAAAATGGATGAAAATTACCTAGAAGAGTTTAGAAAAAAAAGATAAGGAATAGAATCAAGATTTTGCAGATCTCCAGCATATACTGCCACTTAAAGGAGAATGATTTTGCAAAATTCAGTAATGTGATGGCCAATGAAGAATGAGGTAAACTTGGATGGTGTGGTATGGAGGCAATCAAGAGATGAATGTGTTGTCAGAAGATATGTTGAAATCTGAGTAATGGATTTGGAATTATGGAAGTAATTTGTAGCCTTAAGGAAATGTGGTTCAGTGGAATGATATAACAAAAGCCAGATCTGATTCAGAGGCCAGGTATGGAAAAAGGATAATATGGTGATAGCGAGTACTTTCAATTCTTCAGAATAGTAGAGAATTGAAAATAGAGTATTATCTGGAAGGATATAAGAGGAAAGAAACATTTTTTAAACAATAAAGTTAATACCAGAAGACCTAAAAGTGGTAAGAGGCAGTTGAAAGACCAAGACAACATTTCTATTTTGTTTTGACAAGTCTGGTTGACCCTAAGGGCATATTTCTTTCCCCTTTTGTTTTCTCACAGAGAAATGGCCCAGATGAACAAGGGAATCTGCCGAGATAAAACCGGAGTGATCACACCACTCCTGGCAGACAAGTGAAGGGACCTGAGTATTCACACTCTCTAGTATTGTTTCTGGGAATGAAGATTCCTTGATGATCCATTTTTACTACTCAAGTAGTTTCTAATCCCTTAGGCTCCATTTTAAAGATGTAAAGCCGTGGTTGCTGGTAGGGGAGAGGCTGGTTCCTTCTTGGAGAAATCCCTCCTTCATAGCACATCCGCTGTGCAGCCTATTGACTGAGCAGACCTCTTCTGTTGGAACCTTGACCATGGCACATGTGGAACTTCTATGCCCGGACTATGCAACAGAAATGAATGCATGTGTTCTACTAATTCTCTGCTGATAAGTATTTTTTCCACCTGTAATAAATTCTGTTGTGTTTGAGACACTGGTATTGTGATTCTGTGATCCTCTTTCATGACAGTATGATAAAATTTAATTATAGCAGATAAAGTTGTCCTCCATCAACTTAACCTGTCAGCTGTAGTTTCTCTACATCCTATTACACTCCAATGGACAGACCCCATAAAATATCTCAAGAACACATCTCCATATTATTATGACCACATACAAAAATATGAACCTCAGAAATTCTTCCTCTTGCCTTCTTTTACTGAAGGAATCTAAATATGCAGTTAATATGACTTGCATTTTAGTTCAGTATTAAGAATATTTTTAAGTCAGGCATGGTGGCACATGCCTGTAATTCCAGGGGCTTGGGAGGCTGAGACAGGAAGATGAGAGTTCAAAGCCAGCATCAGCAATGGCAAAGCACTAAGCAACTCAGTGAGACCCTGATTATAAATAAATATGAAATTGGACTGGGGATGTGTCTCGGTGATTGAGTGCCCCTGAGTTCAATCCCTGGTACTCTCCCACACACATTTTTTTCTTCTTATTAAAGAAATCAGGAGAGAAAATAGAGAATTATTACATTTTTAGTAAGACAAAAAAATCAAGTATTTTCCATCTCCTGCTTGCTGCATATAAATTGTCCATAGAAAGAGTTCCAGTTAAAGTAGATCTGCTTAACCATGTCCACAACACAATTCATACATCTTCACCAAGTCTGTATGTAACATAAAGCTCCATCCATTTTAAATTTTCATTTGTTCTAGGTTAATACAATCACATGTATCTGTTTGTCTAGGATTCTATAACAAAATGTTTTAGACTGGGTAATTTGTAAGCAACAGAAATTTATTGCTCACAGTTCTGGAAGGCTGGGAATCCAAGATCAGGATGAAAGTGTGGTGCCAAGGAGGGTTCTGTTGCTCATAGGGAATGCCTTCTTGGCTCTCTCCTCACATAGCAGAAGAAGGAAACAAACCTTCAGTCTTCTTTAAAAAGCATTTTAGTTTTATTCATGAAGCCAGAGCCCTCTGATTTCACTACATCCCAAAGATCTCACAAGTTAATACCATCACATTAGGGGTCTAAATTTCAGCATATGAATTCAAGGTGGGGGCACAAACATTTAGACCATCGCATCTCTATTTTGTCTTGTTTCAGAATTCAGCCATTTTAATTACTAGAAACAAACCAATGTAAGAAATCATGCAGTATTCAATATGGAGAAAATATCTGATTTTTTTTCTGTTGTTGTTTTACATTTTTTCCTCTTCATTAGAAGCTAGTGAAAAGGGGGCTAATTATGTCTTTGGTGTAATTGTATAATATTATTCATTTTTTGTCAGTGCAATATTTTTAGCTATTGTTTCCACAATAGTAGCCATTCAGAGTAAATAACATGATTTCTTTAAAATGTTCCAAAGTGCAAACATCACCAATGAGATATCATCCTTTTGATCAAATACCAACTACAATTTGAGGATTTGTTATGAAAGCCGTTAATTGGTATATGATCAGACAGAAATTGCTTTTAAAATAATCTCTGACATTTCTGTCATAAATCATCATGTCACATCTTGGTAGTTTATTATGTCATAAACATGACATAATTTGTCAACAAAATCCAAAATAGTACCATATCCTAAGATGCAGAGTAAGAGTGGAGGAAAGAAAACAACAACTTAAGATTTGAGGCTTTCTGTTAATTGACATAAGAATGTAATCTGACTTCTATGACAACTAAAATACTCTTTATACTGAATTAAATGCAGATATTACTAAATATTTAAATTCCTTCAATGGAAGAAATGCAATGTTCTCGCCTCTCCCAAATTAACAAAATCTAATCACATATATTTTATCAATAAGATATCATTATAAAATATAGTGTACACAAAAGCAAATGTTTTATTGTCAAATACCTGATAAAATACATATATGCTTTGCAAGTAAGTTTTTTTTTAATCTAATTTTCAGATCATGGAAATGTTGGGAGGTCAAGTTACTGCCTAAAATTATGAAATAATTTCAATTTTCCCATACTAAAATGCAAATGCTATATGTTTTATCTACTCATTCAGCTTTGACAGATATATTATTCTTTCTTTTTCTTTCTGGATTAAATGAGAAACTAACCCCGAATGGTATTAAAAAAACCCTAGATCATGATTGCACCAGAAGTTTGATGCAATATGTAAAACCTGCCACATGAAAAGTTATTTTTAAAAGAATATTTGAGTGTATAACTCCTATTCATCTACTTTTTTCAGACTCTACACAGACTTTATATAAATTATAAAAGCTGCTTCCAGAGATGAAAGCTGTTTGTAATTTGTAGAGACCATTTTCTTGTCAACTTGGTAGTCTTTCTCATAGCTGTTTCATTATTAGGCTAACCAATTAAGCGTGCTCGAGTAAGCCACATATGCTAAGTACACAATTTGTATAAAATCCTGTTCTGTTCATTACCTTTATACTAGTGATTTTTTTCTCCCTGACTTGGAGTAGTGGGTTCATTTTTTAAATAAGAATTTTGTGTTAAAAATGGCATGTTGAAATGCTTGACATGAGAATTCTCAAACTGTCTTAACTAGATTTTGGCATTTAATAAGCTGTAAACTGCTGAAGTTATTTGCAGATGAAGTCTCATTTTTGTCCATCAGCAGCGGGCTGGAAGCATAATTAATTGAGTGAAAGTTAAAAGACAGACAGCCTGGTTACATTTATGCAAATATTGCAGGAGAACATCTAACAAAAGAGAAAAATAGCTTGCAACTGATTGGTTTGGTTTTGGACTCAAATCCACAGGGTCCATTTAAACATTGCAGATTGTGCATCTGACAATTAAGACTTATAGTGTTTTTTAATCCTAGCCATGATGATAGGAATAGTAGGCAAAAAGTTGAAGTCCAGGGAGATGATTCTATTTCAGCTCACACCTTTTCTACTTCTCATGAATGTTAAAATATACTTGGAAAAAATCAAAAATCAAATGATGTATGTGTGTGCAACCATATGCCAGGCTCTGCTGTTTGTTACTTTTATTCATATCCCAGGCATATGTACTCTTACACACCAAAGGTTTCATTTAATTAAAGTTAGTTAAAAGCTTAGACCACAGAGATCAGGACAGCTGCTTGAGATATTAACCTGGGTGCTGTTTGGGGACAGCAGGAAGTTTTTGCTGGGATTGTGTCTCCTAATACATATTTTGGTGGGGTTTTTTCCAGTAGCCATTTGCCGCTGAAGACTGCTGACTTTTCCTTAAATGGTTGGGAAACATTCCCTTCCCCAGTGATCACAGGAAATTTCACATTGAATTGTGCATAATCCTCATTTGTATGTGTTTCCTCATGACTGTAAGGATCTGCATGACTACCTTAGTGATTGATTTTAGACTTGTTCCTTTGTGTATGTGTTGATTTGTTGGCTATTCAGCAAGACACTACTTCCCATAGAGAAATTTCTGGAGAACTCTTTTTGATGTTTTCTTACATACTTCTGTTCTTAGGGCAGGTCTAGTTGAAGTTTTAATCCTAACTTGCTATTTAAAGAAACGCTACAGTAGAAGTTATATTTGTTAGTAAAACAAGAATGGATTTTGTGTGCATGCCATCTAATTAATTCTGTGAATGCCTTCTTTGGAGTATTGGAAAAACACAATTTTTAGAACTTTTAAAAATATTCTTAACTTCAGTCACACATATCACTAATCCTATCTGAAATTTTATGAAACAAGCTTAATTTTTAAGGGAAGTGGAATACAATATATTTGATGCTTTTAAGGAGATGTTACAGATGTTAAATAAAACCAATAAAAGAACAAAAGAGAGATGTCCATGTCATTTTCTCAGTGAAGAATTGTAAAATGTTTTGAAAATAACCTGAATCAAAATATTTGTACACATCACAACATTCACAACTTGAGAGAGCAGCAAGCTAACTTAAATGAGTTCTCATGGAGGTCTTTCAGGTTTAACTGAACTTCACATATAATTCATATGTTACAAAATTCTTCTTATTATATAATGTATTATGTAATTCAGTTTCCTTACTTCAAGTCAAGATATAAAGTCATGGTTAAGACGTTTTTTATACTGTCACACTTTATTTTCATATACATGTATAACTTCTAATGACTCCTTAAAAATTTAATTCCAAATGATCTTACATGATTTCTACCATTATCAACCATTTTATATGTCTAAAGATAAGTGTTCCTTTATATGTATGTAACTATTGTACAGAACCTTCAGTTCAAACATTGAAAATATTTTAGAAATTATATTTCAAAAACTATTACTAAATTTGTGATCAATAATTCCTCAGGAATTAATATAATCTGTACTGAAATGTTAATATGGATAATTTGGCAATAGTAGGTGTATAAAGTATAAGATAATAATATGACACATATCATATTTCATATATATGTATATATATGGTTATATATAACATCCAATCCTGAAAATTTTCAATTTACTTTATTTCATTGTTAGTAGAGAGGAAAAGTGGTCGAAAATAAAACTGTTCTAATAAAATTATTTGTCCAAGCAAAAAGAATCTATTATCCTAGCTAATAGCACTCAATTACAAATGTTTTAAAAGTGAAGGGATGGGGTGTAGCTCAGTGATGGAACATTTGCCTAGCATGCCTGAGGCCCTGTGTTCAACCCCCAGAATCACAAAAGGAAGGAAGGAAGGAAGGAAGGAAGGAAGGAAGGAAGGAAGGAAG
>JAJEJO010052282.1:0-24662 GCA_020662805.1 Glaucomys volans
GGGGGGGCTCCCCTCCAGGGGGTCCATGTGCCGGTCTCACAGGTCTGGAGGTGCGAGTACAGGCAGAGGCCCCATCCCGGGGTCTCACAGGATGGAGGGCCAGGTCTTTTCTGCTCCACGAGGGTGTCACCTCGTGACCTGATTGCTTCTGGAAGGCCTCAGGGGTCCTAGCACCGTGGCCTGGGGTGAGGGTTCAACAGGTGGTTTTTGGGGACACAGACGCTCGGACCCCAGCAGAGGGGCACTGCGCTGGGTGACTCAGCAGCACAGTGTGACTTCTCAGCGCTGGAGGCCAAGGTCTGGGTGGGCACCAGCAGGGTGCTCTGCGGTGCCCCGGGTCTTCTCCCCGTACCCTCCTGTGCCCACTCTCCTCTGAGGAAGCCTCACTGTAACCCCAGTAGCCTCCTCAGCCCACCCCAAACAGCCGCCGCAGAATTTGATAGAACAACGCCTTTGGGATTAATGCGTGCTGTGCCCTCTGATGGGAGCTGGGACCAGCAGGGACGGTTCTGTGTGACACTGTCCCCATGCCACCATCAGCGTTTCTCTTCCTCTGAGGACTCAGCTCTGTGGGCTGGGTCGTTCCTCCTCCAGACCTGTGCGCACGGGCTGGTGATGCTCTGGTCACACACGACACTGTCTCCCATCAGGCAATGTGATTTTCAGGGCTCTCCAATCACATTCAGAGGAGACAGAATCCCTTCTTGGCTTTGCCACTCACCTGCTGGGTGACCTCAGAGAGGATGCTTGGCCTCTCTGGTCTCAAGTTTCCTCTTCTGCAGAGTAGATGTGGAGGTAGATCAGATCTCTTCAAGCCATGACCTGCAGCCATGTCACCAATGCACTGATGGCCTGAGGTCAAGAGAGCACGTTCTGAAGGCGCTGATGCCCCCCAGGGCTGCTGTCCCATGTCCTCTTCTGGACCCTGGTGCCCTGCAGCTGTGCCCTTCCTCTCCTTTCCCATGAGCCTTCTACACAGCACAGCTGCACCTACACTCTCGGTCATCTCCACCACAACCCAGACCCCAGGACCTGGCTTCCTTCTGGGGTGGTCCTCTGAGACCCTCCTTGCTGAGCTTGGTGGCCCGTGCCCTGGCCTCGAGGCTGCTGTCCTGTCCTTCCCTTGTTAGCGTCCTGGTAAGAGCGGTGCGGAAGGTGGGGCGGGTGGCTTCCAGCCAGTGACTTAGGGGCAGGGATGACCGGGCCGTGAGATGCTGCTGGCCATCACCTGCTTGCTCCCTGTGCTGGAGGCTCAACTGGCCTCCTCCCTGCCAAGGGCAGCCGGGCCCCTGAGCTGGGCTGCAGCCTGCATCCCCACATGGCAGTGACAAGTGGCAATGCAGGCGTAGGGGCCTGAAGCCAGTGTGCTGGACAGAACCCACGTCCTTTCTGATCCTTGGTCCTGTCTCCCGGGAACCCAGGGTGCAATCCTGGGCCACCCGGTGGTCACTAAGGTGGAGCCACTTGCCCCTGCGTCCACTCAGGAGTTATGTATCGCTGTGTCCCCTGCTTGGGTTCCTCCACAGGGGCCTGCACTCCCAGCAGCACCTTGGGGTGGAGCAGCACCTGGCAGAGGGACGTGGGGGGCAAATGCAGAGCAGAGCTTAGGCAGCGGGGGACGGGGTGACCAGACAGCGGGGCCACAGGCTCCGGCCACCTCTCCTCCAGCTGCTCCCTGTCCTTCTGTGTGAATTGGTGGATGTTAATCGTGCAGACGGTGGGTTCCTCGAGGTTCGTCCTGTTGGGTCCGTGGATTTACTCCACCCGGCACCTTCCTGAATGTCCCCCGAGGTCCCCCACGGGCTCACTGCTGGCAGAGCTGGGTGCAGGTCAGAGGGGCACCCACAGCAGCTGCCCATGGGCACCGGGATGCCTCTGTACAATTCTGTGTCTGCGACAAAGAAGAAAGCAGGAGGCAGGGGCCAGGGGGAGGTCGAGTACCATAATTCCTAGCTGTGGCATGCCTCCCAGCAGGAGGGCGGGGGGACCTCTGAGGATTTAGTCCCCAGAAACCAGCTCCAGTGCGTCCAGGAGCAGCCTGCGTCCGGGAGGGCTTGAACAGCCCCAGGAGCTGGGGGTGAGTGAGAGGTTCCTGGCTTTCAGGGGCCTCGAGGTCACCCCCACCCAACACAATGGAAAACTGGCTGTCATCCACTGGGATGGGTGGCTTTGAGCAGTGAACAGCCTGCACAACTGCACACAGTGACCCTGACATCAGCGTCGTGGTCACCTAGTGCCAGAGGTGAGATCACAGGCTCCTTTGCTGCCTGCTGCTTGGTAGATGGTCGCGGTGGAAAGGAACCCAGCTTGCGGGGTTCGGGTTTGAATAAGCCGGAGCGGCCTCGCGTCCCTGCTTTAAGTGCTGACTGGTTCCTGGAGCCGCACCACCGGGGTTCAAATCCTGGCTTTACCCCTTCCTTCCTGTGTGGATTTGGTGAGTTGCTGAACTACAGGTGCCCGCCACAGTGCCCGGCTTGAGGTGGGCACCTCTGTACAGCCAGCCCCCCAGCCCCCCTCTGACCCCTGGATTGTCAGCCGACTTCCTGGAGATGTCAGGACCTCCCCCTTTCATTAGTGGCCCTGAGACTCAGGAGGCCTGTGGACCCCAGGGCCCACCCGGCGGGGAGCTGCCCTGCAGCCTGGGCTCCAGACTCCTCCCCATGGGCTCCTGGGAACGCCTTCCACAGCAGGAAGCCACGCCTGGGAAGCCACCCCTGGGTCCCTGCTCCTCCACAGAGCTGGGCCCACTCTCCAGGGCCTCTGGTCACCTCCTGGGCGTCCCTCAGGCCCAGGTCCTCCCCTGCCCCGCCCTCCTGGTTCCCAGGCCACCTCAGGTCCGGGTCCTCCCCTGCCCTGCCCTCCTGGTTCCTAGGCCACCTCAGGTCCGGGTCCTCCCCTGCCCCGCCCTCCTGGTTCCCAGCCCACAGCTCTGTGTTCCGCCTTCTCGCCGGGGTCCTGGTGGGGCCCGTGTTTCCGATTCCAGCCGAGGCCAATTCATCCAGCTGTCCTCTTCTGGATGCAGCCCCAGATCCTGGGGTCTCCACCTGTTTTCTCCTAAACGTCTGAGAAGTTGATGTTCCATGCTTGACTCTGCCATCTGTTTTGAGATTTGTAATTTTTTAAGATCAGAGCTGAAGTTCAGGTCCAGGTGCTGCGGAGTGTGCGTCCTCCACTGCGCTGCTTTCACATCTGTCAGAAATCACTGGCCAGCCCAGCACAGTGTCCCACGCCTGTGATCCCAGTGGCTCGGGAGGCTGAGGCAGGAGGATCTCAAGTACAAGGCCAGCCTCAGCAACTCAGCAAGAAGGGTGTAGCTCAGTGGTTAAGCACCCATGGGTCAATCCCCAATTCCAAAATAAAACAACCCAAAACAGATGGTCTGCCTTCACCTGTGGGTCCTTCTCAACTCTGTGCCAGGCCATGATCTGTGTGTCCACCTTCCACCACCTCCTGACCAGTAGCTCCAGGGACCTGAGAACCAGGGAGGTCGATTCCTCCCATTTCACTTTCCTTTTTCAAAATTGCTTTCCCTATACTGATATCTTTGCTTTTCTTTAGAACACACTTAACTCCATCTAGGAAAATCTTCCTGGTTTGACGGGAGCTGCGTTGACCTCTGTCACTTTAGGTGGGGAGCTGACATCTCTCCTGTCGGACCTTCCCTTCCACGGCACAGCGGGCCTGCATTCCTCTGTACCTTCTGCGATCTCCCTCATCAGTGTTCGCGGTCTCTGCACCTAAGTCCCGTCCGTTTTTGGGTGGATTTGTGTCTCCAGCCTTTGGAGCAGTTGGAAATGGCCTGTGTTCTCTTCAGCCTCGGGGTCCCGTTGGCACAGAGAGGCTGGTTTGCAGGTTGGCCGTACGCCCAGCACCTGTGCTGAAGCCAGGTAGTTCCAGGGGGTGTTTGGGGTTTCTCCGTGGACACCCCGCCATCTGCAAAGAGCGGCAGTGTTACTGTGTGCTTTCACCCCGCGCCTGCGCTCCTTCTTGGCCTGGCTGGTGCGGTGCAGAACGGCCCCAGCCCGACCGCACTCCCGCTATGGAGGGCGAGCACCCGGGCCCCTGGCAGTGAGCACGGGGCTTGTGAGAGCTTCTTTATCAGGCTGAGACTTTCCCTCTGCTCCTAGTTTGCTCAGGGTCCTCTGCTGAGTGGGTGTTGGATTTTGTCAAATGCTTTTTATGCGTCTTCAGATACCATCGCAACAAGGTAGATACATAAGCACCGCAGCAGCTCAGGGTTCATGGGGTAAACGTGCCCTGGTCGCAGGTATGGGCACGACTCTTTCTATACGCTGCCGAGTCTATGTGCTGATATTCTGCTAAGGACGTCCGCTGCAGCACCCAGGAGCTCTGGTCTGGGCGGCTGTATTAACGGGAGGAGCAGGCAGAGGTGCGTCAGCTCCATCTCACCGAGAACATGAGTACTCCACAAACTTCCAGAAATCCTGGCGTCTTGGCTGCACCCTGGGCAGGTAAAGCAGGATCTCTGAAGGGGGTGCTACACGCTGGTGCTCTTATTAAGAGATGTTTTGAATATGTGGTCATTTTTGAAACTCAGTTTGAGCACCAGCGAACTAATCCACATGGAATCAGCGAATGTGAGTGATTGAAAACGCATTGGCATCCTTGGAAATTAATGGCATTAGCACCATTAGCAGGTGGCTTGCAACATGATGCTTCCATGAAGAGACCCCTTTCAGAGCCGTGGGCACTCAAGGATCCCGCAGAATGTGGGGTGTCCACAGTCACCAACTTCGTATCGTCACCACTCACAGTTCAGGTGCCACTGTGTGGCCGTCCAGACACCGGGGCATGAAACCCCTGGTGTGGCCTCATGAGGGGAATTCAATGCATTTTGTAGAGGGGACCCTGGGCACAGGGACTTTCTCAAGGTCACACAGCCGGTGGCAGGTGGAGCTGAGCCAGGTCATTTAAGTTCAGAGCCCGAATTCTTCATCCCTGTACGTCCTGCTTCCTCTTTCAAGGGTGGCTGGAGCCCTTCAGATGGGTTCTGGATTCCAAATACGGGGTTTTCCTGGACGACATCCTGAGCTGGCCAAGGGTAAAGCAGGACTGGAGGGATGAGCGAGGACATCTCTCCATGTTGGGGACAGAGCATTCCCGGCTCTTCAGGGTGTTCGGAGGGTGAGGAAGCCATTGTCTAGGTTCTGAGTTAGTCGTGGCGCTGGGGTTCGGGGTTCTGGGTCCTGGGGACTTGGGCTGGTTTCTCTGATGCTCTCTATGGTGGCCAGGAGGTCTGGACAGAGCTGACAGCAGCTCAGGATGAGGGGGTCGGACTCGGGGTTTTCTTCACGGACAGAGCAGGTACTGTGCTGTGATTTAGGGATTCTGACCCCCGCCCCAATTCATCCCTCAAGACATAATATCTCACACCACTCGATCCCTGAAACCCTGAACTCCTTCATCCAGGGAGATTTGTTTTATTCCCTGGGATACCTGGGCTGAAAGGGGCAGGAAATCCTCTGAGACTCAAGGACAAATGTCTGCAATCAGATGTCCTCAGTTCTCTCCTTTATTTGCTTGTTCGTTCTTTAGTCCATCCACCCATCCACCTGCCTATTCATCCATCCATCCATCCATCCATCCATCCATCCATCCAGCCAGCCAGCCAGCATTTATTGAGCTCCTTGTGTACAGCCCCAAGTCTGGTGTGACAGGGAGGAGCAGAGGGGACCCTGCCCTCTGCAAGCTCAAAGCCCCGGAGGGGAGGGAAGACCTCATCAGCTCTCAGGCGCATCTGAGCTACAGTTTCCTACTGGGGTCCTGCGGTGAAGGGAGTGGCCGCTCCATGTGTCCCTAGGTCTTGGTTCCTGTCCATCATGCCCTGCACCACAGGGGACAGCTGTGAGAAAGGGCCCCCAGTGAAGCAGCAGAGGTAGTGGAGCTCCGAGGGGGTCCGAGCTGAGAGCCGCAGGCAGGCAGGAGGAGGTCTCCAGTGGCGCTGCTCCGGGGCCTCGGCCGGCCTGCACATCACACACTGGCTGGACTCTGTGGCTCACAGGAGCTGGGAGCCAGTTCAAGGGGACGTTTTGAGCAAGGGAAAGAATGTGGCCTTGCAGAGGCGAGCAGCAGCTGAGGCCTGAGCCAGGTGGGGACAAGCAGGAGAGGCACCCGTCTTCCTTGCAGCCGAGGTCCAGAGTGGGCGCGATGAGTCTGCAGAGTCAACTAACCACATTTGTCACGGGAGGGCAGGACATTCCCAGAGCCCCAGGGTTCTGTCATCAGCAGGTAATGTAACACGGCTGCCCTGAGCAGCCTCACCCAGCCTGCTTTCTGTCCTCAGGGTTCACAGACACTCTCTGAGTCTCACACCCACTCTGCCAGGTGGACAGAGTCATTCCTGTTGTAAAGAAGGGGCAACGGAGACACGAGGGTGTGAGCAGGAAGTGGTGAGGCCGGACTTGTCTGGACGGTCTGGCCTTTGGGAGTCTTGAGACTGTACACACGGGCCATCGGTGATTTCCTCAGTCTTCACTCCTGTCCAGTGGGATTACTGGTGCAAACCTCACACGCTCATGGAGAGGACTAAGATTCAGAGCAGGGCCCTTGAGGGTGGGGTGGCCGTGCGTGTGCCGGGCAGCATCCTGGGCCTCATGGGATGCACGACTCAAGGGAGGATCTCAGCAGATCCGCAGTTTCCGGGGCCCTCGGGGCAATGAGCAACATCATGTAATCAGACCCCTGAAGGATCCCGAGAGGTGCGGTTCTCGTCATACCCGGGGAAACAGACTTTCCAAAGTGACACGGTAGGATGGGACAGAGCAGGAGTCAAGCCCGATACATCCAAAGCAGACCTGATACATCTCTCCAGACAGACGCATGGAGCTCCTGGTGTTGGGGAGCCACGAGGAGAAGGGTCCCAGTGCAGAGACTGGAGGTGGCAAGGTTGCTTCTGGAGGCTGTATGAGTTTCCTTTTGCTGCTGCAACAAATTACTACAAACTAGTAATCAGTACAAATTAGTATGGACTATAAACAAACACCACAAACCTAAAGCAAAGCAAATTTATTCTTTTACGGTTCTGGAGGCCAGGAAGTCTAACATTTTGGTATTGACAGTTCCTTGAGAGCACATGGGGAGAATGTGTGCCTTCGTCCATCGACTTCTAGAAGTCACCTCCATTCCTGGTTCAGGGTCTCCTCCTCCATTTGCAAGTCCAGCGGTGAAGCGTTTTCTCTCCTTTCTGACTTGGGCTTCTGCCTTATATCTTCTCTCCCTGGTTTGATCTTCCTGCCTCCCTGTGGTAAGGGCCTGTGAGTACACTGGGCCACCCAGATAATCCAGGGTCATCCCTCTCCTTTGCAAGATCCTTTATTCAATCATCCCTGCAAATTCCTTTTGCCATGTAAGATCACATTTTCACAGGTTCTAGGGATTCGGATGTGGATGTCATTGTGCGTCATCGTTCTGCCTGCATTGAGGGGAACAAAGGTTCTAAAGAGGCTGGAGAAAGCTCCAAACAGCTTCTGCAAGATGAATAATTAGGATATTCAAAGTACAGGGATGGCTAGTAAATTTCATCCTGTATGCCTCCTCCTGCTGTTTGGAGTGGTCTGGAGCACTGGGTAAGTAGGTCAGAATGTAGTGGGAAAGATTATCAAGATTGATTAGTGATGTCTGCCACGGGCTCAGAAACAGAAAGGTGACATGCCTGCCAGATATTTGCTGTCCTGGATATAGTTTGAATCTTCCAGTTTCTACATGAAGATAAACCAGCCTAGAAAGGGAAAGTGCTCATCTGAGGTCACACAGTGGAGGCACAGCTGTGTCGAAGTCAGGAATCCAGGTCTGTGGGTCTAATACAGCCAGTCAGAAGCAGTGAGATTTAAGAGGGTCTTCAAGGCAGTGCAGTGCTTGGGTGGTCCTGACACTGCTGGGAAGAAGGTGTAGTGGCTCTGGGTGAAGGGTGAGGAGTTGTTGATGAGCTGGGCTGGAGGTTCAGGAGGGGAGCTCTCGCCAGTGCAAGGTGAACCTGGACTGGGACCTGGTGGATTACAGTGAGCTGAGGTTTGGAATCTGGGTACCCTCTGCACTTATGCTAAGAAAGCCATGGAAGTCAGAGCAGTCTGGGCCAGACCAAGGATGGAAGGTCAAGTACCAGGAGCCAGAAGTGAGGGTCAGGCATGGTTTTTCAGGTTATCCTCAACACCACATGGTGTTTATTCAGTTTCCCCAACTCGGGTGGCGAGTTAGATCAGAAATGTTAAAGGTAGAAGAAAGTTAAGAAACAGGGACAAGACACGGAAATAAGTGAAAAGCGGGGGCACAGTGGGATGATCTGGCTCTGGGGGATACTGGACCTGACCACAGAATGGCTTGTGCGTTTGTTTAAATGGGTAGGAACGCCCGTGGGATTGAGCCAGGATGTCCTCAGGAAAACAGGAGGGAGATGCAGAGACAGCTGGGCTGGGGTTGGCAGGCGAAGCCCACCTCCTCCACTTGCGGCTGCTGCATTTGAACCGAGGGCTTCTGAGCCAAAGGGCAGGTGTCAGCATAAACTGAGTGGGATTTCACCAAGAATTCTCCCCTGCCTTGAGGTGGTGCAAACAACCCAGAATTCATTCATGGCCTCCAACAGGTTTTAGGGTGGGGGTGCACGCTGGCCTGGTAAGCATGTCTGGCCTTGCTTGCTTTCTGTGACCGACTGGTAGTGGCTGGCTGGAGCACTGTGCTGAATGTGGTTCTGAGGCCAGATCTTGTTCAGGGGGAAGGTTTCCCAGGATTGATTAGTGATGTCTGTCCTGGGTACAGACGGAGATATGCTGACACACAGCATATGTGTGTCATCCCACAAAATGAAACCAGGTTGCTGAGAGGCTTCAAGTCAGATTAGAAAAGAGCACAAAGGGAAAAATGCTGCCTGAACAGCTGGAAAAGGGTAGGACAGCCAGATCCACAGCAGTGAGGAGGGAGGGGCTCAGTCTCTTCTAACAATTGGCATTAAGCATTCACTCTGATGGGGAGGCATCCTCTTTTCCACAAAGCTAGGGGCCCAGAGAGGTCCACAGCCACCTCATAAATGTTGAATGAGCGCGTGAATGAGTTTGTTCACATAGACTCAGGGCCGTGTTTCATGGGCGCAGACACAGCTACGCACTGGTTAATGAGACACCGTCTGACAAGTGCACCCTGAGGCAACTCAGTCACTGTGCACCCACAGATGGCACCACACACCTAGAAGGCACAGCCCGGGGCACACCTGGGCTACACGGTGTGACTTATTTAAAATTAAGTACCATCGCTGTTATGATTCTACTTCTCAAACTCTTTGTCAATGTCTAAGACACACACACTCTTTAGCCCAGGCCTGCCCGACATCGCCACCTCTATCTCCACATCCTGTCCCACGGGAAGGCCTTCAGGTGACACACATGGAGCTGTCACTCCTATGGTGACAATGCCTTCTTCTGCAAGACCTTCTGAAGGACCTGCCTTTAGAAAGGAGTCATCTTTTTAAAAACATAAGGAGTAAGCTTTAAAATAATGATACAAGTTCAGCATGGTGAACAGGCAAACCAGCAGCACAGCTGCCTATGATCTGATCGGGGGCACCTGGCTGCAAGTTACGTGTCACGTGAGACTGCGTGTTTACGTGACCTGCAGCTCGCCACAGACATGAGAGTGGTGCGTTGTCCTGTGGGGTCACAATGGCTGCGACAGCCCCAGATGGCAGGAACTTCACAGCTCCATTATAATCTTGAGGGACCACCACTGAGGATGTGGCTCAGTGTGGACAGACATGTCATTATGTCATTTTGAACTTGCATCCAGGTGAGGGCGGAATGGTATGTGACAGGTCAACGGTCTTGCTAAGGACAAGGATAGTCAGAAAACAACAACAGCAACAACATCTGTGTCAGCTGCCTGAAGAGAGCAGGAGGAGGTGAGGGATCATCCGCAGCTGGCTTCTCTCTGGCTCATCCAAGAGGCTGCTGGAGCCAAGGCCCCTCCTCTTCCCTCTGTGTACAAAGCCCATTTCCTCCCAGGTCCCAAGGGAAGTGACTTGCCTGGGACTTCACCCATTGACGGCACCCACTGGGCTCACAGTCAGCACCTGCTGAAATCCTGGAGTTCAGACCCGTGTCTGCCCAGGTCTGTCAGCAAGAGCCTAAGAGCCTTCTATTACTTTTCGATTTTACTTCTCTTCAAACTTTGGAGCTTTTTTTTTTTTTTTCCCTGAAAAAAGTGCTGTGTGATCTGATTTTTTTAGAATTAAAATGTATGAAAGATTCATGTTGTTTAGAAGAGTATT
Source organism: Glaucomys volans (assembly GCA_020662805.1). Classification (NCBI taxonomy): domain Eukaryota; kingdom Metazoa; phylum Chordata; class Mammalia; order Rodentia; family Sciuridae; genus Glaucomys; species Glaucomys volans. The sequence continues at coordinate 10,274 of JAJEJO010052282.1, forward strand.
TTGAGAATTTCACAACATCCCCAGGAGATAATTGGTGTCTCTCCAGGGAATCTTTGGGCGGAGACTGGGAATGATGGTGTAAATCACTTGAGCGCCAGCAGCAGTTTTAATTAAGTTTTTCCAAAATCAGATGCTTATTTCACTGAAATATTCTGGGCTTTGTTGACAAGTGACACATAGCATTTCATTCTCCAGTTCTTTTTTTTTTAAAACCATCCCAAAACGTCCTTGTGGGGACCTGACCTCCACATTAATTAATCTACAGTCAATCAGAGCCTGGTTCTCAGCCTGTGGGGGATTCAGGGAAGACAAGAGCTGACCCTGGCCTCCGGGAGAGACAGGGAGCAAGAGGCTCAACACTTTCCACGAGGCTGATGGTGGACTGGTCCTTAGCGAGGTCATCTCCTTGTTCCCTGCCTCTTCCCTAGGAGGGAGGCACCACTCACCATTTTGTAGGTGAAGAGACTGAGGCTCCAGAATCCTCCGAAATCAGGATGCTCTCACCCAGCTTGTAAACTGTAGAGCAGGCATCAAACCTGCTTCTTCTCGCTTGCTGGGACACCTTCTCCCACAATCCCATGCCCACTCTGGGCTCCTCACCGAGTGTCCAATCCAAGAGGACATGACAGACTCTATGTGGCAGAAATAAACAGTCGTGCCCACCCCTCCCCCAGATTATAAAGGGCACTGATCCCCTAATTTAGGGAGCTGTGCTCGGCTCTCTGAGCCCCACAGGGAAGGGGAAGGGAGCCAGGCTGCAGGTTAAACTGGAATGTAAAGTTCAGGGAAGGGAAGGAACGGAGGTAGGAGCTGTCACTTTGGCTGGCTCTCTTCTACCAGCTGAGTTGCTAGGAAGCTTTGAGGGATTCTGGACCAGCCTTAGCCATGACCTTGGCAGGATGGTAGCTGGGCCCCTCCTCATCTCAGGACCCCTGGGGTGGGATCTGCCACCGAGTATCCTCTTCCTGGGAGAGGCTGAGTCCGGGCTCCTAGGGGGTCACTGTTAGGACCCTGACCCCGCAGCACCCACAGGACACAACCCTACTCTCCAGAAGTATCCGGGCGCCCTGCTGGTGTGACGTGGCCCCGACACCTCTGTTCCCTTGCAGCTGGTGCAGGGCCATCCCGGACACGCAGTGCTTCAAGGCCGGCTCTGCGCTGGGAGGCCCGAGAGCTGCTGGAGGCCACAGCCGAGGCCCCCCGGGGCTGCTTCCCGCCCACTGCGCTCCGCAGTTGAGTCGCTCACCTGTCATACTGCCCAGAAAAAGTGCTCACGGCGGCCCTGCTCCCGGTTTCCTCACTGACCTCTTGGGGCCACAAGAAGGAGCCACTCAGCAGAAGACGCTGCAACGCACTCCTGCAACGCGCTCCTTCTCCGCCTCACTGCCCAGGCCAACCGCACGCAAGCACGTGACCCAAGTCTAGCCAATCACAGGAGTCCCTCCCTCCTCAACAGTGATTGGTCCACGAAGAGCCAATCAGGGTGCTCCCCGCAGACAGAGCTCCAGACCCCGCACCAGCTCCTCAACCCTGCCCCCACCCACGTGACTGGAGTGCACACGTGTCCCAAATCTAGCCAATCACAGGAGCCCCCCTCCTCAACAGTGATTGGTCCACGCAGAGCCAATCAGGGTGCTCCCTGCCTACTGAGCTCCTGGCAGACGGAGCTCCGCACAGACCGAGCATCCCGGCGGGTGGTTCTTTTTTCTTTCTTTTTTTCGGGAATTGTTCACCTGGGAGGAAGTGACTGTGACTTCATCGTCCCTGCCCGAGTGGGAAAAGTCAGTCTGTGGAGTAGGAGAGACAGAGACACAGACCTGGAGGAGGGGACAGAGAGGCTTCAACCCACTCATTTGAGCTCATGGACCCTCTGTCCCTGAAGTCAGTGTGGCCTTTCACGGTCCGGCCGCCTGTCCTAGGAAAGGAAGTGGTCACCAGCCACAGGAGGAGCCTGCCTCCGCTATTCTCCACCCGTGCCCTCCCTGGGCCCTGAACTCTGAAGGGCTTCTAGAAATTTCTGTCGGCCCTTCCTGCAGAGATGGCTCGGGCTGCCTTGCCTTGAAGCTGAAAAACCATAGTTCAAGCCCCTCCTAGGCTTTAAACGTGTCCCCTACGTCCGTGTGCTGGCAACTCAGTTCCCAAAGTGACAGTGCGGTGGGACCTTAAGGGGTGACCTGAACGCCGGGCCCTCTAGAATGGATCAGTGCCCTTATTGTGGGAGTGGGTTAATCATCGTGGGAGTGGGCTCCGGGTCAAAGGGAGAGTTCACCGCCCCTCCACTGCTGTCAGGCCGCTTGGTCTCTGTCATTAAGGAGGCTCACCATGAGGCTCACGGGAGACTTCCCAGCCTCCAACACTGGAAGAAACAGACTCCTGCTCTTTCTAAATGCCCCAGTGGAAGGCATTCTGTTAGAGCAGCACAAAATGGACTGAGACGGCCCCCAGGTGTTCATAACAAAAGTGCTGATAATGGAACAGCTTTCCAAGCGAACGCAGAGCCTCCATTTCCCAGAAAGGGTTGGGGCGGGCTGCGTGCTGTCGGGAGGAGGGAGGTAAATTACTTCTGCTCTCTGCAGACCCGGGCTGGGCTGGGCTGTGAAGAGGGCCGCATGCCTCCCAGGGGCTGCTCTGCTGAGCTGGAGGCTCTTCCAGCAGGGCCGGCTTCCAGGCAGGCGACAGTCAGATGCAAATCATTTCTGTTCCCCCACCTCGCAGTGCCCTGGCGCCCGCTGGAGTCAGGGCACAGCAGCTTCTTCTCTGGGAGATCTCTGCTCGGCACAGCCAGGGCCTGCGCTGCTGTCATTAGGAGGTATAAAATCCTAATTTATATTGCTGGGAGGGTAATTTATACACTAATGTAAATTTCTTTTACTGCTGATTTTTGAGCAACCGATGTGCAATTATTTCCAGCTCCCCTTCCAAGGCAATTCTAGAACGACGGCTGCTAATCCCTTAATATTCTTTATGATCGCCAGAGATGATATTTTTCCTGGATCAAATGTATCCAGTGGGGTTTGACATAATTGGGTTAAAGATTTCTCTTTCCAGGCTAGGAGGCTTGTTAGGCTCATCTGGGCTGGGGTGGGCGAGGCGAAGGCCTTTTGTTTCTGTTTTGCTGCTCTTGCAAAACAATTAGGAGGATTTTCTACCTCCTAATGCTGGCCCCTTCTCCTTTACTGAGTAGTGGGTCTTTCCTGAATGTCGACTGTGTGCTTAGCTCCAAAGGATGTGCGTTACATGGAGAAGAAAACAAATTGTGTGAAGGACCCACTGAATGACACCTCTCTGTGGAACAGTTTTTGCCTTAGGAACACATGGGGGCATGTGGGCTGGCTGGCTTTGTCCCCTAAACGTGAAACTTGAATGGTGGATACTCCAGAGGCTGATTCCACCTCTAGAGCAAGAGACAAGGCATCTCTCTCCCTGACCTTGCTACATGCAGATGAGAGCTGGCCAGAGAGGCCACGGCCCAGAGCAGTTGTCTCCAAGCCGTGCTCTGCCCCGTCCTGCATCCTGCCCCCCTTCCAAATAAGTGGCCCCAACCCTTAGGCCATGCTGTGGGACGAGCTCGTGTGTTGAAGTCTTTAACCGCACGGTGATGACATCAGGAGGTGGGGCCCTGGGAAGTGATTAGGTCATGGGGCAGGGCCCTCACAGGTAGGGTTAGTGACCTTACAGAGAAGCCCAGGAGAGGCCCCCTGCCCTTCCCACCATGCAAGGTGAGCGTGAGCAGATGCTTATCTGAAGGAGCAGGCCCTCGTGGGACAGCGAATCTGCCAGCACCTTGACTGTGAATTTCTTGCTCTCCAGAAATGTGAGAGAAAGATAAATTTTCTGTGACATGGGCAGTGGCTGGATTTGACCCTTAATGCAAAAGACACTCAAAATAACAGCTGCTGGAAGAAAGCAGAGAGAGAAGACACCACCACCAAGCCGCATTCCTCACGTGTGCACCCACAGCCCCCGCACAACAGAACAGCATGATTAAAACATGGCAGAGAGTTTAGAAATGAAGAGACATTTCTCCAAAGAAGATGCTCACATGCCCGGCAGACACTGAAGGCATGCCCAGCACCACTAATCAGAAGGACGTGCAAATGAAAACTATCCTGTGATACTATCTCACACCCTGTAGGTTGGCTGCTCTCAGAACACCAGAAAGTAACAGGTTGGGAGCTTCAGGCACCCTTGGCAGGATGCAGCTGTTTTGGAAAACAATATGGCGGATCCTCAAAACATTAAAGGTAGAATTACCATGTGACTTGCCAGTTCCTCCTCTGAGGCTGTGGCCCTCAAGCTAAGAGCAGGATCTCAAGGGTAGATCACAGGGGCACTGTTCCCAGCACCTAAAATGGGAAGGCAAGCTGCGTCCATGGACAGAGGAAGACATGAGCGGAATATGGTGTGCACGTTCAGTGGGTTGTTCTGGGCAGAGATCAGAGGAGCCCAGTGACTTTGGGGGGCCCTGAGTCGTTTCTTCGCTCTTTTTAGAGTACAGTGAGCAAAAGATTCTGAACTAAGCTGTAGACATGACATCAAAAGGATTTAAAACCAAAGTCCCTTCCATTTTCTCTTGAAGGCAGTGGTATGAAATGAGATATTTCCCCCAGGGTTTATCTATCACTCCTTTGCTGATGACTTTTTTCCATAAAAGTCGGAATACTGGAGGGGGCCAGAGACAAAACCCCACGTTCTAGGGGCAAGCTCTGTGGACACACACCCGCCTCCCCAGGGTCCAAGATGATGGGCAGTGGGGACACCCAATCACAGCTTTCCCTGGCTCATTTGGGCCCAGGAGGGAGACCTCATCTAGTCTCTGGTAGGAATGTAACCAAGTGGCAGCCTGAGTAACTCTCCAAGCTAAAGAGCAAGAGAAGGAATCACGCCAAGCACTTGATGCTTTCATTTTCTCTCCTCAACTGGAACCCAGGACGTCCTGCAGCACCCAAGGCTGGGGAGCTCCGGTGCCCACCTGGGCTCCTTCCTTCCTAGAAGAAAACGGAGGTGTTGCCTGCCCAAGCCCCCAAGGCCGGAGGGGCAGGTTTTAAGTGTCTCTGGCACTAGCAGATGCTGTGGTCCACGCTGGATGGGCGGGGAGACCCAAGCCCCGTCAGGTTAGTTGGTTTGCCAGGGTCACGTGTCTGTGAGCCGGGGAGCTGAGCACTGACCCTACTGTCCCCAGAGGCACCTGAGCTACCCAATCCCAGATTTTCCGTTCTGGACTTGAGGGGGAATGATTACGGCCTAAAAATGAACAGAGTTAAAGCACATGACCTGCCTAAATCAGAGACATGGTCCATTCGTGTAGCCAGAAGCGCAGTGTGGGGTCCCGGGATTGGGCCAGGGTAGGTCCAGCGCTGGGCGAGGGAGGGTGGGGTGTGAGGTGGGCGTGGGCGTGGGTGGGTCTCAGTGCAGGAGGCGGACCTCATGACCGCCCTCCCTCCCTCCAGGGAGACCCTGTCCCTCCCGCAGCCCCACCTCAGGGTCCCGGGGTCCTGCAATGCTCTGGACCCAGGTCCCCTCAGCCAGCCCCGGCCCCCTCCCCAGTCACTGGGTAAGTTCCTTGACCTCTCTGAGCCTCGTCTGCCAGGTGAGAATCATTCTTTAGCACAAAATGAACCAAACGAACGTCCACTGGTCTCCTGTGCATCTGCCCCGGAGGCTCAGGGGCCTTGTTCCTGACAGAGGCAGGAAGCCCAGGTGGCCGATTCCCACCCTCCCTCGAGGAGGGGGACCGTGCTGCAGCCAGTGAAATGGGGCAGGATCCGCGTGTGCCCATCAGCTCCTCTCTCCTAACCCTTCACTCTGACATTCTTCTGGAGAGAATTTTGTCACACGGCCATCACCAACACAAGGGGACAGTTGCATCCCCCTAAAGGGGACAACAGATTTTGGTGCATATTCAGCAGTCTCACCACACACTCTTCAAAGAAATGGGTATGCACTTTGCTTTTTCTCCCTCCGCATTGACTCAGATGCAGATGTAATGGCAGGAGCTGAGGTAGCCGTTTTGGACCAGGAGAGAGACGCTGCATGGTGAGGGTGGCAATATTGCTCTTGTAGCCCTGAGTTGTCTCAGGATTGGCAAGAGAGATCAATAACGCTTCAAATTTGCTCACGTCCCGTGTGGGTGGGTCTTTTTGTCATGGCAGATTGACTGTTCTGAACAGATGTGTCCTGCTATAAGACCCAGGAGCTTTTAACTCATACCTTGGCCTCCTTGGTACTCAGGATGCCCCAGAGGCAGGAGGAAGCAGTCCGCCTCCAACATGAAGGGAGGTCCAGCCTCGGTGGGTCCTCTTCACAGGTTCTTCTGGGCCCAGCTCCACGGCTGTGCACCCCTGGTTGCCTGGCCCAAAGTCAGAGAGATAAAGCACCGAACCTTACATCCAAGACAGATCTCCAGGGAGAGAACAGGAACACCGAGGCACGGAGCCAGGCTGAGGAGGACCAGCCACCACCCTCCTGTTAAAAATGATGGAAAATATTAATAGCTGGAAGGAGGCGTGGAAACCGGGGAGAGCATCGCGCCAGGAGCCTCTTCTGTTTTTTCCCATGATGACCTGCGCCTGGTGTGGACCCGGCACAACCCAAACCCCAGCACGGTGCAGACCCCACCGTACAGAAGCTTCAGGGCCACCCTCGGGGAACGTGGGCTTTAGAGGCCGGGAGGGAGCGGGTGTCTCCTGGACTGGACTCTGCCCTCCAGGGCCTCCTGGCTGCAGGCCGCTGGGCTGGGGTCCCCTCCTGGAGCACGCGGCCTCTCCTCCAGCTGCGAGGTGCCTCGGGGGCTCTTGGGGTTGTTCCCTGCTCTGTGCTCCCACCGAGGCCAAAGTCCTCGAGGGTCAGGGATGGCGCAGAGGGTCAGACTTGGCCAGAGGGTGGCCTGCGAGCCTGGTTGTCACTGCCACTAGCCTGGCACGAGGATTGGCCCAGGACCCTGGTGAGGACGGGCAGCGGGGCGGCATCCCCGGCCTGACCCGAGGAGGAGAGCAGAGGGGTCGGTTGGAGCTGGAGCTTATTCTCCTCCTCTTGTGCAAAGCCATCGGGGCGAAAGCAAGCCGTCGAGGGTGTGTGTCCCTGCCACCCGGAGGGACCGGGCTTTCTGAAGGGGCGTCAGTGGCCCTTACTGTTTTTACTTGGAAGATGTGAACCTGGCTCACCTTGGTGCTGCGGTGTCTCCCTTGCTGTCGGCCCGCCAGGCTGGCTGAGCAGGGGACCCCGGGACGGGCCGGCCTGGCCCAGCTTGCGTCCTGCACGCCACTGACCTTCCAGCCCACGTGCATCCGCATGGGGTGTCCAGCGGGGCGTCACGGACGCTTCCCTTTGAGCCCTGACCCTCCCTTCGTCGTGAGCCCTCGGGCCCCCACAGCTCTCTGAGACACGCGATGCTCGGTGGACTGAAGTTGCCCTACTGTGCACAGAGTCCCAGGTCGCCTGTTCCCATCTAACCCCGGCTTGGCACCTACTGGACGCCCTCCCCCACAACCCCGCCCCCACCTCTGGTGACCACATCCGACTCCACCGTGCCTCCTTCAAGATCAACTTTAAAACCTGCTCCTGTGAAGGAGACCATGCCTCGCCTGTCTCTGCAAGGGCCTCCAGCCCTATCTCTTATTACGGTTTGATTTTGGGGGGAACTGGGGATTGAACCCAGAGGCACTCCACCTCTGAGCTCTCAGTCCTTTTAATTTCATTTTTGAGACAGGGTCTTGATACATTTAAGACTGGCCTCAACCTTGTGAGCCTCCTGCCTCAGCCTCCTGAGTTGCTGGGATTGAAGGTCCTGCCACCACTCCTGACTGTGATTTGGATCATGATAGACTTGTGGGAAGCCTGGCAAGGACATCATCATGGACTTGTGTCCTGCCTCAAGTTCATGTGTAGGCGATAGGGCAATGTCCACAGGTGAAAAGTTTGGATGATGAAAGCTGGAATGTCACTAGTGGATTAATCCACTTAACCCATCTAATAGACCAATCATTTCAGTGGACTTCTAGGTGGTAACTGGAGGCAGGTGGGGCGTGGCTGGAGGAAGCAGGTCATTATGGGTGCACCCTTGGGGACTGAATCTTGTCCCTGGCTGCTTGGCCCCCCTCCCAGGCTGCCACGAGGGAGCAGCTTTCCTCCACCATGACGCTGCGCTTCACCTCAGGCCCAGACCAACGGACCCCCCACCAGTGACTGGACCTCTGACAGCGTGAGCCCCAGCTGGACATTTCCTGGGGTTCTTGTCAGTAGTTGGGTGAAAGCTGACTCACATCCACCTTGTCACCAATGACACAATCCCATCCTTTTTATTTACTTTTGAGTTAAGTTTGGTTCTCGTTTCCCACGCCTGGAGGAATTTGCTTTGGGGCGGGGGTACCCCGGACAGTACTGCCCTTGGGAGTAAGGCTCAGGACGTGAGGGCCAGAGATGGGCCTGGGGTGGGGCACTCGCCAGGGCTGCCCATATTCTCCTGTTGTGTTCTTCACGTTGACCTGTGAATAAGGGCAATGATTTGCTTTCTCCTCTCCGACCACCCTGAGAAGATCAGGGTAGAAGGGGGCAGGTGACCGAGGACTGCGTGATGCCCTGAGACCCCACCCACCTGTTTTGAAGAGGAGCCATTCCAGTCACCCACTCTGCCCAGGCCTCGCTGGCTTCCTGCCAGCCTGGGCCTCTGGTCAGACACAGAGGCCGGGGCGAGGAGTGTTGCTGGCTCCGTGGGGGCCCGTGTGTCATGGGGCCACAGAGGCTGTGCCTTGGGGTGCATCTGTCAAAGGAGCAAGCAGCTTTTCTCTTGGTCTTGGTTGGAATGGACTCAAAGACTGTCCCTTAGCTGACCAGCGTGACCCCTGCACACCAGTTGCACTGAGATCTTCCCCTGGACACTAACCAGATCTCACGTCGACAAGAGTCCTGACCTGGACAAACCCAGCCTTCCTCCCCCAATTGCATCCTGTCAAACGCACTGGGTTGGTGGAGCCAGCCTGGCCGGCCTCCCCACGTCTCTGTCCTCGCTCAGTGGACTCTGAATCTCAGAAGGCCAAGCAGAGGGGACCGTGGCCTCAGGCTGCTCCCCTGGTCTCTGCAGCGTCGCTGGAGAGGGTCTGAGGCCGCTCGCGGCTCAGTCGCCGGCCTGACATTGCTGCGCTCAGCGCCCGTCTCTCTTAATTAGCTCTAAGGACTCTGTCACCATAGATGTCCTGACATCAAAGCCTTCAAGTTCCTTCCGGCAGCTGGCAGTCATCGCCCCGTTCATCTTGCGATTCTGTCTACTGAAGCTCGCTGCTTCCTGGGCCCAGGGTCCTGCCCTTTGCAGCGGCGCTTCCTCTGCTCCCAGTTCTGCAGTGGGGCTGTGACCGAGGGCCTCGGAGCCCCTCAGCCTCTGGATTCTTGTCCCCTTGTCTGAGGTCTGCCTGCCGGAGACTGGGAGGGCTGGCTTCAGGTTGTAGCCTCCTCTGAGGTTGCAGAGGGCCGGCTGGGGCACAGGCTTGTCACCTTGGCTCCCGAGGTGCTGGGTGGCCTCTCTTCTCCTGGCTGGGCCTCCAACTCGGCCTCATTTTCCTGTCTCTAAGGTCTTTGCTTTTAGGACCAGCAGCGGCACCGGCTGAGGCCGCGAGCTCGGGAACCAGGTGACTGGGGAGTAGTGTGGCCGAGGGGAGCGGAGCCCGCAGGACTCAGCTGTGAGGAGGGGGCCTGAGGCCTGCCTGGGAGGTGCGCTCAGCCTCCCTCCCACGGCGCAAGTGGAGGCTGGAGGAAGTGTGAGCAGGGACTCTGGGAGCAGGACCAGAGTGCGTGTGCCCCCTTGTGGGATGGCATCCATGCGCATGTGTTGTGTGTGTGTGTGTGTGTGTGTGTGTTTGCCTGGGAGGTGCGTGTGCATGCCGGCATGTGAGCACCAGTCTCAGCTTCCTGGTCAGCAGAATGGGCACGGCGAGGCCTCGCTCCGGGCGGGTGGGTAATGAACTCACGACGTGCAGCCGGCTGGCCTTGGCCTGCCGCCGGCCTCCTCCCCTCCCAGGAGGTTCTGCTGCAGGCCTCGGGGTGGTAGGTATTGGGGGAGGGCTGCTCTTGGGCCCTGTCCCTGGGCCAGCATCCCCAGCCCCTGCCCCTGGCCTGGCCCTGTAGAGGACAGCACCCCTCGCGGCCACCCAGGACTCCCAAGGTGGACAGATGAATTTTGTCTTGTGCGCTCTGCTCTGTGCGGGTGTCCACGACCCAGGAGGCCCCGGCTCTGCCTCTGGGGGGAAAACCCGGGGCTGGAGCGGGATGGGGTCAGGGTGTCCCTTCCAGGGCACGCCCTGGGAACTCCCTGCCCACCTGCCTCTGGATGGCCTCCCTGCCTCTGTGGGCTCAGGCCTGCTGACAGAGCAGATCTCGGCCATGAGTGATGACATAATTCAGGGACCCCAAGGCGAGATGCTATCAGGGAGCCCCCCCCTTTTTTTTTAAAAAGGAAAAACTATAATATACTGTTGAAAAGGGCTATCTTTCTTCCTGGAAGAGCAGTTATTAATCTCTTCCTAGTACATTTTCATATCATTCTGGACATTTATTTTCAGGCCGCGCTATTATAAAACCAGGCTCCAGTGTCAGTTTTGATGTGGTGGAACACGCTGGAACATGAAGAGGCGTAATTACCGCGGCGGCCGTTGGAATCGCTAACGAGAGCCTGACATTTTCAAATCGGACGGGTTCTTGGCGATCTGGAAGCCAGCCCTGCAGCTCCACCGCCTGCATGTCAATGAGACCAGAGGGAGGAAGGGGGCCACGCGGGAATGTTCTCTGAGCGCAGGGGGTCAAGACGGCGCAGGGCTGGCCCTCTGCCCCAGGGCTGGCCCTCTGCCCGCGCTGCCTTTGCTGTCCCAGGGAGCCAGGTCTGTCCTGGGCTTTGGGCCCTTAATTTCCCTATACAGTTGTCCCCCCTCACCCATGGGGTCCATGCTGTAAGACCCTCGTGGAGGCCTGGAACCTGGGATGCGCCAACCCTATGATTTTCCTAAGATAAAATTAAATCCACAACTTGGACCCAGTAGGACGTTACCAAGAGCCAAGGACAAAACGAGACATTGGAACAGTGTCCTCCAGCGAAACTGCATGAGCTGGTCTCTGCCCAGCTCCCGAGGACAGAGCGGTCAGCCCAGGTTGACTGCAGCACCCACTGTGGGCACGGAGGGACAGCTGCAGGCGCGTCCCACCAGGAGCCTGGTGCTGGGCAGGGAGCAAAGGAGCTGGGATCCACGCTCCAGGGCAGGGCGAGAGGGGTTCCTCCTGGGACAGCCCCATTCCACTCCCTGTTCCGAAGCCCACAGCCTCCATCATGGAAGCATCTGGAACTTGTCAGAAGTGCAAATTCTTGGGTAGAAACCCAGACCTGCTGATCAGATGGGGTGGGCCGGGCCTGTTTGGGGGGCCCTCCGGGGATTCTGATGGCTCCATTCCAGAAGTTGTGCCTCCATCTGGGCCCCTGGGGCTGGTGGGGCGAGCCACCTCTCCCTCTGCCCAGAGGGCATGGCACCTCTCCCCCTCCCCTGCTGGCCCTCCTGAGCTCCTAGAACCAGCACTTCCATCTCCCCCTCCCCCACCCCTCCCTCCCTTTCCTTAATAGTGTTTGTCTCACTTGCGCCCCGTTCATTCTTCTCTGCACTCCTGGGGCTGGGCAGGGAGAGTCCGGGAAGCAGGCTGATCACCTCCAGCCCACAGGGAGGCTGTCTAGCCAAGCCTCCAGCCTCCATGAGGCCCCCGGGCATCCCCTTGACCCCCACTGGTCTGAAATTCCACTTCCCTTCTGAGGCCTGCTGCTGTCTCTGTCCCCTGCCTCACCGAGGGTCTGCTCTGGAGGCAGGCTCCCCGGCTTCCCATTGGCTCCACAGAGACACACCTCAGTCCTTCCCAGTCACTGACGAGTCTTCTTTCCCTGCTGGGTCAGCGACCCGACTCTGTCTGCTGGCCACCATCCCACCTGGCCAGGACTCCTGCCCTTTCCAGAAACGGCCACCGCAGTGCTCCAGCTTCCACGCGGTCAGTCCACCAGACCCTTGCCGACCCTGCTCAAGAGACATCTGCACCCCGCGCGCACCAGGGCGGGCCCTCGCCCAACTAAGGGAGGAGCGGACCCCTGCCAACTCCGAGGCCAGGTCACAAAGGGGTGCAGCACCCCCGGTGTGTCCACTGCCTCTGTTCTCAGAGTCTGCAGAATCCACTGGACGGGCAGGACCCAGGGGACACCCTGGAAGGTGTGCAGAGGACATTCCCTTTGAAACCAGCGACGGGGTTACCTACTGAGCAGACTCAGGAGGCTCACTGAAAGTGTGGAGAGCGCCGGACCTGTCGGAGTTCTTTGATAGAATGACCCAGAGAATCACCAAAACCTCCGCTTGTGTCCGAGAATGGACTCGGTTATGTTAAATCCCATGGGGGGGGCGGAAGGAGAGAGGGCCCAGGGTCTCACCTGCGCAGGGGTGCGGGCCCTTGGTGGGGCCCCAGCCCTCTCTCCTTCCTCTGTGCCTGGGAATCGGGGAGTTTTCCATTCCCAGCGCCTGTGCGGAGATGCCAGGGGTGTACGCTCAAGGCCCACAAAAGATGGAGGCAGGAGACAGAAGCAGACCTCGGAGCAGCGCGCTCTCCTTTCTTCTGCAGCGAGGTCCCTGGATCAGGCACGGAGGGCCCATTTTCTGGGTGCGGAGCTGGCCCGGGATTACAGAAGGAGTCTGGGCTTCAGTCTCCCTGGGGAGTGCGCATGTGCGGTTGCACAGGCAGGGGCTGGTTGTGCAGGTGAGAACTTTACCTTAGGAGGGTGGTTGTGAGAAGGTCGAGACTAGTTGTTACCTGGGGAGACGGGAGTCCCGATCCCAGGGATGTGCACTCAGGTCTGGCCCATTGCTTGCTTTCTCTGGGATCCATTGTTTCCCAGAGTTTCAGTATTTGCTCTGCCTCCATCTAGGACTCAGCTGCAATGGGGAAGGTCAAAGTCCAGGGCCCAGCATTCAGTATCTGCCCCTCTCCCCCAGGGTCCATTGCTGTTAGGAAAGGAGGCTCTGGGGAGGTTTACTGTTGGGCTGATGTCCCCTCCTACTCCGGAGCCACACTCCCTCCGTCTTCTTGGGGAGCTGTCTTGTAGGAATATTATTTTCCATAACCCTTCAAGGGGGACCTCACAAGCTGTTTCCAGCAAGAGCCGAGAGTCACCTGGCTCTCAGGAGTGGACACTTTGGGCATGGACACTCCTGCCTGGTCTGGCTGGGCCCTGGGTGGTGGGGCAGACCCACAGCTGCAGGACAACTGCCCTGGAGCTGTCAGGGCCACACAAGGCCCTGCCAGCCCCACACAGTCCTACCCAGGCACCACACCAATTGTGAGCCTGTCTCAGGAACAGAAGTGACCTCCAAATGCAGACCTGGGCAGCATAGGTCAAGCCCCGCACAGCAGGTGGCATGAGCTCCTGACCTTCCTGTCCCCTTGACCTTCATGCTCCCGCCCAGCCTAGTTTCCACTCTTGTCTGCCCCACTCTTCTCTAGCTAGGTTCTCTGGCCTGATTTTCTGCTCTGCTACACACTAGTTTTACTTCCTCCCTCCCCTGCCTCAGGGCCTTTGCACACCCCCTGCCCCCAGGACACTTCTGCCCCCTTCTCCTCCTCTCCACTCAGGTGAAGCCCCTGGGCAGAGCCTCCTCCTGGCTGGTCGCCTTCCAGGCTGTGAGCTATTCCTCCTTCCTCAGCCCTTGCAGTCACCCGATGTCAGGTGTTTATTTATTCATGCATATTTATTTATTTTTGCATTTGCTTCACTGAAATAAAACGTTTCCAATGGCAGAGAGTCTCCCTCGTTCATCCCAGAGTTCCCAGGGCTCTGGTGCAGAGGAAGCTCTCAGTCATCAGTTGCTGAATGAATCAACCTCTGCCTCTTTCCACTCCCCAGCAGAGTGCCCCGCCATTCCTAGTGCCCACTGCACTGTCCCTGGGGACCCTGCATTCCCCCTGCAGGCTTGACCTGCCTGCAAGTGACCAGATAGCATTTAAGGAGGTCAAGACCAGCAAGCCAGGAGGAGGTCATCTGGGCTGCCTGTGTCTCGGCTGGGCTCTTCCTGGAGGGACGGGCCCCTCTCGGCAGTGGCTGCCACCCGTGGGAAATGCAGAGGTGGCAGCACACGTGGGGGTGGGCAGGTGACACAGTGATCTTACTGTTAGACCATGACCGTAAAAACGAGTCTGGGGGCTCACCTGGCATCCAGACACTCGACGGCCTTAAGAAGGTGCTGGTCAAGCCGGGCGCGGTGGCGCACGCCTGTAATCCCAGCACTTGGGAGGCTGAGGCAGGAGGATCGTGAGTTCAAAGCCAGCCTCAGCAACTTAGCGAGGCCCTAAGCAACTCAGTGAGACCCTGTCTCTAAATAAAATACAA
>JAJEJO010052282.1:35192-63956 GCA_020662805.1 Glaucomys volans
TGATGGTGTCGATGATGGCGATGGTGATGATGGTGTTGATGATGGTGATGATGATGATGATGGTGGTGGTGTTGATGATGGAGATGCTGATGAGGGTGGTGGTGTTGATGATGGTGTTGATGATGGCGATGGTGATGATGGTGTTGATGATGGCGATGGTCATGATGGTGGTGGTGATCGTGATGGAGATGCTGATGAGGGTGGTGGTGTTGATGATGGTGAGGATAACAGCTAATGTGTGTTTATTTGTAGACAATACACACTCTGTACTAACTCTTTTAATCCTCATGATAATTCTATAATTTAAGGATCATCATGATGCATATTTTACAGATGGAAAAACCGAGGCAGGGGCAGGTAACAGACAAAGTCTCAGCTGGCAGATGGCGCAGCTGGTTGGCCATCAGGCGGGTATGCTGGGAGGACTTCCTGGCCAGTACGGGAAGTTCCCATGGTCCCTGGCGTTCATTCCTTCCTCACTATCCTGTTCCTGTCTCCTCCCATAAGTGTCTGGCCTGAACGCAGAAGCACCAGGGTCGGGCTGGTGTGGTGAGGACCTTCCAGGCATCTTGCGGAACCTCCCATCAAGGCGGCCGGCCTCATGCGGTTTTCCTGGGCCTCTACTTTCCCCTGAACACCAACATGGCTGACTGCGGAAAGGTCACAGAAGCTGGAACCGAAGAGAGTCTTCAGATTACCATGTGACCCCAGTATCAACCTGAAAGCTGGGCGCTATGTCAACCCGAACCAACACATACACACACTGTAAAGGCCACTCCGCGGAGGCTTCACGAGCCTACAGCCAGAGGCACCCACCTGAAGTGCGACTTCCATGAGTTTGAACAACAAACCTAGGAGCCCAGGTAACCGGAACTGCAGTCAAGAGGCAGGACGTCTCCATCACTCTCCAAATTTTTATCCTCCAGCCCAGTCCCAGGCTGGGCGATGGCTGCCCTGCCTCCTTTCCCCACCGTAGAGTTTCATGCCAAGGGAATCCCACGGTTCACGTCCTGCGTGTCTGGTTTCCGCAGTGCAGCACGCAGATTTGGACATTCCTCTGTGCTGCGGGTGGTCAGGAATCACCCCTTTTAATTTCCGGGTAGCATGCCAGTGAACGCTGTCGGGCCATGTGCCACTCACCTGCTGACGGGCACTTGGGCTGGAACAGCAGATCTGAGGAAGCGCGCGGGCAGCAGTTGCAGGTGTGGGGATGGGTCGACTGCAGGGTGCCGAGGCCTGCTGAGGCCTGGCCCACCGAAGCTCCCTTGAACTTCAATTCCTCAGTGTGGCCGCTTCAGAAGGCGGGTCCTTGGGAGGTGATCAGGTCATGGGAGCTCCACCCACGTGGAGGGACGAGTGTCATTCTCAAGTGACTGAGTTAGGTCTCTGGAGACTGATGAGGTCTTGTAGGAGGGAGTCGTGGCTCCTGGACTGAGTTACTTGAAGAGTGCGTCGTTATAAAGCAAACTCTCTGAACACGCTCGGCCTCTTGTAGCTGAAACTGTCTCCCTCCTGTTTCTCTGTATCTCGCAACCCAAGGCCCTCACCGGAAGCTGGGCACATGCTGGCGCCATGTTCTAGGACTTCCGGCCTCCAGAACTGTGAGACAGAAAAATCTTTCTTTTTGTTGTAACCTGCCCAGCCTCAGGGATTTTGTTTTAGCAACAGAAAATGGTTGAAGACACAGGTGGTAGAATAAAACAGAATGTCCTCCGAGAGTCTGTCCCAAGACGATGCACCATGTGGGGGGCTGGTGGTGAGTTCCTAGGCCCACAGGTGGGAAATGACTGGCAGGGATACTATTAAAAAGAATTCCAGGGGCTGGGGTTGTCGCTCAGTGGTAGAGCGTCTGCCTGGCATGTGTGAAGCCCTGGGTTTGATCTTTAGCAACACATATAAATAAATAAATAAATAAAATAAAGGTCCCTCCACAACTAAAAAAGTAGATTACAAAGAAATGTTCCAGTATGGGATGAGGAGGTGAGTCTTAAAAACCCTTCCTGGGCAGAGGCCGAGTGGGGTCGTGGCTGGCCTGGGTGCGAGTCTTGAGGCACAGTGAGACCTTCTGTACAGACTGGTCCCCTTGCTGGCCCTGGAGCTTGATCTTAACACAATGCGACCACGACAGCCATGCTTTTCTCGCTTTCGGGTCCCACCGCTGGGGGGCATTTCCTCTCAAGGGATCGTGTTTTTTTTACCTGTATTTATTCGACTACCTTGAGCAAAGCGTATTGCTGCTTCCTGAAAAGTTGCAGGGTCTCCAATTCTTTGGTTTTACAGCATCCTGGGAACACAGAGCCCAGGGGGTCTGCGACTCCAGAACGTCCCCTCCCCAGGTTCCCAGGAAGCATTGCTGCGGCTGCTGGGGACGGGGATTCACGCCTGAGCGTTGCCATCTTCCCTTCTCTTTTTAGAATCCCCAAAACCCGTGTGCTGCGGTCTGATCCCGCCTGTGCGCAGCTCCGCTTCTGTTCTTAATAACAACTCGAGGGAACCGAATGGGAGCGGTGCCCCCGCATCCCGCAGATGCCCAGCACCGGGCCCGCGGCCGCTCTGATCTTTCCATTTATTAAAAACAGCGCTGATTTGATTTACTAGCTGCAGCCTGGACGGGAGGCGGAGATGGGGGAGCCCCGCAAGGGCGGCCCTGGGCTGTCGGCCCAGAGGGAGTTCTTTTCTTCTCTCTGATGGGCGGGTAGCACTGCACTTTTTTTTTTTTTTTTTTTTGGTACTGGGGATTGAACTCAGGGGCACTCCACCACTGAGCCACATCCCCAGCCCTATTTTGTATTTTATTTAGAGACAGGGTCTCACTGAGTTGCTTAGGGTCTCACTGAGTTGCTTAGGGCCTCGCTAACTTGCTGAGGCTGGCTTTGAACTCGCGATCCTCCTGCCTCAGCCTCCCGAGTCGCTGGGATTACAGGCGTGCGCCACCGCGCCTGGCTGCACTGCACTTCTTAACGGGGTCCGTGTGGTATAACGGGGTGCCGTGTGGCATTCCAACACTGGCACGGCCTGCGCTGATCAAATCCGGGCAATCAGCGTCCCCTCTCCTGGTCAGCTTTCTGTGTCCCCTCTCCTGGTCAGGCCTTGAGCTCCTTCCTTCTAGATCTTCATACGACACACGCTGTGCCATGGGGGACCGTGGCCACGCCTCGGGTTGCAGAACCCCCAACATATTCCTTCCTTTGAACCAGATTTAGGACCTGGTGTCCAACGTCCTTGCTTCCCTCCTTTCCTTCCCAGCCGCTGGAAATCATACTCTACATTGAGGTTCACTTTATTTTGATTTTTTTCGTGTAAGTGGAAGGATTTCTTTTGGGGAATGCACTGTGTCTAAAATGTGGAAGGCATGAGTAATGTGAATAAATACAAGCGCTGTTGTCTTGTTGTCTAACAATTCTTTTCAGGAACTGCGACATAGATAAGTTGGAGACTTGAGTGTGGAGGGAGAAGATGGGAAGAGGGAAATGATTTTCAGGAAAAGACGAGGGGCCTGAGAACAGAGGGGATGCATTGCATGTGAGTTTGCTTAAAAGGGAGGGATGTTCATGCAGAAATTGACAATCTCCTAGGAGACCCCCAAACCCCAGCCACTCAGCACCTGATGGAAATTCACCGGCCAGTGGGGGAGACTCCAGCCCTTTGCCACGATGTCCCCGAGACGTCTGGTGAGAACCTGAGGCTGCTGTCTGTCTCATCTTATCCTTACAGTTCTGCACACCGGAGACACTACAAACCCTCAGAAGAGACCCTGCTCAGAAAGGCCACTAGAGAGATGGCCAGGGTCCCCAGCAGTAACAGAAAACCCACACTTGCTTTTCAGGTTCTCAGTCAGGTGCAGTGTCCCGAGGTTAATGATGCATCCTGGAGGTACTGATGGTCTTAGGGCCAGTCATTCAGTTAAGGCAGTGGGGAGCCAACAGAATAGTCTTTGTTTCCTGAGTCTGTTTTTGGTCAAAACTCTTGCTGAGAAGAAACAGAAATCTATTGTGCCAGCTCATGGGAAAGGATTACTATGAAGATCCAACTGGCAATGTCAAGGACATCTGGACATAGGAGTGAGATATAATTAGGATTTCCATGTACAGTTGTATATATGGTGCACTGCACAATTCCAGAGGCACCATTAATAGGGACAATGATGTATGTAGTGACTTTCTGGAGTTGTGTGACATGGTAGCATTGGATCTGGAGATCTGAAGAGCAATGGATTGAGAGCCCTTTTTCCACCTGTCAGATTTGATATGATAACTCATTGCGGCACGTTGGCCTCGCTCTGCTTCTTCCATCTTCCTCTGTGGCTTCCTCTGGCATGTGGCCCAAAGTGGCTGCCCCTTCCCATTTACTCTTGACTTGATCTTTCCATTCCACTATTTTCCACTGATTGCCAATGGCAGTCTTTTATTTCAAATCCTTGGGAGGGAGGATTGGACGGGACCCTGGTGTGCCAAGGACCTTCTGACCACATATCCATGTGTCCTACACTTACCCTTCAATGTCTGTGGCCACCGGAGGGTGGATGGGATGGGGTGCAGGGGTGTCAGGCATGCTTAGGGTGCTGGGGGCTGTAGGAAGGAATGATTCATTGAGAAGGAAGTCGGATGGGGCAGGCACCGCAAAGTATGTACCCCACAGACCCCATGGGATAGACTCCTCTAACCTCTTCTTTCTTGCCACGAGGGTCTGGGAGGCTCCCATGCTCTGGGGGTCCTGGGCTGTCCTGAGGCTGCCCGGCCTTGCCTGCAGCCTCCTCTCCCGCTGTCTCCGAAACCCCTTTTGGACACCCCTTTCCCACACAGCTGCTCCTGGCTGGGCGGCCTCTCCTCCTTCTGCCCTGGGAGGGAGAAGATGCTTCAATCCCGTGGTGACCAAGGTTACATGGCGTCGGGGGTGGATGTCAACATGCCAGATGGACTCGTCCTCCACCTGCTCCTTCCAAGTGGCCTTCCCCTCACTGTGGCCACCTGAGCTTCGCATCTGCTTGGCCTAAATCCTGGGGGTTCCCTTTGCTGCTCCCCGTCCCACAGCACAGCTGCCCTCTGGCAATGCCAAGACCCGGCCGCACCTCACTCTGGCCCCTTCTTCCCGCCCCCACCCGGCGCCATCTATACTCTTCTTTGCTGGGATTATTGCAGTAGCCTCCTGACTGCTCCATCATGCCTACCATTGCCTGCTTCTTTCTACCCTCGGCCCGCAGGAGAATGTACTGGAAGTTCACAGTTAGGCCACGTCCGCGAAACCCCGCAGGATCCCCTTTTCACTAAACTAAAAGGCCAAGTCTGTGCAATGGCCTTCAAATTCCACATCGGGAACCCATTATCTCTCTGCGTCTTCTCTGCTCTGCTCTTCCCTTGCACTCTCCCTGCTGTTAAATTGAACTAAATTTGGCCTTAAGCAGCCGCCATACATGCATTAAGTTTGGCCCACATGGTCCTTTGTAGGCAGTGCCGTGAAACCGAACTTGATGTCTGAGCAGACTCCAATCTAACCTGGAAGTGTGCTCTCCTAACAGGCAGCGGAGTCTCAGCCAATCACAGTCGCTGAACCTCCAGCCAATCACAGGCCAAGAGCTGCTGAGCCATGACCATATTAGGCAAACTCGGAGAGCAGCCAATCAAATTGTTTCTTTACGTCACTTCCTTTATGCGGGCTATAAATAGAGTCCGCAAGGGGTTTGGTGGAGCTTTTTGAACCATTTTGCTCTGTGCTGTTCTTGGGTTGGTGAATTGTTTCTTGGCGCAAGTGAATTATGTTTAATTTCTTTAGATTTTTTTCCTTTCAATGCCCCACCCTGGGGCCTCAGTGCCCCCGACGGGGCACGCATGTTCCCACTGGGGGCCTCGCACCTGCTGTGCCCGCTGCCTGCAAGCCTCACCCTGGAAGCCCAGGCCTCACCCTCCTGGGGACTTCCCCCGACACCCTGTTTTCAGGGGCACACACCCTGTCCCTTCCTGCTGCCTTTGGTGGCCCTGGTGGTTATCCTGATCTCTTAACATACTGTGTCATTTATTTACATACTTCATTGTCTGTCAAGTGCAACCCCCACGAAGACAGGGATCTTTGGGTGTTTTGTGCGGTACTCGCACTGAGGTCCGCGCGTGCCACTAAAAAGCACGCATTGCAAACAAGGAGGAAATCTAGGAAAAAAGGAATGTACGTGAATTTAGAGACTCATGACTCTTCCTTGTCGGAGCCAATAATGAAGTGTGTTCATTGAGAAAATAACAGCCCAGACATGCGAACAGCACGGACAGGTAAACAGCTGTCTGATCTCCATTTCTTTTCCCTCCCCTTGCAGCAGAAGGCATGAGGCGCACTGTTGAGTTCCAGTCTCAGAGGCCGTGGTACCTTCGGCCTCTCCAAGCGTCACCCTGCTGCCTGGACTCGGGGAGAGGGTCCTGCCCACTCCCCACTCCCACTGCAGGCAAGCCCCCTGCCCACCAAGCAGGAGGTTCGGGGGCCTGAATGACCCTTCCTCTTTTACCTGGTGGATTGCCTCGGTGCCTAGGATTCCCACGTGGGATCAGGACCAGCCTCCAAGATTTCCTCTGCACGAGGGAAGGTTCCTTCTTGGGAAGGGGCCCCCAGGAGGCTTTTCAAAACTGTCCCCCAAGCCTCAGACCAGAGCTTGCAGCAGGGGCAACGCCCGACTGTCGCCAGTGGATGGCACTGTGGTTGTTTCCAAGAGGCGGCTGAGCCTTTCAGGAAGCAATTTCCAAATGGCAGTAACAGCTGCACTTCAGACCCTGCAGGGAACATTGGAAAATGTTAACCCCTGAGTGGTGGGAAGCAGGGACTCTAGGC
Source organism: Glaucomys volans (assembly GCA_020662805.1). Classification (NCBI taxonomy): domain Eukaryota; kingdom Metazoa; phylum Chordata; class Mammalia; order Rodentia; family Sciuridae; genus Glaucomys; species Glaucomys volans. Next base: position 42,000 of record JAJEJO010052282.1, read on the forward strand.
AGATTGAGGATCTTGATCCCGAGAAGGGCAGGGGCTAAATGGAATGAGAAAAGGGAACCGCAGGGCCACCAAGGTGCCAGGGCTGTGTCCTGGCTGGGGAGGCTTCCTGAGCTGGTCAGCAGCCCCCCGTGGTGGGGTGGGTTTCCAGAGAGGGATTCCAGGCAGGGGCACGGGGAGGAAGGCCAGGGGCAGCAGGAGCAGCGCCTTGTGAGCAGGGATCCTGTGATCTGCCTGGTCTTTCCACCGGTGCCCACTTTGGGCAGTTAAAGATGCCTGGTCATCTCCTGGGACAGTGGGGTGGTCCACCTTTCCTTCGTGGTTTGCTTGTCCACAATGCCTGACATGCGCTGGACATGTGGAAATAATTGTTGCATAAATACGTGATTGATTGGATGACTTTTTACCCCCGAGGATAAAAAGTAATTCAAAAAGAAAGAAAGAAAAAAAAAAAAGGAGATTCAGCGTCTCCCTGCGTTTCTCTCTAGATTGTGTCTGTGGTTATTGCTGCCTCCGAGAATCAGCCTTGGCCTGTGTGCCCAGGCTTTGGCTCAGTGTCCCTGGGTGGCCATCTGTCCATCTTAGCTCTCCTCATTCCCTGGATCCTTACCACCCTTCCTCTGAGGGATGCACTGCCATCTCGTTCCCCTTGAATTAGGAAGATTTAGGGGCATGTCCCTTCTCCTAACGAGAGAGGGGTGTCTGAGGGTGCCACCTGTGTCACCTGAGCAATTTCACAGCCACATGGCACGGTCCTCACCGCAGCTTTTCAAGGACCATGCCATGGAGGAAGTGCCCGGTGGGCAGGGCTTTCCCAAGACCGCTCCGGTGTGTGCCCCACTCCATGCTCTTCCTGTGACATGCTGTTGACGGTCCTCCATTTGGAGGTGGGTCTGCGTCCCTTGAAGCAGGGTGGACCTTTCGTGACTGAGTCAGCAGAATGCTGCAGAGTGAGGCCTGTGGCTACTGGGTGGGTTGTCCAGGGCCATACGCAGCACCCCCTTCCCGCCTCCTGCTCCTCTTCCTGTTCTCCTGGGACCCGGGGTATGAGGCTGGGGATCCCAAAACCCTGTGCAGAAGAGGTGGTGAGAAGACCCCGCCCAGCCCCGAGCTTCTGGAAGAGCCCGGTGCTCTCACTGGCTGTCAGGTTCTCCAGCCGAGGCCCCAGACTGCACCCGCAGAGTCGGGTCGTCCCCCAGGGGTCTTTCTGCGGCCCCAGGACCTGTGCACATGACCAGTGGGTGTCCTCAGCTGAGTGCCCTGCTATTCATGGTACAGTGTGGCTACTGGTGATGTTGTCGCCTGCCCACCTGCCCCAGGAGAGAGGCCAGGGCCATGCTGGTGACCAGCTCACAGGCCTCAGAGCATTGCCCTTTCCTGATTGTCCCTTCAGTCGTCAGAGCAGAGCCAAGGGGAGGACCTAGGTTCTGCTGGGTTGTTGGAGGCTGGGGCACAGCTTTGGTTTTGTTCATAAGTGAGCAAAAGAGGGACATGGGTTTGGGGGTGACCTGGGGACCAGTGGGTGACAGTGGAGCTTAGCGTTTGGAGTTTCTGGTCCAGGGCAACGTACAAGTGCTGTTCTGAGTCTGGTGGCCTCATGACTATCAGCCAGGGCCCAGACCCTCCCCAGGCTGCCTGGCCCTGAGAACTGGCCAGCGGCTGGCTCACGAAGGGCACGGTCATGTCACCACGGTAATGGGGGGTCATCGATGCTGCTGCCTTCACAGTGGACCATGTTAGAGGGCATAGCGGAGGCACTGGAGCAGGGCAAGCAGGGAAATGGAATGCCCCACGATTCTCCTCTCTTTCATTAGTCATCACTGTCCACGTGCCTGGGCCGCCAACACTCCTCTCAGAGCCTCCCCAAGACCACACGTGATCCGGTGGTCTGGCAGCCTCATCAGCACACTACAGTGATGCGGCCACATCACAGTTCATAGCTGCTCAATTCACAATAGCTAGGTTGTGGAACCAACTTAGAGGCCCTTCAGTAGATGAATGGCTAAAGAAACTGTGGTATATATACACAATGGACTATTACTCAGCCATAAAGAAGAATGAAATTATGGCATTTGCAGGTAAATGGATGGCGCTGGAGAATATCGTGCTAAGTGAAATAAGCCAATCCCCAAAAGCCAAAGGCTGAATGTCTTCTCTGATAAGTGGATTATGATACATAACAGGGAAGGGTGAGTAAGGGAAGAATGGAGAAATTTGGGGTTGTGTAGAGGGAAATGAGGGGGGGAGGGGGCAGGGGAGGGAAAGATAGTGGAATGAGACAGACATCATTACCCTGTGTACACGTGTGATTGCAAGAATGGTGTGACCCTACATCGTGTACAATCAGAGAGATGAAAAGTTGTACCCCATTTGTGCACAATGAATTAAAATGCAGTCTGAAAAAAAAAAAAAGAGGGTCCCAGTGGGTGTTCTTGCTGGAGTCGAGTTGGGATGACCCACGTATCCTGCTTGGAAGACCCGCATGCTCAGTGGTCTGGATAACCAGCCAGCGGGCACCCCTCCTCCAAGACCCACAGCAAAGCCTCAGCCTGGGCTTGGGGGCTGCTGACAGGGAGGCTCCCTGGTGACAGTCTTGATTCAGTGTCTGTCCAGCTCCACTGGGGACAGGTACCACAGGCACGTGGCCAGTGCCACAGCCAGGGAGAGCCGTGGGCACTAAGCCCTGGGGTTAGGCTCCTGGAGAAGTCCCCTGTCCCAAGCCCACATGGAACCCACTTCTGGGGTGGCTGAGAAGAGGATGGGAAGCGCCACAGAGAGAGAATGGATCTCGTGGCGCCTGCTGGGGTTCACAGCGGTGGTGCCCGCAGGCAGCCGTGACCTCGTTTGTACAATGACAGCACATGGTGTCACTTGCGGAGGCTGCCATGCCTGTGACTCGTGTTGGTCGTGACCTTGGCTGGTTGGAACCCTGTGCTGCTGGGGTGTGTGGTCTCTGTAACGTCTGGCTTCCTGGAGGTGGTGATCTGCCACCTGAGGCTGGTGGCAGGTGCTGCGGTGTTGGGCTCCGTGTCAGCAGCACAGGGCGGCCAGCCCAGCTCCAGGCCGCACGGGCCCACCCAGTGCCTCTCTGGCTTTAGGGAGCACCCCCATCCTTGGGTCGTGCTCTGTTGCAGGTTCCGACTCAGGGCGCTGGTGGAGGGTGGTGGGGGTTCTGCAGGTCCACGAGCTCCCAGGGAGGCCGGTGCTGCTGGCCGATGGGCCACACTCTGAGAAGCAAGCCCGCTCTAGGCGGAATCTCTGCCTTTGCTTTGTCCCATATGGGGACAATCCCCTCCGGGCAGTGGGCTTAGCGAGCACTGGTATGTATTTGATTTTAACTAATTTAAATAGCCGCAGGCCACTCCCCGGATGGGACGGCCTCTAACCTGTGCCAGTCCTCCATGTTAGATGCATCAGAACCACCTGGAAGGCTTGCTGAACGGCAGATTCCTGGCTCCACCGGCACTAGTCTGCATCGGGGTCTAAGATCTCTAAAGAGTTCCCTGGTGGGGCTGATGCTGTGGGTTTGGGGACCGCACTTTGAGAACCTTGTCACTTGGTGACCACCCCATCTCTGAAAGACTCTATCTCAGTCCAGTTTTTGTTGCTCTAACACTTTACCTGAGACTGAGTCATCTATAGAGAAAAGAAGTTGAGTCAAGCTCATGGCTTTGGCATTGAGAAAGCCCAAGAGTGTAGTGCGGTGTCCGCCTGGCCTCTGGTGCGGGGGAGGGAGAAGGGGCCACGCTCCCTCCAGGGCTCACCCTTCCCAAGAGCAAGAGTCCATTCACCAGGGCGCTGTCCCCATGCCCAGCCAGCCCCCACCAGCCCCACCTCCCAACTGGGCCACAAGAGCAATCTAGGTTCAATGCGGGGCTCTAGGGGCCGACCTTTGGGTCCCATGCTGTAGGACAAAGCTGTGATTTGATGGGTCAACAGGATGTGACCTGGAGTGAAGCAGGAAAGACGCCGTGGGACTCCAGAAGGAGGATCGTGTGAAATCAAGCAGAAAGACTAATGATTAAGTGGTCTCTAGAAGCATGTCGGCTCTGGCTGGAAGGGACCCCGGGGACAGTGCAATCTGCATTCCCAACTTACAGAAGGGGAAATCGAGGCCGGCCTGGTCAGCTGTGACAGGTGCCCCTGACCCCTTGCTCTGGAACCTGGGGATCCAGATCCCCAGGGCAGGGGCCTCCTCTCCACTCTGCTGTGTGCACGGGCCAGGGGCTTGCGATGGGAGCCGAGATTGATGATGAGGAAGGATTATCTTCAGGGGTAGGACGAGCACTTGATGCCTGATTCTTCTGGACGCCATCCAGGTCCTGCCCTTCCTCACCGCCCAGAGGCTCCGGCCTCTGATCTTGTCCTCCTCCTTTCCTATCTCTGACGGTGACTTGATCGATATTTAGCAGCTTTGGTTAAAAAAGAAAAGAGAAGCCCTGAGACAGGATCGAATCCCTGGCAGGAATGCTGTTTGAGGGCCTGACGCACATATTTCAATAATCTGCACCAGGGCTGCTCCCTGTGCCGAGAGTGTGAGGACAGATAGGCCACGGTGACACAAAATTGCTGCCGTTTATCAAGTGCCCGCTGTGAGCCAGACAAGGGATCAAGTCCCTTCTATTCCCGAGCTCATTAAAACTTCACAAAAGGCCCAGGGGGTAGATGTTATTATTACCATTTTTTAGATGGGGAATCGAAGGCTAGTGACCAGCCGGGCTGGCCAGCTGCTGAGTGGAAGGATGGAGATTTGAATACCATTTATCTGACATCAAATTCCGGGTGTTTCTCTCTGGGAGGTGCTGTGAGCCCCCAACCCTGCTTTGGAGAGACTGGTGCTGGTGGAAGGTCTGTCCCAGCCCTGCTCAGAGCCCAGGGATGAAGGCAGGGGTCCCCATGCAGAGGGGTCCCCAGCCTGACCCTGAACCTATGAACCAGGGGAGGTGATGTCAGAGGATTTTGATTTTAAGTAACAGAAGCCTGAATTAAAACAAAAGAAGACCGCCATTGTCTCCTGCTCCAGGGACGTACAAGGGAGATCAGTGTGGTCTTCAGGTATGGCTGGATCCTGCCTTTTGCTATCATTAGAAAGTGCTTGTTCTTTTTCTGCCTCTTTTTCTCTGGGTGGGCTTCTTTCTCAGACAGACTCCCATATGCTGGTGTGCATGGACACCAACGGCTACTGGCCTGTACTGTCCTCAGAGCTGGGGAACCCCGAGGAGAAGAGAGCACTGCTCCCTGCGCCCCTGCTCCAGCCAAAGTCCCAAGGAGGACTCCCATTGGTTTTCCTTGGTCCATGTGACCTGCCCTGCCATCCAATCACTGAAGCAAGGGGGAGGGAGTAGTCTAATGACGCAGACCTTAGTGCGTCACTACCCCCGCAGGTGGAATGAGATCTGTCCCATTTGGCTGTTTCTTTGGAAGCACAATATATTCCATTATCAAAAGAAAGCACAGTCAAAACAAAATGAAACAAGTAATCCCCCAACCCCTACAGCTACCGCCATCTGCTAAATTGGTCTAGACAGTAAATTGAAGGCCCTGCTAATGGAGTGGCCTGGAATCAGCTTGTTCTGTGCGCTGTATTAATTCTCAGCCGCTTCTTGAACATCGGCTCCCTATTTCAACATTACGGAAGGACGCTGGGGACTCCTCCGGGTTCCTCAGCTGTGCTTTAACTCCCAACGCGATGGTACTTGGAGACGGGACCTTGGGGGTGGTTAGGGTTAGGGGAAGTCACAAGGTGGAACTGCCCATGTTGGTATCGGCATCTTGGTGGGAAGGGGAAGAGAGCAGGGCCGTCTCCTCCACCGTGTGACCGTGCGGCGAGATCCTGGCCATGCGCAAGCCAAAGAGCACCCACCGTTACGGAACCCAACCAGGCAGGCCCCCCAGCTTGGACTTCCCAGCCTCCAGGGCAGTGAGAAACAAATGCCTGTCGTTTGAGTCTCCCGTCTGGTGATCTGTAATGTACCCAGTCTGTGGCGCTTTGTCCTGGTCCCCCAAGTGAAGTCGAGCCCCCGAATGCACACCAGCCTTACCCGGTGGCACTGAGGGCTCCACACCCTATGGAACCGGCTGCGTGTCGCTGTTTTCTGGTGGGGTGGAGGGTGTCCTGGCCTCCTGGCTGTCCTCCCGCAGGGGCCCTTAGTGACGCTCTCTCATGCAGCAGCCTCCCAAGACCTCACTTCCCCGAGTCTGCCCAACAGGTGGGACCCTTCCAGCCCTGGGTTTTCATCAGGAAGCAGGTGGTTCAGGGAACGACCCTCACTCTGCAAGGAGCCTGGGTGTCACTGGGTGGCTGCACACGTCTGGGTTCTGCAGAGGCAGGAATTGCCTGCTTGGATCTGGAAGATCCAGGATTTGGCAATAAATTCATTTGTTCAATCATTTGTTTTCTTTCTCAAGCAGAGATTATCCCTGAGCCCTTCCAGCTGCCAGATGGGCTGGTCCCACTGGGGAAAAACCAGACTTCCTGAGGACCTTCTGTCCAAGCCCTGGCTGCTCCACCTGGCACCAGCCTCTGAGGGCCTGGACCCTTACTCTCTTCTTTCTCCCCTTCGATGAGCCTGGCTCTGTTTTTGTGTGTCTTGCTACCAAGCTGTCCTGACTGAGGACAGGGATGATGAGCACTTCGTTAGTCCGTCATGACCAGAAGACGTGCAAGAACAACTCAGAGGAGGAAAACTGCATTTGGGGCTGACAGTTTCGGAGGTTCAGTCCACGGTCGGCCAACTTCATTGCTCTGGACCTGAAGTGAGGCAGAGCATCATGGCGGAAGGGTGTGGTGGAGGAGAGCTCATGGCTCCTGGGAGGAGGGAGGAAGAGAGAAGGGTGGGGGGAGAGGGAGGGAGGGAGCAGAAGGGGCTGGGGACAGATGTGGTCCCCAAGTCCATGTCCCCCGTGCCCTACCTCCTGCAGCCATGTCCCTCACCCCCTACAGTTACCACCCACTAATCCATTCAAATGATCAATCCACCAAATGGATTAATCCGCAATCCAATCACTGTCTGAAACCCCACCTCTGGACCTTGCTGCAGTGAGGACCACATAAGCTCTCTGGGAGACATTCCACATCTAACCATAATAGACCCGCGGGAACGCACAGCCAGGGGGTGAAGACATGCCCGGGGAAGGACTGGCAGGAAAGCAGAACCAGCGGTCCCTGCGACGGACTCCGTTACAGAGTGGAAAGGCTGCCAGAGGGGCTGGGTCAGCCCCAGGGCAGGGGGTGCGGTCACACAAATGGCCCTGGCTTCCACCCCTCACCCACAGCATGGGGCGGTCAGGCGAGCTAGGACAGGCTCCTTGGAGACGCTGTTGCTTGTGAATTTTAAAGACATACATGGCAGATACACGGGAGCATCTCACTGAAAGGAGGTCCCTCCCAGTAAGTGGGCCCACAACTCCACCCCTCGCTGGGCACAGGTGCCGGGGGCCCACCCAGACAGAGACCTGCCCCGAGGCCATGCTCCTGTCATCCCTGGGTTTGGTTCTCAGCACCCCTTAGGCTGGACCTGAACCCAGGCTCACCCGATCTTCAAGCCACAGACGCTTCCAAGAACACAGTAGTGGGGGAGCCATGGGTGACCCAGGACGGGGAGGGCTGGGGAGCAGCCTCAGTCACCGGGTGGGTCGGGGGAAGGAGGCCCCAGGGGAAGGTAGCCGGCTGGACCCTCCTCGTGGCCCCATGGTGGGTTCAGAGGGGGCCAGGGATGGGGAGTCTGGATTGGACACAGCAGGCCTTCGGGAGCCCGGGAAGTCTCCTGGGTTTGAAGTGAGTGCCGGGTCGCCAATGGCATTGGAGAAAGGTCCTCTGTGCCACCGGACACGAGGTGGCACTTTATGGAAGGAGGAGGCAGGGAGACGCCTTAGAAGCCATCCAGGTGCCCTCTCCGTCTCCCCTGGGGCTGGCCTTGCTGCCCCGGGAACGTGGCTCTGTCCCCAGCCTCCTTCTTGTGGGTCTCCGGGAGAGGCCGGAGGTCCCAGAGGCCCTGCGGGCAGCCTTCTCCTCTCCCCTGGTGGAGGGGCCGTGTGGGCCGTGCCACCTGGTGCTGGGCTGTCCCTGGGGAGCAGGGAGCAGCCCCGGGCGTCTGGCTACCGCTCTGCAGTATTTATGAGCTGTGAGACTCGAGATCATAAGGCTCCCACATTTTTCTTTTTTTAAAGGCCAATAACTTAAGAAAATGTTTTTGCCATGAGAGAAACTTCAAAGATCCTAGCGAGTAACCGGCTGGGAATGATTGAAAGGTGGTCGGGCGCCCGGCTTGAATTTCAGCACAAAAGAATGTGCGGCGGGCGGGCGGCGGCCTCTCCGCAGCTAAGCGCCTTTGTTTTCCTCCACCGCCGCAATCAGGCGCAGAGCCCGAGCTGTGAGGCATGTGGCCGCGGCCATCTGGAGGGCAGGCCCGCCAGATCCTTTTCATCCCGAGGAGAAGGCTCCAGGGGCAGCACGATTGAAAACATCTCCTCATTTAAAAAGCAAAAATTTAAAATCTCCCGGCTGCTGCTGAGGGGCAAGGTGGCCCCCTGATCTTTTTTTTACTGAGCATGTGGAAGTTATTTAAGGCAATTATACAGCGCCACGGAGAGTGGACGTCCCGGGAGCCTGGGCCTGCAGTTTCTGGGTGGGTTGACTCTGGCCAAGTTATTTAGACGGGCTGTGCCTCGGGGTATCACCGTTCATTGGGATAACGTTTGCCTAGGCGGTTTCACAGGGCGGTGGGAAGATCAGATGAGAGCAGGCTGACTTTCCTTTGGGTGGGTTCTGTGTCCCCTCAAATTCTTGCTTCAGAGACAAGATTTCTGATTTCCTGGTTTATTCACTCCCTCCTGAGGGAGCAGAGGGGCTCGTCTACTGGCCAGAGCTTGCAGCAGTAGGCAGAGGTCAACTGGCAAGTGCGTGTGTGCTTCGCTGCTCTCTGCTCCCGAGGGAGCATCTGCCTGATGGATCCAGGGGCCCCAGTGGAACACAAGACCCAGCAGGCTGCGGGCAGCCTTGGTGTAGGTCTGTAGCGTCACCCGTCGGCGGGCGGGTGTCTTAGTCCCTTTCTGTTGCCGTAACAGAATACCTGAGACTGGGTAATTCATAAAGAAAAGTGGTTGATTCGGCTCAGGTTCTGGAGGTCCAGGAGCAAGGTGCCAGCGTTCGCTCAGCTACTGATGAGGGCCTTGCATGGTGGGATGGTCCCGGGACCAGGGAGGGAACAAGAGGAAGCCAAGGAAGTGACCTCTCATAACCCCGTGCCTCTTAAAGGCCCACCACTGCCCTCGCGGTTACCTTGGCAACTACTTCTCACCCCGGCTTCAGTGGGGACAGACCATCTTCCAACCCCGGGAGGTGGTGGAGGCTCCCGTGCCCTGTGTTTTGGAGGTGGCAGGGCCCTTGCCCAGCGTGACTCTGGGGGCTGTTTTGATTTCCTCCTGCTGTGCCCTCTGGGTGGGAGGATGGGACAGATGCGCTTCAGGGCTCGCGGATGGACTGCGGTTAAAACCTGCTCCTGGCAAAGCTGTCACCTGGCGAGGCATGTGGCGGCCCTTGTGGCCTTTCTTGCTCTCACTTCTCTTTCTCCTCTGCGTCTGTCTTCCAGGGAGACCCCAGTCACGCCAACTCGAAAGGGGGGTTGGCTCCCTGAGTCCTGCGTTGCTGGGGTTTGCACGTGAGGCTGGCGTCTGCTGGGGACGGACAGCATCCCTGTTTGCTGGGAAGGGCTTCTTGCGAGGGGCCGTGGAGGGGTCCTGGGGCCGCACAGGCTGCCCCCGAATCGCCCTTTGCTTCGTGAGTCCTCTGCCCCAGGAGCGGGGCGTCATCCCGACACTCCACTCAAGTCCTTTTAAAGACATTGGCCCTTGGAGACTCACGGATGTGACCTGTGGAACAAAAGCCCCCGAATGGCTGAAAGGTAAAGAGAAGGAGATCATTAGTCCCCACAATTGTTTTTTCAAGGGAAAGGGAGCAGGGCTTGTGACAGCTGCTTCAACAGAGCCCTGTGTCCCTGCGTCCCTGCTGTCCCTGCAGGCCCAGCCTGTGTTTCAGCCAGACATTTCCACCCCACCTCGGGCGGCCCCAGGGTGATTCCGAGCCGCGTGGCCACGGCGTCGGGTGGGCACCTACCTGGTCAGAGGTCATCTGTGTGCCTGTGGCGTGTCCGGCCTGCCGGGTTGGCTCCCCTGGTCCGACAGCTCTTCATGTCCAGTGAGGAGTGGATGTCCCTCGTGGCCACCACCCTCGTCTCCCTCCCTCTCCCTCCCTCCCCCTCCCTCCCTCCTGGTGGCCCTGATCTGTACCATGGAATCTGGACCCTCAGGGACCCAGAGGGACCTAGAGGGACGTGGGGTCAGACCGGGAGGCGGGAAGGAAACACGAGTGGAAGCAGGACGTGGGTGCCACAGCCGAGGATGCAGGCGAGGACGAGGTCTTGAGAACCCTGGAGGGCCGGCCCCACCCCGGGGGGCTTCCTGGGAGAGACGCCCTTGAGCCAGGCGTCCACGGAGCTGAGAGGACGCCCTGGCCTCTGTGATGCTGCCGAGCGTGCGGAGCCGGGGGTCAGGCAGAGCCGCTGCTGTGGCCTCCAGGAGACTCACAGGGGCGGCCGGGCCTCCGGTCACCTGCAGGCGACTGGCCGAGGCGGGGGTGTGCCGCTTGCGCATGCGCAGCCCTTTCTCTCTGTGCTGCGCGTCACCCGTGCGTCCTCCTGGGTGGCAGCATGGCAGCTGGGACTGGTGATGAAGGACTTGAGCGCAGACGACAGGAATCCATTTCCGATTCCCTGCAGAACGGCTCCATCACCCCCGTCGCAGGCGCTTCAGCTCGGGTTCCAGGCCCCGCTGGATCTCGCGGACAGGGTCACGCAGGAGGGACAGGGCTGGGAGGAGCGAGGGACGTTTCCGAGGGCTCTCGCGGGGCGTGGCCGGAGGGGACGGCTGCCCGGGCTTGGGCCGCACGGTGTCTGGGGCAGGACCCGCCTTGGCCGCGCTGCAGCGGGTGAGTGGCCCCGCTGCCCAGGACAGCCCCGTCCCTGCCAGGAGCGGCTCAGCGTGCCCAGCCCGAGCACGGTCAGAGGCTCGGCCAAAAGACACAGGGATCCATTTCCATTTGTCTCCTCCTCACACGATTCTCTTGGATCGCGTCCGCGGAAAGCAGAGCAAGATCTGCGGCAGTGTGGACCTCAGCGGCCTCCGGGGCCAGTGGAGCTGGCCTGGAGGAACTAAGCAGGCTTTGGTCTGTTTTCCCCACTTGCTGTGTGACCTTGGCACATTGCTGAGCCTCTCTGAGCTTCAGTTGGACATATATTATTTTGTGGGCTGCTGGGGGAGGGAGTTCCATGACACAATATGTGGGGGCTCAGAATTGGTTGCATCAGACTCTTTTCCTTTTGGATTCTTCTCTGTGTTGGACGGCAGCCACTGCGCCCGGAATTGGTTCCTGCCTTGCGGTGGACTTTGCAGAGGTAGCAGAGGCGTCTGAGTCCGCTCGAGCTGCTGTAAGGAAACACCACAGGCTGGAATTCATAAAGAACAGAATTCACCCGCTGCAGTTCCGGAGGCTGGGAGTCCAGGGTCAAGTCCTGGGCAGGCGTGGTGCCTGGCGAGGGCCCAGCCTCCGCTTCCTAGATGGCCCTTGCTGCACTCTGGTGCCATTTTGGAAGCATTCTTTGGTGTGGATGCTGTGTCCTCACATGGTAGAGGTGGAAGGGCGGGAGAGTGCCCCCTGCACCCTGATGGTGGTCCCATTCACGAGGACAGAGCCCTCTGACTTGGTGGCTTCCCTGAAGACCCCGCCCTTCAGTGGGGACTGGGTTTCAGCCCCCAAACTCTGGAGAGCATCAGTCAGACCACAGACAGCGGCGCTGGAGAGGCAAGGCCTCACCTGAGGAGGCAGCACCGTGTTGCTGTCAGTGGTGGCCGCTCCTCTCTGCGCCCTGGCTGGCCGGGCGGCACGTCATCCGGGACAGGACTGGGCTCCGTCTCTGCGCTCGTTTGCTGCTGGGCAGGCGAGGGGCACGCAGGTGTGTCCAGTCCCCCTGCTGCTCCCTGAGCTCTCAACCCGATGGGATCCTGCCATCCACCCACCCAAGCTGGGGCCACCCCACCTGGTGCCCACGTTTCTTTCTCTGTTGTAAAATAAGGTCGCATCCCCTGATGGATTCACCAATATTATCAACTTGATCATTATCAACATCACAGAAGATCGGTGGACTGAAATAACGCACGGAGAACTATCAGCAAAGCAGGAAGCAGGCAGAGGAAGATGAGTGTCACAACTGCTTGTGACAGGAGGGTGTGTGGTCTTCTGTGGTAGCAGGCTCTTCCTTGCCGTGACCCGAATACCTGACATAAACCATTTAGAGGAGCAAAGGTTTATTCTGGCTCATGGTTTCAGAGGATTCAGTCCATGGTTGTCTGACTCCATTCCTTTGGGCCTGACGTGAAGCAGAACATGGTGGGGTGGGTGGTGGAGAGAGATGCTCAGCTCCTGGCAGCTGGGAAGGAGGGAAAGAGAGGGAGAGGGTGGGGAAGAGAGAGAGAGAGGGAGAGAGAGAGAGGGAGAGACAGAAGGAGGGGGGAGAGAGAGAGAAGGAGGGAGAGAGAGAAGGAGGGAGAGAGAGAGGGAGAGAGAGAAGGAGGGAGAGAGAGAGAGGGAGAGGGAGGGGAGGGAGAGAGGGGGAGAGGGGGGAAAGAGAAGGAGAAAGAGAAGGAGGGAGAAGGTGGGGGAAAGAGAGAGAGAGAGAGAAGGAGGAAGAGAGGGAGGGAGAGAGAGAGAAGGAGGGAGAGGGAGAGGGAGAGGGAAAGGGGGAGAGGGAGAGGGAGGGAGAGAGGGAGGGGGACGGATATATAGAGAGGGAGAGGGGCAGAGGGAGGGGGGAGAGAGGGAGAGGGAGAGAGAGGGAGCCTCTGGGCAGACAGCCCTCCAGGCACACCCCCATGATCGACTTCTTCAACTCGGCCCCACCCCCAGCAGTTCCTTCAGCTATCCATGGGTCAATCCACTAAGTGGATTAAGTGGATTAATCCAGGGATGACGAGGTCAGAGCCTGGTGATCCAGTCATTGCCAACAGCCCACCTCTGCACCTGGCTGCACTGGGGACCAAGCCTTCAATACCCTCAGCTTGAAGCGCCTCCTTCTGGAAGGTTCGACACCCCTGCTGGTTTTCCTCTCTCCAGCTCCACGGTGGCAGGCTCAGCGCTGAGCGTCCGCACATCCGTTCCTCTCGGTGCCAGGCCTGCGTGGCTGGCGCGCTGGGTGCAGAAGCACCACCGGCGTTTCGCAGGCTGCGTTTTGAGACGGACGGCGCTGCGCCTCTGGAGGCCCCGGAGCTGCGTTAGGACCCGCAGACTCCTGCGCGCCGTGAGGCCGGAATGAACCGGATCGGCTCCTCTCTCGGCAACCCCGGAGGCGGCGTCACCATCTCCAGTTTGCAGAAGTGGAAACCGAGGCGCGGAGGAGAGGTGACTTGCCCAAGTCCCAGGGGGCAGCAGAGCAGAGATCTGAACTCAGGCCGTGAGCCCTGCTCTCGACCACCGCCCGCGTCCTGCGCGGAGGACGTGCGTGCGGCTCTCCAGGGGCGGCCCACCTGGCCCACAGTGACGTCATCGCCCTGATGTCATCAGAACTTCACGCAGGTGCTTTGTCCAAGCCTTGCAGGGCGTAAGCAGTTGCTGGAGCCCAGGGAGGACACTCCTGGGTGAGTGTGCAAGGGAGTGAAGTCACACGCGTGTGCACAGAGGCTGAGCCCAGCAGCCACGGAGGGGGGCCAGTGCTCGCTCCGCAGAGAGGCTGGTGATTCTCCCTCGCCATTGGGCCAAGACTGCACCTGTTACAAAACCTCCTTGGTACTTCGGAACCCAGAGGAAGCTCACCCGAGCTCCGGAGGCTGACTGGATCCCTGTGACCTGAAAGCCCTGAATGAGCAGGGCCCTGGCCGGGTCCCTGGCTGTGGCCCTGGCTGTGGCCCTGGCTGTGGCCCTGGCTCACACCCTGATAGGTCACCGTCACCAGATCCCTCTCTGTGAGGGCCCTTATCCCCAGTTTACAGTTGGAAAGACCGAGGCTCAGCAGACCTGCAGGTCGCAGCCCAGCAAGAGTCAGGGAGAAGAAGGATGTGATCCAGATGCCCGCGCCCAGGGAGCCGGTGCTGGGCTCTTCTTGTTCCCACCCCTCCTGAAGCTGCCAGCCATGCAGGCTCTCCTCAGTCCCTTCCAGGGACAATGGGACAGCTCCTTGCACACCTGCCGAGTCGACGCCACCCTAGGCAGCAAGTTCGAGGTTGTTTTCGGTTCTGGTCTAAGTGATGGAGCAGACGCGCCCCGGGGTCTTCCTAAACAGCGGGACTGACTCTGACCCCAGCTGGCTCAGGGTTCTCTGTGTGCAGGTGACGCTGACCCTTCCTTAAATAAGCAAGTGTTCAGTTTGCTGATCGATAGTTCAGACTGGGGACAGGGGCGGGGGGCAGGGGGGGACGTCTGTCACATCATAGACACCTCCGCCGCGGCCTCGTGTGGCCTCTCGGGTAACTGCTCCCTTTGTGGAGAGAGAAGTCACCTGCTTCCCACTCACCACTATTTATTCATTTATTCGATAAACGTGGAGGGTGCCCCCCTCATGGCATGGGCTGCAGGGGCTGTAGTGATGGGTGTGACCTGGTCCCTGCTTCCGGGAAGGCCACGGTTGAAGGAGGGGGAAATAAATTGACAGACAGCGTCAGCAGGGGTGCAGTGAATGACGCTGTCAACGCATCCTTTCTTGAGGGGGAGACACAGGTCAACCCACCTCTGCTCCCTGGCCTGGGCAGGGATAGCCCATCATTTTGCCGTTTTCTGCTTAGGAGAAGCAAGTCCCGGGGTGCAGCCCACGCTCCAGGGGAAGGGCCTTCATGTGGTCCTGCACGGCAGGAGGTGACAGCCCTGGGCCACATCAGAAGCCGTCTCTCCACATCCCCACACACAGCTCGAAGGGACAGCGTCATTTACTGCACCCCTGCTGAGGGTGACTCCCGGCGATGGCGTGGAGGAGGAGGGCCCGGCCATGGGTCACACACTGTGACCCCAAGGCTTTCTTTCCTTTCCATGGAGGAGCAATCCCTCCCATGTGATTCAGCAATGGTACAAACTGGGGAGGCACGGGACGACCTCACTGCAAGGTCTCTGATGGAGGCAGCCTCCCACTCCCAGGACCCCGAGGCCGGAAGGCAAGCAAGCTGAGAGCAGGTGCCAGGGAGCTCTGAGCAGCGCACCAGCCACGGATGGGGCTCCAGAGGGAAGAGGGGCCGTTCCACCAGGCCGGAGCAGGAGCCCCGCGCCAATCTGCCCAGAGCAGTGGCACTGAGCTGGGACCCTGGCAAGGGGCTGAGTGCCACCATCCATTACTGTGCACCTGGGTCAGCTACGAAGGGCGCGGTCAGGCCCCCTTTCCTTTCTCAGACCTGGGCTTTCGCTCCACGGGAGGCCCCCCACCTTGTTAGGAAGGCCCGCCCCAGACACAGTCCTGGACTTCGAGCCTCCAGAACTGCGGGCCAATAAACCTTCTGTGTTTCTAAGCTGCCCACCCTCCTTCGGGACCTGCAGCTCCCTCGGTCCCTTAAGGCCGGGTCTCTGGGGAGGCCTGGGGCAGACGGGGAGGAAGACAGGAAGCGCTGGACCTGCAGGGTGCAAGCCAGCTTGGGGAGGGTCCCTCCTCTTCCCCGGAAGCCCTGGCAGGGCCCCACTGGAAGCTGCCTTCTGAGAGCGGCATCCTCTGCCCCTGGCTCAGGATGCAGCCCAGCGGGCGGCTCATCATGGGATGGGGTGCCGGGGTCTGCCGGCTACTTCCTTGTCTGTGGGATGTTGGAGAGCGGAGGGGACCTGCAGACCGTCAGGCAAAGGCGTCTTTAATTGGTGTCTTTTTAAAAAAATGTTGGTGGTTTAAGGGAAAAATGATGTGAGGCTGTCTGGACAAGGACCAGAGGAGAGTGGCAGATTGTGAGTGTGTGAGTGTGTGTGTGCGTGTGTGTGCATGCATGTGTGCATGTGTGTGTGCATGTGCGCGTGTGTGTGCGTGTGTGCATGTGCATGTGTGTGCGCGTGTGTGCATGTGCGTGTGTGTACATACGTGTGTGTGCGCGTGTGTGATCTGCAGGTGGATGGGTACCTACACACCTAATTCAAATCTGGGAGGGCAACCAACCCAAGTCAGAATCGATGGCTCATCATCAGCTTATCAGTTCAGTGGTGATGAATCCTGATGATAGTCAGTCATCAGCTTATCAGTTCATCGATCAGCGCTGATGAATCCCTGCCTTGGTCGCCGTCACGGACACGCCATCCCAGCTATGCTGATCAGGCAGACCGTGATGGGTGATCAATGAGAAGCCACCACCTGTCACGTGCCTCTCAGGAAGTCGCAGGACAGACCTCGCTGCTGCACCCAGAGGTGTGCCTGCAGCCTGGCTCCGTGGTCTGTCCTCGTGACGCCGGGTGTCGGGTCGCGACCACTTCTTTCTGAAGCGGTCGAGGGCGGGAGGGGGTCACCGGCTGCCCAGCACCTCAGTTGCCCCTCATTTGCACGGTGACCCTGCAGGGCCCATGCAGGGCCCTCCAGATGGGGCGTGGAGCGGGCAGACTCAGCCCCTGCCCTCGGGGTCCCTGGGGGCTGTCCAGAGGGGCTCCAGGACAGGCCACTCAGGAGCTTCCTCTGCCTCAGGGCTGCAGAGTCCGTTGTGCCGCTGCCTCCTGGAGTCTGACTGTCTGTCTGTCCTCCCCTTTCCACAGGAAAGACCCCCCATTCAGTGTGCGTCCATGCTCCGTCACTGCACAGGGGACACATTTCAGTCCCCTCTGTCCTGCCCGGGGCTGCCAGGTCTCTGCTGGCTGCTGCAGGGCGGGTCATAAACACAGCGTTGGGCTCAGGTCCATGTGCTGTGCTGTGCAGGGCAAGTGACTTACCATTTCTGAGCCTCATCCACAAAATGGGCCTAACGACACCTGCTTTTCGGGGTTGTTGGGAGTAGGAATGAGATAATGTGTGTGGAGCGTGGGGCTAGCGATGGCTGCTTGTCCACCTGCTGTGGATGGGATGCTTTTGTCCCCCCACTTTCACCTGTTTAAGTCCTGACCCCCGATTAGCGGTGGGCCTTTGGGAGTGAGGAGGGTGCAGACCTCACGGATGTGGTCTCTGCGGCATCCTTTCTGCACAGGAGGACGTAACGAGAAGACGGCCACCTGCAATGCGTGGCCCTCACCGACACCAGGGCTGCAGGCACTGACCTTGGACCTCCTGGCCTCCAGAACCGTGGGAAGTGCCTGTTGTCCAGGCAGCCCCATTGAGGGTCATTCATTAGACTGGCCAAACTGGCCACCGTGGTCGTCCTTCAGTGCCCTGACTCCCAGTCTCTTCTTTGACCTTGCCTCCTGCTCCCCTGTGAAGCCTCCCCTCCCATCTCCTCTGTGACGGGGTCGCTAACGGAGGAGAAGCAGTGGGTCTGGAGATCCGCAGGGGCTCTTTCCCTGTCCACCGCCATCTCTCTCTTCCTGCTTGCGGTGGCCTGGTGATGGGCGCTCCTGCGGCCCTTTCTGACAGTGGGGTGACCTTCAGGGCAGGAGCCGCCTGCTGTGGACACTGGGACAGAGTCCCTGGAGAAGCCGGGCGTGGATGGTGTGGTGGCGTCCCCAACCCGCCTGCCTTTCTGTGGACTTACCCAGGGAGGAAACAGGTCTCCGTCTTGTCCACACGTCACTGTCACTTCAGGCTCTGTCGCCCTCACACCAGTGAGAGACAGTCCCAAGCAGACGCAAACGCTTCCTGCCTGGCCGCCGGCACGCTGTCACGGGCGTGGGTGTTGGGACGATCGGCGGGACCTGCTCTGAGCGGCTGAAGCCGAGGTCCTGGCTTTCTCCACCGAGAGCCTCAGTTCAACCTCGGATCCACAAACTCAAATGGAAGCGCAGGGTCTGCCTCGCCGCCTCCCAGGGCACCTGCGCCCCCTCGCGCTCCTCCCGGCTGCCCCTTCGGTCCACCCACGCTGTCAGCCCAGCTGGTGGATGAGGCGCTGGACACTCTGGAGGCCGGTCACACTTGGCCACCATCAGGCTGCATGGCCCTGAACCCAGGGCCTGCCCGTGTGTGACGCACTGAGAGCCCGAGTGCTGGAGAGGAAGCAGGGGACCTTGGGTGTGGGCACCGAGCCGCCAGGACCCCGCTCTGCTGGTGTTGCGAGGGTGTCGATGCAGGTAGGTGACAGTGACCCGGGACTCACCGTCTGGAGCTCACGTGGCCTTTATGTCATTAAGAGTGAAGACGTCCTCTGTGTGAGAGCCTCGGGCAGATATCCAGAACGCTGGGACCCAACGGGTCAACCCTGGCCCTCCAGCTCGCCCGCCGGCTGTGTGACCTTGGGTGGTGACCTGATCCTGTTGAGTCTCAGCTTCCACCTGCTGAACGGGTACAAGGAGGACACAGGTTGCTAGGTGTTGGGGACGATGTGCCAAGGCAGCAGAGGACACACCGACCCTCAGTGGGTGGCGCTGCGTCGCCCTGTCCTTTCAGTTGGATTAACGAGAGCCATGGAAGGTCCCCGTGGGCTCTGTTGACCACGGCAGGAGTGACCTTCCCCTGGCACAGGTTGTCACACCCAGCTGGTGGGTGACGCTGAGGACGGCTCTGAGGCCCCCCTCCATCTGGTGTGGCCACAAATCCTAGAGGTGGGTGTTTCTAAGGAAGGACGTGCTTTCTCCAGAGGCCGGTGGTCATTCTGCTGTCCTTGGGAAGCTGCCTTCCCCTGGGGAGGGGCCCCATGCAGGGATGGTCAGTCTGACCATCCACACACTCTGACAATCGTCCCTAAGCCTGCAGCCGGGGTCCCATGATGCTCACCCTGGGAGCCCCGTGACTCCCGACCCACCGGATGGGGTGGAGGGGAGGGAGGGACACCTTCCAAGTGAAGGCAGGTGGGCTGATGGTGGAATTACCCTGCAGACCACTGGCAGAGGTCACGGGCTACCGTGAGGACATGCCAGCTGGGATATTTTTTTCTTTTTAATCTTTGCCTAGATTAGTGAGCACGGAAAACAGGAAAACAGACGACCGGGACGGGTATGCGTGTCAGGAGAGGGACGCTCCTCAGCCCTTCCTCCCCGCCAGCCTGCCCCGTCCGATCCCAGCCCAGCAGCAGGAGCCTGAGTGACCGCCGTCCTCTGACCCTCCTGGGACGCCTCTGGCATTCAAAGGCAATTTTGAGAAACGCCGTGGAGAGTTCGCCGAGAAGCATGTTTCCCGTAAGGACAGCAGGACCCAGAGGTTAAGGCAGTGAAGCCCAGGACTCTCCCGAGCGGAGGCCCTCCCCAGCCCTCCTCGGCACATGAGGCCGGCCGGCCTCCTCCTTCCTCCAGCCCTGCTAGGCTGCCTCTGCGATCCTGCCCTTCGCCCTGGGCCCTGCCACCTGCTTTCACGGCTGCAGCCTCCACTCAAGAGCGAGCTAATTGAGATGCATATTACAATATTAACTTTTAAAATGTCGTATTAGCGCTCCATTAGGATAAATGAGGTACGCAGAAAAACCACAAAAGCCCATTAATCTCTGCCTCCGCTTAGCGCGTGATTATGTCCAGATGAGATCCCCAGAGCGGATGGGAGGGGAGGGCGGAGGTGGAGGTGACAGAGAGGAGGGGCAGGAAGAGATGAGCTTGGGTGGCGGGGCTGGCTCCATCCACATTCTCCCTGGGTCCTCCCTGGGTCCTCCCCGGGTCCCCGAGGGCACCGGACCCTCTCAGGCACCCTGGCACAGAGCCAGTAACAGTTGTGAATAATCACAGCTCCCGCCTCCTGAGCTTCTAGAAAGGACATGTCCTCTGCAAGCCTTCTCCTCTCAGCCTCAGTGTCAAAGGAAAGCGGGCAGCGAGGGCAGGACTGACCCGAGGCCTTCCTGCTTCTGAAAGGACGTCTTCCACCTGGGAGGGACTTTAGGCCTAGGCTTGCTGGCCCAGAATCTGATGCCCTGAGTCTGTGGTCACACCATCTGTGAGCACCGTGTGAGGTGACAGTTTCTAGGAAGGGCTCAGGGCTTTATCCTTTGGCTCTGTCTGGGGGTGGACGTTGTGGCCAGGTAGCTCCCTGGCCGAGGTCATGGACTCTCATCAGAGTGAGATGGTCCCTTCTTGGGAAAGCAGAAGGTGCGTGTGGACACGAATGCAGCTACGCAGGACCTGTCTGGGGTGACGGATGACTCCATTGACAGGCAGGTGGGTGGGGCTCAGGGGCTCAGCACTTGCCTAGGGTGCACCAGGCAGGTTCCTGCAGAGAGGAGGTGAAGGTCATTGCCACTCTGGCTTCCAGCTGCCTGGGATCGAATCTAGTTTGCTGTGACCCCTTGAATGAATTAACCTCCCTAGGATTCCATTTCTCATCTGCAGAACGGGTCTGGTCACCGATTTGGCAGGATTAACGAGACGGTCCAGGTTAGTGCCCTTGGCACGGTGCCCACGCTCTGCTCGG
Organism: Glaucomys volans; assembly: GCA_020662805.1. Classification (NCBI taxonomy): domain Eukaryota; kingdom Metazoa; phylum Chordata; class Mammalia; order Rodentia; family Sciuridae; genus Glaucomys; species Glaucomys volans. The sequence continues at coordinate 62,462 of JAJEJO010052282.1, forward strand.
AAACTTAGTGGCTCTGAGCAGGGTCATTGTCACTGAGAGCTGTGTGTCTGGATTGAGCCCTGCCTGGGCTCCGTGGGTCAAAAGAGAAAACGATAGCGAATCGTTTTGCAGATCCTCATTGGCTTCGCTTGTGATTCTAGAATTGGGCAGCAGTTCAGACCAAAGACGGCTCATGAGGCCATGCCTCCCACGTGGGCAGGTGCGTCTATGGCTACAGGACAGGAAGTGATGTCAGGGAAGGGAAGTGGTTTGCAGAGTCCTGGTTGGTCGCTGCCCTCTGTCTGTTGTCCTGGAACACCTTTGAACGGCTGGCTGTGTGTGGTTGGCTGAGACCTGCCTACTTGTTATGAGGTGTGTCATGGTCTGTTTGTACATCAGGGTAGGTTACCGTTCCCTAGGGGGAACCTTTAAGTCAAACTTGGAATTGTATGGAGGCAGCTTTGGGTCAAACTTATACTTCTGGCTCTTCTGATTATTGGCCATGTGACCTTGGACTTGGCTGCTCGTCTGAAGTGGGGATGAAGGTGCAGGTTCTCTGCAGACTTAAGATTAAGTTGATCCACTCAACGTGCCCGGGCACTGCCTGGCCCAGAGTGTCTTTATTTTTGATCCCCGTGCTCAGCCGTGAGTTTCTCCACGGGTGGAGGAGGTACCTGTCTTCCGCTAGGAAAGCGGGAGGGCGTCCAGGCCTGCCAGAGGCCTGACGGAGGTGCGGCTGTAAGCCAGCAGGTGGAGGGGCCGTCTCCTGGTCTGCTGGCTCCAAAGCCAGGGCTTCCTGGGGTCCCTCGCTTTAGGTCACTCTTCTGAGGACAGTGTCAGCGGATTCGGAGCTCGGCTGTGGGAGGTGCGGCTCCAGCGCCAGCTCCTTCAGGGCGTGGACTTCCTTGGTTGGCCTTTGCTTTTCCCGCTGGCTCAGACTCTGGACGGCAGGAACATCTCAGAGAATTGCCCCGAGGAGATAAAAGCTCAAGAGACAAGCCGGGCGTGGTGGCGCACGCCTGTAATCCCAGCACTTGGAAGGTTGAGGCAGGAGGATTGAGAGTCCAAAGCCAGCCTCAGCAACTTAGCGAGGCCCTAAGCAACTCAGTGAGACCCTGTCTCTAATAAAATACAAAATAGGGCTGGGGATGTGGCCCAGTGGTGGAGTGTCCCTGAGTTCAATCCCTGGTACCAAAAAAAAAAAAAAAGCTCAAGAGACAGACACTGGCATTTGGGATGGCACCTGAACACCTTCCAAGGTCCAGTGCAGATACAGTTGGCCCTGTGTCTGCAGAGGGTGGGTTCCAGGACCCCCACAGACACCAAGGTCCTCCGGAGGCTCCAGTCCCTTAAAAGTGCATCATATTTACCTTTAACTTACACATGTCCTCCTGCATCTTTAAATCCTCTCTGGATGACTCAGAATACCTAGAGCAACATAAGTGCCATATAAACAGTGGTCACACTGCATTGGCTAGGGAGCGGTAAGAAGGGTGAGTCCCTCCCTCCCCTCCCC